>VZRL01000216.1:436059-746227 GCA_013397895.1 Origma solitaria | reverse complement strand
AAAAAAAAATCAGGCAGTTAAACCACATAATTATGGGAAAACGAATCATAACAATAAAAGACCATTTAAGTTAACAAGCTTTGTGATCAAAGAATAAATACAGGTTAGATAAATGAGACTCTAGATGTAACTAATCTACATAAATAAGCTTTGGTCTGATTAGAGGATAGGAATATATTTAAATAATCTAAAGGTACTTTAAAAGTATTTTACTTTAGTACTTTTATAATTTCTAGTTTAATTTCATCATATTTTTAACATTTCCACTTTGTAAAAAGAGCTAAGTGATAAACTATTTTTACGTGCTCTTAGTTTTTGATTAACAATGTTTACAGTGCAAAAAAGTCTAAACTAAGACAAGTAAACAAAAGTAACATCATAAGTTTTCATGCTGCTTTGAATGCGTTGTGTGTCAGAAACATAAAGCATTTTTTAATGTCTTAATTTTAAATTTTTTTATGTGGCAATGTTTTTTGATTGATTTTTAATTAAAGAAAAACATTAAAGGGAACATTTAAAGGACAATTTCTTGTTTACTGTCTTTATCAGCAGAGAGCAGCCTTTGTAGTGTTTGAAAGCTGGTGCATTAAAAATCAATTTCAAGTCTTCAAAGCTGTAAACTCTTGCTTGCTCTGTAGATATATACTGTTTTTAAAATTATTGGAAGCACAGTTGACAATTGAATTAAAACAAAAGGTAAATAATGGTTTCATGAACATTTGAAGGATTTTAATGTATTTTTAATAATAGCCACAGGAATTTTTTATAGTGACAGACATGTGAATCACAATTTGTAGCTTTTAAATGCATAATTTGCTCCTAAAGACAGTTTTTTGTACTCTTTTATTAAGACAATTTTGTTGTAAACTTCTCTTGGTGTTATTCTGTTGTTTTTACTGAATACCATGATTCAAACACAGAACATGTTAGTCAGTTTCTTTACTTACTATATTTCTGTCTCGCTCTTTGCTGATTGCTAAGCAACCACTTATGATTGTTTAGCTACAACTCAGTTTAAAGAAAAGAGGTAAGATGAAGTGGGCTAAACAAATGTTCATTAATTCTTAATGAAAATATTTAAATTCTATAAAATTTTTAAAGTAACAAAGAAAAGAACATTGTTTTAGCAATGTACCTCAGATTCAGCACTTGAGCGACTACCAGCAGAGTCAAAAATGCTCTTTTTGTGCAAATCTAGAAAGAAAAGCATATCCTTAGTCAGTGTATAAGTAATTTTGAGACCTGTGGAAATATACATATATACGTGTATTTAAATTAATGTTTTTTCTTTCAGGGTAGGATCCTTAAAACATTTAATCTGTGATCATTTTAATTTAGGTCAATAGAACTATCAAGTTAAATAGATGATTCACAGGAGTGGAGTTGCTGATGTGCATAAGCATGGGCAGAATTCAGCCCGAAATCTGTTAGTCTGTGTTACCTGAACTGCTCCCTGTTGCTTCTCTCCTTTGCTTTAATAGCACTGCAAAGCTGCAAAAGCTGTTCATTTTACTTAGCCTCCAACTACATTTTCTCATATTCTGTTGAGATAGTCCTGATGTCTTGCTTTTTCACATAGACTTGAGTAATTTGATATGCAGATTTGAAGATCATAAAAACAATCCTGCTTTGATGATCATGAGCCAGATTATCCAGCCACAGCTGTAAAGTACCAAGTGTGTTCTTTTGTGATCTCTTCATCGTTTCAGTGGATCAAATGACAATAAGAATATAGTGGAATTTAGAGTGCTTGGGAAATAATGAAATTAAAAGCCTTTTCAAAATGACAACCACGAAGCCTTAGAAACTATTTAGATTTCTAGGCTATAGGCCAGATAATATAACTGTGTATAAGAGTGCATATGTGGATATACACAGAAAAGAGAGCAGAATGGAATCAAAAGAACCATCTAGATGGATAAAAGGAATTATTAATGAGCCATGTGCATCTAGTTTTTTTTTATATTGTGTATGATCTGTACAGAGATGTGTAGCAGTATTTTGGAAGATGCTGTCAACCTGCACCTTCTGCTGCAAACTAGAAAGCATCAAGTTTAGGGACAAATGATGTTGTCATTTTTTTCCTGAGGCAAGAGTATAAGTAAGGAAGGACCTCATTTTCCACTTCATGATGGAATCCTGCTATCAAACTTCAGGATTGAAAGTGATGATTAAAAGGAGGTATAAGTCATACAACATGTGAAAAGAAACGGCACTTAACTGATTCCATGGACTGCGTTATTAAAAAGCACGTGATAATTTGCATCTCATAGCTCCAAGGCAAGAAATGTATCAGTCAGCTTTGTAGCTGTTGGGTGAAAAGGAGGAGAAAACAAGATGCTTCGTGTTATCTCTCTCAATAGTCTTCATTTTGTCTAAATCTGTACATGTATTTTGTCTATTTAAACTACATGTAGCTTCTTTTCAGGTCTAACCGGCTGTAGTATTGCAAGAGGCAGAAGCAGCTGTATTAATTTATTTTATTATTTATTCATTGGCTGCCATATACATGATCTTTCCCAAAAGTCTGCCTCCCATTACTGCAACAATATGATCAAAATAATATAATAATTCCTTCAAGCATGAAATAACTAACTTTAAGTACTTTCCTGGGCTCATTTATTTCAAACAGGCTTCCAGAATTTTGAAGAAAATTTTAATTTCAGTTCATTTAAAATATATATAGACCACACGTAGTCTTTTCTTCATCCCCTGATACCGGCAAAGGAAACAGGAATGAGTATTTGGATTTCCAGGTTTTGACCTACTTGTAAAGCAAGAGGAAGCTTTTTTTATAAAACAAATGTAAATTTCAGGAATTTTGGTTAGCAATGGCAAAGGCATTTAGATAAATTACTAGCAGTCATACTGATCTTGCTGATACCTGTGAATGAAGATATAGGCACACAGGTTGAATAGCCATGGGAGGAGAAGGCTTTTTTTAAGTGAAAGTTTTTGTTCTGATTTAAGTTTTGGGTTTTCTATAGTGTTTTATAATAAAGACAATTACACAGTAATTTGGGTTAGAATGCATGCCCAGTTCCCCATCTCAAAACCCAATTTGTTACTACCTGTGGCTATTTCTGTTAAAAAAGAAACATAATTACTATGAGTCTCAGCAGTCTAAGAGTAAATTTTTGCAATTACAATACTTCCCTTGGGCAGATATATGAAAATGGCAGATTAATTCCTGCCAGTCTATTCGTCGTACATTCTTAAGGTTACTGGTAGCTTGGACTATGATTATATTGGTGCTGTTTATTATCCTGTGGTTAAGGTTAAAGAGCAATACTATTATAAACCTTTAGGAATAGGATGCTTTACTACTGCCTTGTAAGTCTCTGTGCTGAAGAGTGATACGTAACATCCTAGGAGCACGATACCAATTCTGTTTTCATGGAAAGTCAATGAATTTGCTGTTGATCTCAACGTATTTTAGAAGGGTATTTTGTATTTTATTGCTTTGTGCCTCAAAAGATTTAAATAAAAACACCAAACAACCCCAGGTTTAATACTTTTTAGGCATTTATCAAGACATTAATAAAGCTGCATGGGAACTGAAAAAATATGGTAGTTTGTTAGTATTTAATAGCTTTTGTTTTATTCCCAATAGCACAACGCCATGAAACACCAGTAAACTAAGGTGGCCCTGAAATTATGTTAATCAACAAATTCCCATGGAAATAATTCATCCTCTAATGGGTTTTTCTACCTGAAAACAAGTTTTGAGGTCATATGAGTAAAACATTTGCATGCAAAGGCTGTGCTCCTGGAGATCACTCTCTGCAGCTAAGCACCTAGCTCCATGTTGAATTCCAGTGAAGTTGGTAGTTGGTGTGGCTTCATGTGGGCTCATGATCCACCTGCAGGGAGCAGCATTAGTCTGTATTACACATGATCTGGTTTGACTATTCAGGAAGAGCAATATGAATAATTCTAAATTGTTTTTTTTTTTCTTTTTGCATGATCTTTTGTTTAAAATTTCTTGCACTGCACCTGTAGTGTTTTAATTTCTTTTCCCACTTTGAAAGAGGCTTCCACATACACACGCTTTTGAATGTCAGCTTGGGGATTTCTGTGATGTGGACATTATTTAGAGAAGGTTTCATTAACTATTTTCTTCGAGAGGTCATAAATAAAATTTTAAAAAGTAAAATATGTATGCATCCTTCATTTGATGTTCAATGCACTCCACTTTGAAAAAAAAAGTGCTCAAATGCTGAGTAAGCACCCTATTAATCAGATAGAGAGGAAGTCCATAATTTAACCCCTGTGTTCTAACAAACCCCTCAGTCAAATATTAGTATTCATGTTCAGTCACTCTATCCGTGGTGAAACTCGCAGCAGTGTCCTAGATATTGACAAACCAGCACTGCTTTGGAGCAGAAACATGACTTTATCTAATCCTGGAATCTTTGCAGAGATCATATCTTATGTGGATCTTCTTAATTTTACAGCAAAATCTGATTTCAGAGTGTTGATATGGCAAGCCATAATGAGAAGGGCAATCCAGAACATTTTTCCTAGTCTTTTAAGAAGTTACAGGTCAAAGTCAGCCTTTAAATACCTATGAAGTCAGAGTTTACCTGTGGCAATCCTTAGATAAGTGGGTGTTGTGTCCTAGATGAGGTGATCCTATCAAGAAGGGTACCTATTTTTTGTTTTCCTTGATCTGAATCAATTTAATATAGAGTCCTATCAGAAGACATTGCAGTTGGTTAGCATTGAAGTGACAGAGTTGTGAGTGCATACACAGCCCTATATCAGAAATGCCTTATTTTTTCTAAGTCTACTTGACCACTGCTACTGTACTCATGGTGAAATGGCGTATTTGACCAAACTTTCCATTTTATGAGGTACCTCATCATAGACACATGACTGTTATAGCTTTAAAATATATTTAGGGACAGAATCTCTCAGTAAATTTGTGCAAGCTTAAATTATTTATCTTATGTCACAAATAATAAATCAACTCATCACCATTTTACAGTTGAAAATCTCCTTGCATGGCCGTGTGAGTCTGTAAAGCTCGATGATCTACAATTCTGTCATAAATTCAGCCATTATTTTGGCAGCATATTAAGTGGTGTGCCTTTTCCTAGTGCTTAGAGGGAATAATTATGCGAAGGTATTTGTGTGAAAGTAGGGCTTTGTATCCTTTCATAAAATGTTGATAGAATACCTTGTTGGGTTTTTTTAACAAAAAGTTGAAATAAAGATTTGCATGACCTAAATAGGAAATTAGACAGAAAGTAATAATGTAAGTTTTAACATCTGTGATTTTCTTCTGAATTCCTAGGGAATTTAAGGGAATCATTGCTTTTCTGGTGCTGGATTTTAGAAAGAGAAAGGGGATAAGGTGGCAGCTTTAAAGGAAAGGAGGTGATCTAGATTTACCCCTTTTTTCTGATTGTCACCTAGGAAGAAAGCTTCAGTGTTCCTCTTTGTGTGTGTTTTCTGTGCAGGCAGTGTGGCTTCAGAACCAAATCCTGCTCCATCTTTGTTGCTAATTTCTTTCACTCTGTAGGGAAGAAACACAGAACTGAAATTTTGTGCCACATACAGTGTTTGCTGCCTAGCTCATCACCTTTCCCTATCACTGCCATTGCAAATCTGTTTAAACACAACTTTCTTCAGCATACAACATATGTATCTGTGGGAATGTAGCACTCCATGTAAAGACTCACTTAGCCTGTAATTGAAGTAAGCAGACTGATCCAAGGGCTATTGAAACCAATTTGAAAACATCCATTGATTTCACTGGACCTCAGGTCACAGCTTGTGGGAGTTTTATTGTTGCCTTCAGTGAGAGTATGGGCTGGACAGAAAAAGGTAAACATACTGATGTAGATGTTAACACAAAGTTAACAGATTTCAAATATCCAGTGTCTCTGCTTTCTCCTTTACTAAATATGATAAGTACAAAACAGATTAACAGTGTTAAAAGACCATAATTTGTTCTTCTTCACCATCCAGTACTGCAGTGTTTATAAGCTTTTATCTGTTCAGAAAACATTTGTGTTATGTTGCTCTTAAAAACAGGAAATAAACAGTGGTAAGAATAGGATAAATTTTACTATACTTACTGACTTCACTGGGAATTCCTTCTGAGTTAGAGCTTTCAGATATTTCTCAAAATTTAAAAAAAAAATGTCAGGAGATCAAAATTGCACTGTAGAATATGTGTGAAAGAAGGAAAGGAAAGGAAAGGAAAGGAAAGGAAAGGAAAGGAAAGGAAAGGAAAGGAAAGGAAAGGAAAGGAAAGGAAAGGAAAGGAAAGGAAAGGAAAGGAAAGGAAAGGGAGGAAGGAAGGAAGGAGAAAGAAAGAAAGAAAAGAAAGAAAGAAAGCAATGGTTGTTTTGATGCAGAAAAAAGGGTTCTAAAACTTTTTAAATTCTAAAGAAATACTTTGATCGTATCCTTAAATTTCAAGGAACTATTTTAAAAAGTTTTCCTTTAATTTTGATTTAATTTTCCTCTAATTCCTAGAAATGAAAAATTTTGAAAAGCCAAAAAAACCCCAACCCACGAATGTTATCAAAGACACACTCCTACATGTATTGTTATTTTGAGTCCATGGTTTGATATTCTTAGAATAGGCTGGATATTGCAATAAGTGGAGATTTCACTCTAGTTAGCTAATTGTAATTGAGTTTGTTATGCAGTAAACATAGTATCTGTTAGGAATACTAAGATAGACTCAACATGGTGGGAGCCATAGATAAAAGGAGCATTAAAGCGTTTCAAATTCAATCATTAGGTTTCATTGCACCCATCTGCTACCAGAAAATATAATGGGCAGCTTGATTCAGTGACCTTTAACTGTCATTTTGAACCATGTTTTTTAAATCCATATTTTCAAGTCAGACCTAAAGAGTTAATTTGATAAGAGAATACCCAGTATGTTTTAATGCAATTACTTTTTTCTTCTTTTTTTTTTTTTTTTAAATATAATCAGGTTTAACAGTCTGTTGTATATTCTGCTAATCCAGTCAAAGTAGTTATTTCATATTGAATGTGGTTAAAAGCAACTAATGTTCAACTTCATTAAGGCTTCTATTAAATAGAAGGTTTGCTGAACTTCTACTATTTTTTAATGCATGAACTAATACCTCTTATTAATTATTTCCAGGGGTTTCTGTTACACTAGAATTACACTTACATGTTTCAATTCCACGAAGATTATGCATCACAGCACAAGGGCTGAATACACATTGAAACTGTGGAGTGTCTTGTATTTTGTTCCTAAAATGTGCTTTATCCCTTTCCTTTTATTTTCTCAAGCAAATATTTTCTTATGCGGGTGGGGTAAAGTGTATACATCTCTTGCAGTTCTATATCTGTGGTACACAAGTAGACTGTCTTATAACATAGCAGTTTTATTTAGTGAAACAAGGAAACTGTGATAAATGAGGATAATTTAATGTTTTCTCAGCAATGGCAAACAATTACACTATTCTGTTATCTGAAGTTTTTGTAATGGAAAAAAGTGATTACATATATTTCTTTACACAACAGGATACAATTCCTGAAATATTTATGTAATATAGAGACAGATGTATGTAACCTAACCTTATAATCCCATTTCACAGCTTTCCCAAATACTGGGGAGCTCAATAAATGGGAAGCCGATTATATTGGCACTGTAACTCTATTAATAGGATTCGGATTTTCCTTATTGACAAGCCAGTACTGTTAATATGATCCAATATATTAAATTGACAGGAAAACTGGAGCGATAGAATGTATCTGCAGCCTAATTGACAGGGAAGCTCTTTCAAAAGGTTCTTAATGTGGTTTTTATTGACAGAGTAGCTTCAGTAAGTACATATCATTGGTGAGCAGTGTAAATATATTGGATGCAACTGTACTAGTAGATTCAGGTGTAGTTATTGTTCTGTCTTCCCATGCTTTCATCTTTATTTTGATATAAGTTGTATGAAGGTCTCTTGTAAGACCTTTACAAATGCCTCTTAACGCACCAGTCTAACTGCACCTCTCACAGGCATTTGACAAGTTGCGAATTATTTTAAATGTGTTCATCATTTTTAAATGAATAGCGGCAGTGCAGAGCAATGCAATAATGTGTCATGAATTTCATTATGTTTATTTATTGATGCTGTGATAGCGCTATTGTACTTTCAGCTTGAGCTCTTTGTGTGGTGTGATGTTTGGCACCTCTTCCTGCATTCTTATCTTGCATCTTCTCCAAAAAGTAGTTCAACTTAAGAGTTCATATTACAATTCCTTTTTCCTAGTCCCATTTGACGATTTTTCACATTCTCTTCTGAGATCATGCTAATTTCATTAGATTTCATGTTTCTCCAAGGCAAAATAAAATAAGGTTTAGAAACCTGAAACCATTGTAAAAAATCCAGAAATTTGGGTTTGGTCTGGAAAATCTTGAGTCCCTTTTCCAGTAGGAGAGAGTTTTGGGTGTGTCTTCCAGCTTTTCTTTGTTACATCTTTCTTAGAGAGAAGTCTGACCTTAAGCACACATCCTGTACTGGTGGAGAAGCTGAAGGTTTCTGTTGAGCTCACTTCCCTGCCGACAAAGAGACAAGCTTGTTCCTGAAATGCTTCAATCTTTTATTTCATATAAAAAAATCTGATCAGGGTCTGGTCTCACCTCATCTTTTGAATGTCACTCAGGTCTATTTTTTTTACCAGGATCACTTAGAAATATGTCATTCTGTAGTGACCGTTTTAGCTTCTTCAGTGTTCCAACTTGGTGCAAACATCAGTGAGGTGAGAAGAACCCTGACTGGGCCTTGTGATTTCTAATCCTTGCCCTGTGTTAAATTCCCCCAGCCGAAGCTTCTGCCATCTTTACTGTCTTGAGCATTGCAGAATAAACTCTTGTAAAAATTTAAGTAGTTGGTTTCATTAAGCCAGTAGCACAAACAACTGAAATAATCTACAGTACCTTAGTATGACAGCTGAACCAATAAATCATCAATAATTTATTTTGATAACAAACACGGAACTTGCTAAGTGAAAACAGTGCACGGATTAGGCACTTATACAGGGAGATCTGCATTCCTTTGGTTACGAGAAAGGATTATAATGTCTGTCCTCAGAGCTTCACTTTTCAGAAGTCACTGTGCAATTGACTGAAGGGCTCAGGACCTGTTCCTCTCGCACTTTTGCTTTTCTCATTCAAGAGAAAAAGGAAACACAAGCCACCAACCAACACTCTTTAATAAAGAATACAACAACCTCGTGAACGATATTGCCTTGTGCATTTGACGGTTTTTACTGCCCTGTGTTTTCAGTGTGCTTTTGAAGAATGCTACATATGTCAGAAATTCACATAAACACACTGTAGGCCTTTTAACACCAAAATAAACATTTTGCAGCAAGTGTGAAACTTCCCAAATATGTACATGTCATATAAATTATATCTCAAAAACATTTTCAAAGGGATGAGAGTGGAGAGCACATAGTAGGATAACATTTGTTAAAATAGCCTATTTGATTTTGTCCTTGAAAAAGGTAAAATAACTTATGAGAGGTTTATGGCCAGTTGTTGTTGTTTGTTTTTGCTGTTGGGATAATGAATTTTCTTAATGAAGTAAATCTTGTGGAACCAAGAACTACTATTTCAGGCTAAGTATACACACTCACTGGCAGTCTTATACTGAGAAGTCTTTGTGAAAAATTGCACTATGTTGAACCCACACTGTTCCTAACAAAATGAAGACAATTGTCTGCTCTTTCAAAACTCGATTTGGCAGAATACAATTCTTTTGCCTCCAGAAGAGATTGCCATTATGTAAGATTTTTGTTTCGTGGGGGAAGGGTGAATACTTGGAATTCAGCTTTTCAAGAAAAAGCACAGAAGATACTTGAGTTAGATATAAAGTGGCAGTCTGATAAAGGTGAGAGATGTTTCATTTCATTTTTGCATTTAATGTTTAATTAAAAAGAAGTTAGAGTCAGCAAAGACATTTTGCTTTATTATAGTTCCAAGTATGAACACCTACATAAAATGGAGTTGCATTAAATCATTTCAGAAAATGTGATACTTCTTCTTGTAATTCAGAGAAAAAATTATGAATATTCTAGTCGTCTAATATTCATAAATCTGATTAATATCTAAGTCCTTTTTTTCATATTTTAGAGTACATCTTTCCCTTATATGACAATTATTTCTGGGCATAATTTGTCGAGAATATTTAAATATTGAACTTCTTTCTCTGTCCCCATGTTTCTCTTTCTCGCTTCCTCTTTTTCTTTGTAGCCATTGATTTTAGGAATTTTCTTCATTAGACAGACCTGTTGAGTTGCACCCTCTTTAAAATTTTTTTTTCTCTAATTTTATTCAAACAGTATGGAATACACCAAATATTACTAGAAATCTTCAAAATTGGGACACAAGCAATATTTTTGTTAAAAAGCAAAAAGAAAAATAGCTGGGAACCTCTAATATTTAAGAGACAGTCTGATTTTTGCAGGACTTCTTGAAAGCAGGAGCCTTGTGAAGATATCTACTGTTGTCTTAGTGAGAAATAGTAGAATTCTTGAAATCTGATTGATTAATATGATGCTGTAATTTTAATCCAGAATTTAAAAAACATATTTTGTTCAGAGCCACAGTAGACTCCTTTATATTTATAAAAATAGCATAATATTTCAGCAGAAGTAAACACATATACCTTGTGAACATGAATTTATGAAAAGATAAAAAAGGGATAAGAGATGAATGTAGCCCATTGCTAAAAATATTCTCCATAATTCATTGTGTAATGCTTGGCCCAGGCTGGTTCAAACTGTTTCCAGTGATGAGGTTTTTACTTTTTTTTCTTACGAGTTTATTTAAGGTTAATGGATCCTATGAAGAATTTGTTTCTCATACTCTCTTCTTGGCTATAATTTTTCATTTCCCTTTCTCTAAATTAAACTTTTGGAAACCATAGCCATTCCAGAATTAATTAGTAGAAACTTAACAGTTGACTTTCAAACTTTTGAATGCTTTTATTTCTGAGTCTATAAAATTCACTATTCCAAATACACCATATGTGAGCTATACTTGGGAATAATTTTAGGTTATCTAGGTTCTTGTGTAGTCATAATATACAAGCCCTGACAGGTGCAATATAACGAGTGGTTTTGTAGACAGTTGATGGCTCTTGGAAAGATATTCTACGTGTTGTTCATGCAAACCCTGGCTAGCTGAGGATTTTCAAAGTCCCTCTATTAGACTTTAGCGATTATATTGTCACATTCAAAATTCCATACCAGTAAATCCAACCAACTCAGGTTGCCCAGAGAAGTTGCGGGTGCCCCATCCCTGGAGGTGTTCAATGCCAACCTGGGTGGGTCTTTGAGCAACCTGTGCTAGTGGAAGGTATCCCTGCCCATGATGGGGGGAGGGTGTGTGGAGCTAGATGATATTTAAGGTCTCTTCCAACCCAAGCCACTCTATGATGCTCTGAAAATACATTTTGCACAGGTTTAATTTGCAACTTTTTTATTTTCTTTCTCCACAACTCACTGAAGTAAAAGGTAACAAAATCAAACTGTATGATATTTTCTGAAAGGCAGTAACCCTTTCTTTAAAAAATTTGGCAGCTTTTGAAAGGTTCCTATGCATTCTGACCTCTTTTTAAATGGCTTTTTTAATGAGCTTCATCTTCTGAGAAAGCTGTATTAAACGTGTGTACAGAAATCCTCAGACATTTTTCTGCAACGTTACACTAATGACAGTGTTCCTAAAATTTCATATTTAATCTAGAGTCACATATTAGAACAGATAGATGGAAGAGACTATTTGTAAAAGTCTGTTGTAGCAACTGTCAAAAAAGAGTATCTGTTGAATGGTTTAACAGCGTTCTCATTGGAAATGGGCTGGTTCCACTAATCTGTGAAAATGAGCCATAAAACCAGGGCCACTTCTCTAAAGTGGCTTTGGACCGTTAGGTTGACATCACAGACTTTAATTCTGTGGTATCTAACTGGGGCAGTGGACATTTCTGCTTCTGTTTTAATTTTAGATAATATTTGTCCTGCTACTGGAGAACCTGTGCTGTGGTAGCTGGTGACCTAATTGATACTCCAGCCCTCAGCCTTGAATCACAGAGATAGAAAACATTTCTTTACTGTTTAACTCTGGTGACTTTTAAGAGACGGATTGCTCCTGGAGATTTTTTGGGGGAGAGGGTGAGAGCAATGGTGAAATTTGTTTTATTTTGTTCTTCAGGAGGTTAATAGCATTTGAATAATTTTTGATTGTTTCTCAGGAGACTGCAATTCCATGCAATTCACTTCTGACCCAATGCATCTTACTTAGCTTTAGCTATTGCACTGGGTGTCTTGCCTGGTTGTCTAGATTCCCCTATGGCTATTGGTGAAAGTAATTCCCAGGAGTATTATGTACCTGACACTAGATGACCAAATGGGATATTTTGTATATCTCTAAAGCATGTTGAGGAATCTTGGCTGATTAGCTTAGAGTAGTGGACCAGATTTTAAGTGGTTTTCTGCAGATGAGCTGCAACCTACCTTAAAACTGGAGGTCCAAAGGCTTGGTGATTCAGTTGTCCTATAAAGGCAGTATATCCAGAGAAGAACAAGAGTTTTTTTAGATTTTTAAATAGTATTCATTTCTTAGAGTTACAGCTATGCAATGTAAAGAGGTATGATTAATGCATGAGCTGGAACATGTAATATCACTTCCAGAGATGTTAAAGTGTAAAAATTTTAAGTATACAACCTCTCACTTCAACTGGGATTACAACAAAAAAAAAAGAGAAAAGTTTGAGTTAGACATGCTAGACATTCATGTCTCTCTCTCACCCATTGCGAAGCAGATGTTTACATTTCTAAGATTCCTCCAAACTGCCAAGCCTTAAAATTGTTATTTATTAATTATCACAGTTACAGATATTTTCATACATTGAACAATTCTCTCTTTACTGCCCCGTATCTCAGAGTGCTTTTACAGCTCAACACAAGCATCATACCTTCATAATTCATAGAAGAAGGACTAATGCTTTTAGAGCAGAAAGAACAGTATGCAACTCTGAGCTCTGTGTCTGTATATGATCATCAAGTCATATGATCATCAACATTGGTCCTTTTGTAATAATGAACTTGCTGTAACATGGCACCCAACTCATTGTATTGTGGCAAAATATAATATGAAGGAAATTGGTCAAGTTATTATACAGTTAAAGGTCATTAATGATCACCATAAATACAGAATTTCTCGGCAGCTAAGATGTGGTCATAGCTTGTATTTTAAAATCTGTGTGTTGGCTCATCCAGGATGTGTGAAATGCTTTTTTGCTACAAAAAAGCAGGGACAAAAAATATAACCAGTTCTTACAGTGGTTCAGTTTATAGTTAAGTTCTTATCACCATCAAAAAAGGAGGATCTATAATTATTTCCAGGGCAAAAGTCCGACTTTTCTAATAGCAGAGAATAGATGAAAAGGCAGTTTATAGCAGGCATTTTGACTGCCAATGTAATGAAAAATGGAAATGTTGATTCTAGTAGCAGCTGTGTTTAGGAGGAGACAGATGTCTTACGTAAGTAAAAGCATAAGGTCAGTTTTCCTGGATATCTCTATTTGAGATATTATACATAGAAAAGAGACATGAGTTCTGCAGTTGGAAAGCTTTATTCAGGTTGAGAATTACTGGGCTTTTTGTCATTATGATTGTATATGAGTGTATATATATATTAGGTAGGTTTGCTGCCCAAAAGAGATACTAGTTTAAAACTTGTGAGAATAAAAGAATAAATGGCAGAATTATAGCTGTTTCCAACATATGATGTGCTGCATTTGAGAGATTACACATAAGAATGCTGAAATACTTAATTTTTACACCTCCTTTTTTTGTTGTTTTCAATGTTTGTTTTTCTAACTTGATAGATACTAAAAGTAAAGACAAACTTTTATTCTAATTGCATATACTAAAGGTAGGATGGATGTGAACATAATGTGTGTTATCATCTTACTTTTTGAACTAAAGGATTTAGAAACTAGAAGAATGTATGATGTACATTGACATACATGCTCAACGGAAGATGGTTCTTTATTTTCCATCCCTTTTCTAAAACACAAAAGACATCCATGGTATACAATCATATCTATTTCACAAGTCACTTGGAAGTAACAGGTGTCTGTCTTATTTCTGTTGCAAACAGCAGTGACTTAAATTTCAGATAAAAATGTTTGCCTCTTTTCCAAGCTCAAATATTCCGGCCATACAAGAAGAAGCAAATATTTCTAATTACCTCCTACTGATAAAACCAAAACCAGAGATAAAAAAACCCCATGTGGGGAGTGGCAGGGAAACCCAAATATCTAAGAGACCGGTCACTTTTATAAGAACTTGCTGTGTGACAGTAAACCTTGGGCCCTCAACTCCATTAATTGAGTGCTGCCTGTGTTATGGATACTGATCCGCTGGATGCTGCTGCAAAACCCGGAGCTGCTGCGGACCGTAGTGGTGTGATGTGAAGTGATGCAGAAAACAGTAGAAGCTCTGTCGCTAGGTCAGCTGCAAGAAGAAGTGACGTGCATGAATGTACAGTATGCGGAGTTTTCTGAATGATGCAGTCTCTCTTTCTCCCAAAGAACTTCAGCTAATGATACAAGGGGAATTCAGTTCCCTTTGGCAGGACTCCATGTTGGTCTGGATCCTTTTAATACTTCTGCTTCTACAGTTACTTGGCTCATGCTGCTAAAAATATACACATGACAGACTTAATGAAAGTATCTTCTTCTAAAACCTACTTGTCAACAGTGATCATTTAATGTTCTTGTTTGCATGTGTGGTTCTCATTATTCTGACATAGCTATTAATACTGATGAAAATTAAAGAGAGAAAATCCAAATATTTTCATACTTGCATTTTTCTAGTAGCATCTGAGAAACCCCACAGCTAATCAGCCATAAATTTTCTTGATTTTTTTGGTTTTTTGCAATTCAAGTGTAATATAGCAGTCTACAAAAATGCATTACGGCAGTAAGAGCTTCAGAATCCCAGTAGATGATGTAATTATGATTAAAAATTAGTATTATTGAATAATTTGCTTTTTTAATATGCAAAAGTGATTTTTTCTCTCATTTCAATAACCATCAGTCTTAATATCTATCTAATGAAAAAACATAAACAGTGTCATCTGTCAGGTTGCTAACAGAGAATGCCACTTATTGGAGCCTCATTGTTTACTTTAGCAGGTAATTTGTGGACCGGAATCATTTAATTGTTCTGAGCACATAATTACATGCCAGCGTTTTCCAATTTAATTAAAATGTACAAATCTGAAGATTAAGGGAATTTTTGAATTATTAATCATTTCTCCTCTAGGAAATCTTGTTGCTCTGCAGGAGATTTGTCCAGTGTACAACTATACGTATTTTTTTCCTTCTCTTTCACAGACAGACAATTTTCCCGCAGAGCCCAATTACATGGGCAGCAGGCAGCAGTTTGTTCAAAGGTAAGGCCTATTAAATAACTTTCTTGGCTTCCCCATTTGCATTCTTGTCAAAATTGCTTTTCCAGAGAGTACAATTCAACTTAGAACAAGTAAATACAACTCTCTCTCTCTTTTTTTTTTTTTTTTTCTTTCTTTTTTTTTTTTTTTCAATATGTATTTCAGTAGCTCCACGTTCAAGGATCCAGAAAGAGCCAGCTTGAGGGACAGCGGGCATGGGGACAGTGATCAGGCTGACAGTGACCAAGACACTAACAAAGGCTCCTGCTGTGACATGTCTGTTAGGGAGGCACTCAAGATGAAAACTACTTCAACTAAAAGCCAGCCACTTGAACAAGGTGAGTGAAGCCTACAATGCCTACAAAAGCATAAACTGCCATTATCAACCTATTAGTATTGCAGGTTCAGGTTATCAGGGAGAAATAGCCCACTGATAATATTATCATAGAAAACAGTAAATCTTGTCACTAGCCCAGAGCAAAGAACACAGTATCTTTCAGAATGAACATGAAATGAAACCACAAGCGTCCAAAGCAGATTAGAAAAAAAAAAATAAATAAAATAGTACTTTTAAAAAATGATTAGAATATACTTTATCTCCACTGGCATTGCCTGTGATATATTACATACAATCCTTCTGCCGAAGCGTGATTTGGAAATTCAAACCAGACATGACTGCAACAGATAAAAGAATGCCAGTCATTTACATTCCTCAAGTTGTTTGGAGAAGAGGAAAAGAAAATGCTTTGGATAAAAGACAAGAGTAAAAATGAATCAGAAGATGTTTTCATTTCATGGCTGCATTTTCCTGTTTGTAATGTTGATTTCACAATTAAGTGTAGTGAGAAGTGTCAAAAACTAATACAAACTGATTTTCAATATACTTTCTTTCACATCCTGCGAAGGTACCGAAGATTAACAGTGTCTGTGAAACAGCTAAAATAACAGACCAGGGCAATGACAGTGCTCTCTGCCAACATTCACTCTGACAAACAAGCATATTTATTTCCTCAAACCTGTGTCCAATTCATTGTTTTCCAAACATGTTTTATCTAATTAAGAGGTCTTTTATTTCAAAAGATTTTTTTTTAAGCATTGGACAGACAAAGCAGTCCAGCATTCTCTGTCTTTATATTTTGCTTCTAGACTGAAAGGTGCACCACTGAATTATTTTTAAATGTTTTGTATCTTTCTCATTATTTTACTTTGTTGTGGGGAAGATGATTCACTGTTAAAGGCAGTTAAGAAATTGGTAAGTCAGTCAGCCTTAATAAGAAGTTATATTTCTATTTAAGCAGAAATATAGTATAATATTTTTATTAGTTGTTGATTAATTGGACCTGGGTTTTTCACCTCTTAGCTTAGTCTGATCTGTAGAACAGTCGTCGGGAAATACGTGTTCAACTTCATTTTTCTGATTATGTTGAGATTGCAGTATAAATTTGGCGGTGTAGAATATTTAGAATGCTGCAGTATAATTTATTCTGTATACATTTGGAGGTTGACCTCATATGTGACCTTATTTTCCAAGTAATAAATGCTGGAAAGATTATTTTTTCCTGACCTTTTGCCACAGCAACTCTCTGCTTATAATTGGACATTGATCTGTATAAAGATGCAGTGCTGGATTTTTTTAAAAAGAAGCTCTTTGAGCGTGTGTCTTATTCTTTCAGTTTTGTGTGAAACAAAGACAAAAATTCTGGATTTTCGTCTATCAAGTATAGCCATGAAAGAGCTTTAAAATTTTTTACGTTTCACTCAGAAACTATCTACTACTCAGACGAAAAATATATGTTTTTTTAGAAAAATACTCTATGGCCAGTGTTCATAATACTGCAGTTTGTCCAGTAGCATCAAACCCAGTTACGGTCAAAATAATGCAGTCTAGTAAGCATATTAAGCCAACCATTCCTGTGGCTTATTTTCATTATAACGGAAAGAATTATAGGCGGGTTTACATTTGTCATTATACCTAGATGAGGTGCCCTATTCGTCACGAAAATTTATTCCAATAGCTCATATGAATTCCTCATGTTCTTATTAAACATATATTGAATTGTGGATGTTAAGTATTGTCAGCCACTGAACTACAACAGTGGGAGTTTATGTGAATTTTTTTACTGAGGAATTAAAAAAAAAATAATGGGGATAGAGAGATATAAACTACTTTTTCCTTTTTTTAATTTCTTTTCTTCCCCCCAAATATAATTAAAAATAGTAATGATATAAATTTGTTTACCTGAGTGAACTCTTCTGTCTCAAGTGTCCTGTAACAAAATGATTGTCATTTTATAAAACTGAACCTGCATAGAGCACTTTATGGGATTTCAGGCCATCGCAGTAGCAAACGTGGTACTATGGGGTGTTCCCAATGAAATCAATGATTACTTGTGATTGAGCTTGGTATGATTAGGGTTCTTAGCCCAATATAATTTTTCTCTTTTGAAAGAAGATAAACAAAATTGCTTTCTCTAGTCATAAACCAAGTTGAAGGAGGGTAAGAAATATGATATATGTGATTAGGATAGAAAAATAATTGAATTTTTCTTTAGAGAAAAATTGTTTTCTGGGAAAAGAAGATGGAAAGCTTGCTAGAAACAATTGTCTCCAGCAATGCCTGAAGCAATGTCAGAAGTTGTGGTTCTGTCATCATTCTGGGTTGTATGCAGGAATGGGAACTCACTATTTTGTAACCAAGTTCTAGGCTTGATTATTGTTGTTTAAAGGTATTTAAAATACTCTAGCTTCTGCAATTAAAGCAACACGTTATTAAATCTTCTGACATTATTGAAAAATTATCTGGATTAACTGTGAAGTCAGGTCTTGACTTGAGAATCCTAATTTAAAAACTAGTTAAGTTTAAGTTTGACATATTCTTTATGTAATTCCAAACACTATTGTCACGTGTCCAGTTCAGCCCATGGCAGTAATAAGAATGCTAATTGTACCAGTATTTTGACTGCAGTTTTGAGCAACTTTACCCTAGAGAGCTGAAAATTAAAAGGTCGTACTGAGATAAAAAATGTGATGGTAGCACTAGAGCAATTGTGCTTCTCTTATTAACAGAGAAATAGGAAATTTTATGAACAAAATTTTTGCAGAGAAGACGTCTTCTGATCATCATGGGATGGGAAGCAATCGAGCTTACTTTATGATTTTCATTAAATTAATGAAAAGAGTGAATGATAGTGCCTCTGTCAGTTTCCTATTGAAATAGTTGATTCCAAGGAAAATATATCTAGATAGCAAGTTTTGTCTGGTAGTGATTTTAAACATTTTCACAAATGAGAAAGATAATGCAAATTAGATATAATTAATTTCATAATTAATGAAATGCTTATGGAATAGCTTTAATGGAAGAAAAGCAGAAAAACCCCCAAACTATAAAAGTTATCATAATGGTAAGTCTTGTGTTAAAATAAGCACATCCCACTTTAGTTATCTCAGCCTTATATTCTGTTGCTGCGATATCCAAGCCACTTTCTGCATAAGCGTATCTAGCTGTCTCTTAAGCTTACTTATGCTATCTTAATCAGCTGTCTTACTAAACAGCATGTTCCATATGCCTGCTCCTCTTAATAGAATGGTTTTGGATGAATTTGTTTTGTTTACCTGTCTATTTTTTTTCACTTCTGTTGCTGATACTTTAAACCCTATCACTAGTTTGGACAGTTTGAGATCACCCTACTTAGAAGTCTTACAAGAATTAATAGCTTCGAACACATCTGTCAAATTGTCTGTTTATTTCACTTGAAGCAGTAGCATGTAATAGTCAATTTTTGCATTTAAATAACAGAGTAATTGTTTTGTTTTGTAAAGTTTAAGAATATCAGCAGTAACCTATATTTCTTTAAAAGGTATCCAAACCTGAAAATTATATCATAACCCATAACCATAAACAATAATATCTGCAAGGGAGCAGTAAAACAGCAAGATGTTAATTTTACACTTTTCTTAGTGATTCCTGCATATGCTTACCTTATAATCAGTAAAAAATACAGAGTTATGGGCTTTTCTGTAGTTACTCATAAATTATTGTCTTAGTTAGATTTTCCCAGGAATTTTTAGTTTCTTTTCCTTTTGTTCTGTTTTTTTTTTCCTGTCTGTGTTTTCTTGTTTTAGTGTAAATCTACACTTTCATGTCATTGTCAGAAAAACTTCAAGGGATTAAATATCTCCAAATTCAGTAGCTTTGTTGAGTTTTTGCTTTATCACCGTGCGTTGCATCTATCTTTCAACACAGTTTCTTGCCATTCACACCTGCATCCCATAGAAGAGCCATTTCTACATATGCTGTTGCCTCATTAACAATAGCATGGATACTGAGAATAAAAAAAAAAACAAAGGCAACTGTTTGGAGGAAGGGTAAAAGAAAACTCTTCAATGTAGCTGTCAGAGTCTCCTGGAGGACCAAGGAATTTAATGTATCTGCATGAAAAAAAAGTGATACTAAGTGTACTAAGTGTAACTTAAAAATATAATAGTTCTTTCTTCATCACAACAAAAATACATTTGTGTCACAACTGCTGCAGTTCTGCATGCAAGTCTTAGGAATAAAAACTATATTAGTGCTAGAGAATCTCTATGAATATTGTGTCACCCCTTGCGTTTGCCCACTGAACATGTTCACATAACAAGTCTGTAGTAACTTGTTCATTTGTAGTCTCCATTTCTAAACAAGACTGATGCTAGAAATCAAATATCCTGCATTATCCATCTGCAGCAGAGCAGAAATTGCCAAGCATTTTTACCAAGATTTTTCTGGACTATCCAATAATTTTCTTGGCATAATCTTGCCCAAGTGTGTTGAATAACTAAAATCCATTCTGTTTATCTGAGTTAGAATCAGTCTAGACTGATAAGTGCAGAAAGTTCATCAAGCACATTTCTGCTGTCAGACATCATCACCAATGCTTTCCATGCCATTGGGGATGATGAGTTCTTTTATGAATACACCAGCTTAATGAGATAATAGAAAAAGAAGATTGTGAAGAAATATTTCTTTTCAAAGTCTGAAAAACTGGTGATGGCCTCTTCTGAGAAACTGATAGAGCCTGGGAGCGCCCAGGAGCTGACACAGCCTGTGAAATCTTTTGTTCAACAATGCTTCCTCCCATAGGTTTTTTCCCCTGGACAGAACATCTATCACATTCTCTCTATGCTCAGAATAGCTGTCAGACTGCTCATCTTGCTCTGACACCACCTAAGAGTCTTTATGTCCAGCACTATCATCCCTTCTAACTCACTTAACCTCTAACATGGCCAGGTAAGATGCTAACTTGCTGTTTACTTGCACGCAGTACCCCTTTTTCAATTTCAGCTTAATAATTGTTTTCTAGGAAAGCTGTAAGAGCAACTTAATTGTATCGAGGGTCTCTTTTCTTAGTATGTTCTAGTAGTAGAATCTGTTTCTAGAACTGTAAATTCTGGTTAGGTGAAGCCCGCACAAAATGAGGTTTTGAGTCTTGGGTTTTGCACTTCTATTTGTTCTTTTCTATATATTTTTCTCACCTTTTTTTGGTTCTATGCTTTATGCGAGCACATGTATGATCCTAGATGAGGACTAGCATAGGTCAAAGACAACTTATCTATTCTGAAACTGTTTCTGATTGACCAAATTTGTCATCAATGAGCTGGAGGTATTTGACTTTGGCCTTATTCTAAGAATGAGAATTTTAATTTAAGACTAAAAATGTAGGTAGAATTGCAGAGTTTTATGAAGAATAAGACCATTCTTATATTTCTTTGATATCTACTCCAGTGTGTATAACAAGTTCAATATGACATTGGAGCCATTGATGTTACTTCTTTCCCTTTTTTTACTGGTCTCATACTTCCTATGAAGTCCTTGTGAATGGTGCTATTGAACTTCATATTAAACTGTTAAATTGATGTATTTCACTTTAAGTCAGAGGAAACTAATAAAAGTTTCAAATGTTCTAAATGTCTTGATCTCAAACATTCATTTAAAGATGATCTAGGTAGGTAACACTTTTGCATAAGATTTCGTTACCTGGGCTGAGCTAGACTATGCAAATATTCTGTATTTCCCTTTTTTTGAGAGAACAGAATCATATTCTGCCTTCTAATCTAAGTTAATGAACTACAGAGAGAAATACAGGTCAGTTGCCTTTGATGTACAGATGATTGTCAGCTTTTGTCATGTTAATACCCAGTAATCTATGACATATCTTTTGCTGTATAATGTATCAAGCAAATTATATGACGGATTTAGACAAAACAAAGAGAAAACTCTGATATCTGCCAGCTTTTGTTCACTCAGAGTATTATATTGAATATCTTTTATGGTTTAGGTTCTATTTTTAGAGCATCTCCTAGTCTACCAGTCAATTTAAGTTCCTCTTTTAGATTTCAGTTATCTTTATAGCGAGTCCAGGTTTGTGACTGAAGCTGTGTGACTGCTTCAGTGCAGAGTCCAGTTTGTTTGGTGCTTCCTCGTTAGAGATGGGAGGGCTCCCAGACACAGCTTCACCATAGTGTGCTCTGCTCACAAATACACAAGCAACTTTGGTTTTCAAGAAGGGCTGTCCAGGTAAGGAAGGAGAACTTTGAGGAAGCAGATGTTTGTCCTAAAAGAACAGAAAAACTCAGAAAAGGAAGTGAAGTGGCATTCTAACGGAGAAGGGATAAATTGACTTAAAGTCTCACTCCTTCTCCGCCCTTGTTGATGCAAGATAGAAAAGTGGTGCAAACATTCTGGCAGCTGAAGTGACAATGAATACAGTTTGCATCAGACTGCCTTAACCTATTATTGCTGCCTGTTATTGCCCATTATCCTGCATTTCAACTGGAATTGTGTTCTGCCAAATCCAGTTTTAAATCAGGCACACATTTCAGCACCTGGCAGATCATTGCTATCATATCTCTGGTAGTTGTGAAGTTTTGTGAACAGCATATCCCACAATTAATGCATTTAACCAAAGATTAGGGGGAAAATTTCTATAACTGACTTTCAAAACATACAGAAAGAGCTTTCTGCTTCAGTACACACAAACATGTCACTGTGACTCAAAAGGGATTACAGACATTCAGCACAACTTCATCTATGCACCATTTGGTGTGTTATGCTGCATTTTTCAGATAATTTTATTTCTCCTCCACATTATTTCTACTAATTTTATAATTAAAAATTAATTCAGTGGTTGGAAATTATATGTATTTTTGACCTGCATTTTTTGTCATTGGACACATCACTATCAAATCACTTCACTATCAAAACTTAGATACGTCCTTACTAACATCTGAAAAGTTCGTGACTGCACCAATAAAAGTATTCATAAATTTCAGAAGAGTTTTCTTTGATGAGCTTATTTGCAAATTAATTCATATCATGCACTTCAAGATCACAAGTCTATTACCATAAGTCTCCTATCTGAGATTCTAATATTTGGGTGCTCTAGCTGCTGGTGCTCATCTCTTTCTGCTTTACTTCAGAGGCAACAAAGCAGAATATCCCTCCCCTGTCAGTAGTGGAAATCTCATTACATCCTTTCTGTACCTTCTGTTTTGACACTGCCTTTCCTGGGGCTGAGCACAGTTATTGTACTGCAGTTTGTTCTTGGAAGGCTTAGAATCCATAAGTTATATTTTCACTTTATTCCCACCAGAAGAGCAAGAGAAGGATTTGCAATTCTCAGTAAGATGAGATCCTTCTATGTCAAAATCATTATCTTCAGCTAACATTTCTTCTTTTCAGATTCTTCTTATAAATTGAAAGAAAAGTGGGGGCATAGAAAGATCAACAACTTTTGAAACAAGGAAATCAGAAAATAGAGAGTTTTCATAGTTTCAGGCTTTATGCTTTTCCCTGGGTGATAAATGGATGTTCTCTACTTGTGCTTACTTTTGTTAATGACTATTTTAGGGCACATATTCTTATATTGGATGGATACTTAATATCAAGGAAACCATTGTAACAGAACTATAGTCTATTCCTGCCTATTACTCTGTGTCTGAAAACCTCCTTGAATGGAGTGCTTACAGGTTTCTTTTAATTAAGGTCACACAGAATTAGACTTTAAAAAATCATATATATGAGGATATGTGTGTTTATTCAGTTATATAGAGGAGACAATTAAATACATCTTCTGTCTTCATTTTAAATAATCATTGTATGATTTATGTATCTCCTCTTATTGAATCAACAGAAAATACAGATATGATAAACAGCAATAGTAGACAAGATTTAACAAAATCCCATTGCAAATTCCAGCCACGATCTTTTTACCAACAAGAAGCAATATTCTGCAGATGGAGTTATTGTAAAGCTGATACATATTACTTGGAAATCTGAACGAATGTATTTATCAATAGCTCTATGTCCAGCTGGGGGAGACAAAAGAGAAGTGTCTTAAATAAGGGACAGGAGTTAATTATTCCATTCAACAATGCTTTAGCTGGAGTACTACTAATTGTATTTTGTTCTTCTGGAACAAAGAGTATCTCTTAATATCTGTGCACACTAATAGAGACTGTCTTTTTCATGGCCCTTTTTCTGTTTATATACTATTTTCTCCAATGCTGTGCTTTCCAGAGGGAGAAACGTGGTTTAATTTAATTTGGGCCAGAGTTGCAGCATGCTCTAATTAGTGATACATCCACTGTATGCAGTTTGTAGGCATATTTTAGAGAAAGATCTGGAAAAATTCAAAATCAAAAATGAGGTATAATAACAGCAGAAAATAAAGATTTGTAAAACACTGTCTGTAGGTGAAGTTTGAAAGAAGTGTTTGTTCAGAATCTTGTGTGTTTAAATGAACAAGGACTGGGGTGAAATATAATAAAGGTCTTTGTGTATATAAAGTTGTTATAAATAGGATGGTGATTGCTCTTTCTTTTCATTCAGTTTAATTTGCTGGGAGAAGTATTTAAGTTATATTTGAGGGAAAACTTTACTACAAAGATGTGTAGGCACTGAAGCAGGCTACCCTTGTAAGTGAAACAATATTCTTTCCTGGCGATTTTTAAAACAGGTTAAATACACATTTGTCAGTGATAATCTAGATTTATTTTAAGCTAACCGGGGCCAGAGGATCCACTCTCATCCTGCTTTTTATGGTACCATAGCTAACAATGGGGATGCACTTTATTGTCTAATCCTGAGTAAAACATACTGGAAGGGAATATTTGCTCTGACCCATTCTTCAACCTTTTCTCTGTGAACATCTTCTTCATATTGAAGAATTCATCATGTTAGAGAATTGCAGGGAATATGGATTATGTAGTGCATCCTGAGAATAATTCCTGATATAATATAATAATATGTAGCATTTAACATGGACTTGGCTCAGAGGCAGAGCTGCAGGACGATTAACTAATGAAACTCGGTGAAACTTTGTCTAGTCTCTGTACTTCAGTGGTGCTCGATGCCATGTATCAGCCTCTGTACACCTACTGCCCAATCTGATCTCCAGAATGGCAGAACAGCTGTTTTCCACTCCCTGCTGCTGCTTTCTCCTATTCCAGCTGCTGCACTCAAATAACTTCCCTTCCCCAAGTGGGCTTCACATGGTTTGAAAGGGACTTAATGTACCTCAGTGCATAGGGAACTTTTGATGCATATTTCATCATGTTTCAGTTCTTTCTACAGGGAGCACTGCATGTATAACAGATGTTCCCTGACTACTACCCTTTCCTGAAGGTGACATGCCCTTTTTTGTGTTCCATCTCTAATGTATATAGAGCTGGTAATGCCTGCGTGGTACTAAGAAATACTGCTCCATGGCTGCCCCTGTGCTGCATGCCAAGCTATATTTAATTCCATCTGCTCCCCTCTGCTGCGTGAAATGGAGAAGAGCATATGCCCACTGTAATCAAGTCACACTGTGGCACAGATAATACTCCTTTATTTAAGACAAATATAGGTATTTTTTAAATTTAGGAGCCTATTTTTCCAGGTTTTTAATACATAAATTGTTTCATATAAATTAGTGAGGATGTTAATGTAATTACATATCCAAAAATGCATAGTCTTTTATTATTTCTTCTACTATTATTAATTCAATATTAGTAATACTGTATATGTATGTATAGTATGTGTGTCTATGTACGTCCACATCCATACTCATAAATACAAAAATGAGGCATCATTAACTGATGTCCCTGAAAGCTTAATTTTGTAATCTATATAAATTCATATCTTAATAGTATAGAAAATGAAATGCTTTAAAACATTCTATGCTTACTTGTTTTAAAACTGCAACTGTGAGAACAATTCATAAATCCGTTTACACAAAACACTCATTTTTCATCATAAAACTTGTTTTAGAAGGAAAAATTCTGAGGCAAAAGCTGTCAGATTAAAATAGAGAATATAACTGAAGAGTAGTACTTTACAAATAAAGTTTTTTAATATCTATTTAATAATGTATAGCACTATCTGACCCAATTTTTATTTGAACAAATGAATGCAGTTCTTACATAAAAAGTGCAGTTTAGGTTTCACATTGACAAGATCTCTAGGCAGCTACAGAGCCCAAACAACCTTTCAAGGTCCAAATCAAACACAAAAAGAAAACAGAAACAGAAATGGAGCTGTGTCTGTTCTGACCCTGTGGAGAGACTTTTGTAGCACATCTGTAATCTTCCTGGCCCAGGGAAGTGTATATTGGATCTGTGTGTGCTGCTGAATGCGAATATTCCCACACTTTGTGAAGTATTCCTACACTTTATGGAATATACCTGCATTTCATGTCTGTGATTAGTTTTAACAAGAGATATTTCCTTTCAACATTGCTAGTTTGACTTGAAGCAAGAATTCTGTCCCTTATCCTTATGGTGTTTTTTTGTTGTAAGCAAAGTTCACATAAATTACTTCTTTTTGAGGGGGAGTATATAGAGTAGAACAGGATGGAGAAAAAAGCTACAGTGAAAACTGAAGCTGCTCCTGTGAGGAAAACTTTAAATTCAGCTTAACTTGCCAGTGTGCTGTGGCTGCTTTTTTGTTTCTCAGTAGTACCAGAGTTCATGAATAACCAGGGCAAATTTGCTGGATTGGATCATAAAAATTATTTTTAAAAAAGAAAGAAATAAAAATTTAAATTGATACTGTATATTCTTAAATCACTGGAAGTACCATTTAATAAGAAAATGAATTTTTTTCTTTGACATTCATCTTTGTAATAAACAAATAATTAGTTTGTACTTTCAAAATAAAGCTTCTCTCAAAATTTTCTTTCTTCATTATATTGATTGTGAAAAAAAAAATCCTACAAGGTATTTAATCCTATGACATTTAAAATTGTAAATTTTTCCTATGGATACTTTTTCTTTATACAAAAGCATTGATAATATCCATATTTTTGTTACATTTAGAGTCTTTTTATTCCTTATTATTAATGTATATTTTCATTCCTTTATTTTTAATTTTATACATTTTATTCTCTGTGCATTCACACTTTTTTCTTAGTATATGGAGAACAGTAGAAATATTTATGTTGTTAAAATTTTGGCACAGATAAGAGTGTCTCAAACACAGGCTAGATAATTACTGAGAAATGTGAACACACCTTTCTTTTGTTATTGAGAAATCTCGCCCCAATCACCAATTCACCATTATTTTACAGTGATTTCAGGAGATGTGTAACCTTCGTAGGTATGACGAAATAAGCCAGCATTTAAAGTCTGAAAACTTTGTTGGTACTTAGAACCTAAAGATTTCTTTAAGTTCTTTAAAGACATGGGTTCAGATGTTAGTAGAAATTCAGATAATTGCAAATTTATTAAATATCTTTTTCTGATATGCAGAAGTATGGAAAGACAGTTAGAGGAAGAAGAAAAAAAATGAATACTAACTTAGAAGTTAAGGGTGTGGGAAGATAACATGTAACACAGGGGAGAAAAGAAAACAGACACACTCAGATTTCCTAGGGAACAAGAAACTGCCTTACTGCTAGAGGTAGTATGCATTTGCAAAATTTTATTCTCTGCCAAACGTGATCAAAATTTGTAATTTTCCTGAAGATAAGCTGTATTTAAATAATTCTAAACTGAAATATATACCATATCAGACAGGTGCTGGCTTTTTTGCAGAAGTTCATCAGGGGTCAGCAGTTGGACCACTTCAACCATTTTAAATCAACACAGTATGTCTTTTTTGGGGGGTTATAAATGTACAAAAAATAACTTTGTATTATTAAGCCAATATTAGGTAATATAATTATTTTGCATAAGCTTTTCTATTAAAAAAAAAGTTTCCTCAAAACTTAGAAGATATTTTTACTTTAGATGTATGAACATAATACTCTGGAAAATATAAAAAAAAGAAGGTTAAAAAATTATAAGTTTAAGACAGTTAAAAATACTCTTGAAAACGTTAATGAAACCCCGGATATTCAAGTTAATGACATCTTCTTATACTGAATTTTACATTTCCAAAATAGATTCAAGACTAAGGCTTGGGTTTTCTCGTAGATATTTAGTCCTCTATAAGTAAAACAAGCTGGAAAGACCTGAAGGTTTTGTTAGTGTAAAAAAAAAAAGAAACGGAAAAGAAAAACAAAACCTCTACATTTTCAACACAATTGTAGGAAAGAACAGCTACAAGTTCTCAGGAACCTTGTCCCTATCATTTCACCTACTATCTCACCTCCATCTGAGCTAGTTACCCTAATTCTCTATAGTTAATTAGTTGATGAGATCTCTGGAATTACTGAAGACAGTGAGGTACTTCTAGAGTATGATTCCCTTGACCTGTTTAAGATGAATCACATCCTCCTTACTGTCAGTAAAAATGACTAACTTAGATAAAGTTAAATAATTGTACATACCTAAACCAATGAAGGATTAATTTCAATTCAGGTTTTGAGGGAATGAGCATTTTGCATAATGACTATTGTTTATTGCAAGTTTTGGGCTTCTATATATAGGTGTTAATGGTTCATTCTGGAGACATCATCATGAATTTATTCAGCAAATCTTTCCCATTTTATCAGTCATGCAGTAGAGGTGGTGAATCTCTCTTCCAAGGCAGAAATATGATTTCTGGTTGCATGGCTATTGTTCCATCTTCCACATATATTTGCAGATGGGAACTGTTTCTTCCCTCACAAAATTGGGTGCCTGTGTAAGGTGCATAACTTTTTATGCTTTGCTTAAATATTTATCTGCTTGGCTTTTGGTTTGAATTCTTATGGCCAAATTGCTAGTGCCAGAAGCAATGGAGTACAGTGTGTTGGAGATTTAAAATGAGAATCAGAGATCAACCTTCCAAAAACCCCTAAGTGATGAAATGCTTTACTGAAATGACTCACAATAAAAGAAAGACATGGTCTCAGATTATATGGACTTCTTAAAATCAAAATAAATTAACACAGTTATCTGACTGCTGGAAATATTTTAAATTAAGTTAATTAAATATCAAGGGATGAATAAAATATATTCATTTGAGGATTAATCTCAGTGTAAAATATTGTACCTTACATAATGTTAATCTTCAGTAAATTTTTATCATTTGGTGATGAACTTGTTAAACCTAGCTCTTTATAACATCTGAAACAGTTCTTGTATGTTCATTAAATAGCAATGGATTCTGGAATAGCTGTTAATCCCTGGCAAATACATTTAAGAATCAACTGGCATTTCATAAACATACAGTAGCAATCCCATTCAATCTAAGTAAGTATTTGTTTAAGATACTTCAAGTCTGTCCCATTTTATCACACCCACTGTAGGGTGTGCCATTATGATGGCAAGGTGAGGCTTATCTGTGTGCCACATTGCCACTCTCCTCTCAAATCCATCACCAGAGCCACTTCTGGAGATGCTGCACATGCTGGCACAAAGAGGTGTCCTTCCAACCTTTCTGCACTGTGTCCCTGAAAGAGATAAACTAAACTAAATATATATTCATATAACTATGTGAATTGTCAGAGTTTCCTGCCACATAGCTGTGGGAACCGGGGTTGTCATATTTTTTCACACTTCTAGATGATGGAGCTTTGCCAGCAATGCTTCACAATATAGATCTGGTCTCACAAGTTGCCATTCAGCGTCAGTGTTATTGATAGAGAACATAGTCTGCGTTTTGCAAGGCTCACACACAGAAAGATTGAAATGCATTTTTGACAAATTGAACAGGGTTGCCAAGAATATGTTACACACCTTCTCATGTACAGATTAACCCTAATAACAACTATTTAACTCTCTAAGTGCCTCTCAGAACTATCTCAGAAAGTAAATCTTCTCTAGTGTACATCACTCAAATACTTTTGACTCTCTTCTGCTTCTGTGTTTGCTCTTTCAGCTTTGTTACCGGATAAACAAATAGTGTTTGTCAGGTAATCCTATCTGGATTATTTTCCTCTCTCTCTCTCAGTACTCCCTTTAGCTTGGGAAATGTGAGTACTTTCTTCTGATGGTTTATTTTACTTTTTTCTTACAATAAAATATTTGTTCTTTTTTTTTTTAAAATATTTATCTACTTTTGTGGAGGAAGAGAAAATAGAGATGATGTTTACAAAACAAACAAACAAACCCCACCCCTTTCAAAATAAAAAAATCAAGATTTTTTGTGAAAATATTAAATAGACTTTTTAATGACTACAAATTGCTATTTAAGAAATTATAAGGAATGTAATTTAGATTAAGGTCCTATTATAATAATCGATGCTTTGCTATTTACAGCTAAATTTGTAGTTCACAAAATAATCTCAGTTTATCTGTTTTGCAGAACAGGAAAGCAGAAGTGTTTATTACTGAAAATACTGTCAGGATGTCTTCAATTTAGATCTTTACATAGCTTTTAATATCTCTATGCCTTGCCTTGTATCAATAGAGCTAAAATGGGCCAATTTAATCCCTTAATATTCTTCCTGATTTGGGCTTCAGATTCCTCAGCTTTTTGAAAATTAACTAAGATTTTCACTTACTACCATCAAAAACTTTCACTCTGAGAAATCTAAGAATTCAATATTATGATTTTTCTACTGCTGGAAAAAATAGAAAAGATTCTGGAAAGAAAGGACTTCGAGCTTAAAGCAGTAATATAATAATAATAGTGGACATATAAAAAAGATATTGAAAAGGTAGGCAAATTTTCTATTGGACATATGAAATTTTTAACTGTATACTTCCTGTGAATTCTTATCATTCTGATCCCATCTTTCTCTTTCTATCTTACCATTCCAACAGAGATTGTTAAATGCTACTCCTGTAAAATGTATCTTGTATGGAGCAGTAATACTGGTAGCCACCTATGCATTTGATTTTACAAAACTAAATTCTTAATAAGAAATTATTTTAATTTTTTTGGCAAGATAATTTAATATCTTTTATTAAACTGAACTAACATAGTACTTAAAAATAGCTCCCTGACATTCAGACTAATGGATATGAAAGCAAGAGTAATAAAAATTGCTAGGAAGGTGCAGTGCAAGCACTGATTCAGCAACTACCACACTGATTTAAACATTTTCTTTGGTACATAAGATATTAATCTGTAGGGGTTTGAAAGCATATGAAAACAACCCTGTCTAGTAAGGGTTGAGACGTGAAAGTTACATGTGAAGTAACAAACTACAACTCATCATGCAGTCCAGGACAACTGTACTGTGTGTTTGCCCTTCACTTACAGCAGCTGAAGGTAATTCAATCATCCACCCACACACAACATCTGAGTCACCTTGTGGAATTTCCTGTTACTCCAGCGTTTGCACAAAGACTTCAGGATGATTACAGCCCCGTACAATTAAGGGTCTAAAGAAAAGAATGCAAGAAAATGAAAAAGACATTTTTTCATCAAATCTGTGAGGATTTTTGTTCCATGAGTTTGTGTGACGGTGTTACAGACCCTTGGCTTCCAAAATGTCCTGCATAACAATCTCTACAACTTATTTTGGTGTGTGTACAAACATACTGCTCTTGGTTGAAAGTTGACACCTGATAATTTCACTGACAGTGCCTGGTTCTTGCTTTAGACGAAACAGTAAATAATTGTTTCCTATTAGTCTTCTTAGTGACAATCACAATTCAAAAATCTTTTCATATTTTCCCTTTGCTGTGTTTTCTTTAAGCTGAAAAATCTTAGTCTATTTAATCCCTTCTCTTATGAAAGCCTTTTCATAACTTTGATCATCTTTGCTGCTCTTTTTTGTCTTTTCAGTTCTATTATATTCTTTTGAACATGGCATGAGCAGAACTGAATGCAGAAGTCTAGACACAGCAGCTATAGATTAAAAGAGTAATGTTTTGTGGTTTAATCTCTATTATTTTCAAGATAACTTCTTATTCTAACTGCTCTCTTGATGAACTATGAGCTGACATCTTCATTTAACTGTCCAGACTAATACAGAGATCAGTTTTAGAGTCCCTTGCTTGTGTATTGAGAGTTGTTACTGCTTTCCATCATGTATATTACCTGCGTTTGTTGACACTGAATCTCATGTGCCATTTTACCGTAGTCATTCAATAGCACGACATCGATCTGCAGCTCTTCACAGCCTCAGATTTTACTACTCACATTTGTTTGATACCAAAGCTAATTAAAGTGATAGTGTTACAATGCTCCAATTTCATATTTGGATTCCATATGGTCTGCTGATTTGTTAGGACTCATTTTACCCTATTAATCTTTTCGTTCCAGGCAGTTTTAGTGACTCATTTCTATCCCCAAAATATCTGCGTTGTAGGAATCTCCCTGGACTCCTTCTTTCCAAAACTTTTTTTCCTCTCTTTCTTTTTTGGTTTTTTTTTTTGGTTTTTTTTTTGAGGAGTGAGTACTTGTGACCTTATCTTCTTTCAGTGCTGTGTGTATGCTGATTCTCTGTCAGCCTCACTGATCCATTGAACCTCTGGAAGACTTTTATTTTTTTCTGATTTTTTGGTAAAAAATTCTCATTCCTTTCTGTGTCATGAACAAATAGTCTTCAAAACCTTTTTCATACTTCCCTACATTATTGTAACATTTTATTTGTTGGACTTCATGCATTTTCTCATCTTAATTTGTTCACAATTCTGACACTTTTTAAGAGTATCTTTTTACTCCTAATGGCCTCCTTTAGTCTGCTGTTTCACCATGCTGGCTATTTTTCTGTCCTTTAAAAGCGTTTTTGGTAAGTGGTATACAGTTTCTCTGAATTCCTAATACAGTATCTTTAGGCAGTCTGACATGCTATCTGCAAGCATTTAGTCCTTTATTTGTCCTTTTCAATTCCTTTCAAAAAGCTTTGTCATGTTCAGGTAGTTCCCAGGTTTTTTATGTTACATGATACTGTAGCCTTTTTTTTTTTTCTTTTTTCACTTTTTCTATAGACATTGAATTTAAGAGCTTGGTAGCCAGCATTACAGTGTAATTTACAAATAGTTACTTTTTCCACCTTGCCTGTTGAATGCTAAAAAGTGAATCAATTAAACATTGTTTTTATCGTCTCTTGAGGACTCTTGTGAACTCTTTGACTAGTTGTTGAAAGTGCAATGTACTTCTTCATTCCTATATAATTTATATCTTGGAATTATAATTACACTGGGTTCCACTGGCTATTTATTACCTTTGTGAGGTATCTGTTGCATCACATTCCTCACTTGGAACCAGCTGCTGGAGTTCTTATCTTTTAGACTTTGAAAAAAAGTGTAGAATCGAGTAAATACCTGATTTTGGTTTGGCTACCAATTTTTATGTGCCCCGTTCAATTAGGATTTTATTTGCTGAAGTTTTTTTGGGTTTTTTTTGCTATTCCCTCTCCGAATACTGTCAACTTTTACTCTACCCTACTTTTTTTTTTGCCTTTTTCAGTTTACAGTTTGTGACTTCACTTGAGCTGACAAGTTATCTGAGATTACATGCTTTTCTATACCTGTCACTTGTCTTCAATCTAAAAAACATTATCATAGCCAATTCAAATGCCACCAGCCTTTTCCTTGTGCTGGTTTGCATAATGCCTACTCTCTTGGATGTGTTCCATTCATTGCAAACATTTTCTTGGTTTCTAATTAAAATATACTCTCCTCTAATAAATTTTCAACCCAAAAAAGTATATGAGCTTTAGCATCTAGAATTCAGAAAGTAGAAAGAGAATCTCTGCAGAAATGTGGAAATGTTGCAGAGATGTGATGTTATTTTCAGTTCTTTCTTAGGTCATTACAGTGAGATAGAAAACTAAAAAAGAAGACACATTTATTCCAAATCAATTATAGAGCAATCCTTAGCTGTCTCATTTTCATCTTGAATTTTATCTTTTGCTTTGGATTCAATTGACTCAAGTCTGTGTCTTCATAATGAATTTTTATGAGAGAGAGACTTCATAGTTATACCTGTAACTAATGTTCAAGTAAAATTCAATGTTGTACTTCCTTTTCACTGGAAAAAAAACCCCACATATTATATTGGTTGTCTCCAATGACTGCCACCAATTTCCTATTTTCATCTCCTTCTGATTTTTATTCTCACTCTTGCTGGGAGTTTTGGCAACCAGGAATAACCTTTTTAAGTACATGTTCAGGCAATGGCCATTTTTCCTTGGTATACTAGTAATATCACATATCAAAGGCAAAAATGATATTTTTATTGTTCCTTTGTTACACAGTTTTACAAATGCTTGTTTTAGGCTTGTTCCTTACCCTTTTGTCATTTTGACTTTCCTCACCCTTCGAAAAATAGTTTAGAGGTCATTCACACCTTGTTGTTGCAGAATTCCCCTTAAGATTCCAAACATCCATGATTATTACAATTTTCCCTCAATCTAGCACAAATCTTAATGTTTTTCTCTTTTTCTACACTGAGGCAGCTCTGAAAACTTGTCCAAATTAACATTACAGGTGGATTAGTCAAATCATTTTAGAGCTATTTATTTTTATCTTTATTTGGGCTTAAATACAGTCACTTTGCCTGAACTTAAATCCAAAGCGAATCCAAAATGCCAAAGTGAATAAGAGTAAAGTGAATCAGGGCATTTTAGATCTGAATAAGAACTAGGAAAAAAGTAATGAAAAGAGTAAGAGTATAACAAGAAGAGTATAAGAATATCTGCTTAGTGGTTTGATGCAATTGAGCAAATCTTCTTTAAGTTTGTCTGTTTAACTGATAAGGATTAATTTTTCAGAGTGTTTCAGTTTAGCCTCAGACAGAAGTAGGTGTGCTTTTACATGCTCTATGGAGGCCTTTCATCAAAGCAATGCCTTAGGATTCTTTTCTACCTGGTGTCCAATGCGCTTTTATGGACTGCAGTGGGATCTGTTTGGATTGCTGTGGCTCCTGACTAGGCTGCCATAGCTTTGTGGGGTTTGCTGCAGCTTCCTGGTTGAGTCTGGCAAACACAGGGTCATAATATACGAAAGAAGCAGGTTGGTAATGCATCTTCCTTCACCCATTGCTCATATCCTGTCAGGTAACACCCTCATAGCCTGACTTTGTGCAAATAAACCATGGCACTCTCATGTTAGGGGTTCTCTGATCCTGAAATCAAGCCGGTCATAGGCCCACTTGTCATCTCTTTTACCCTGCAGCACAGAAAAGTCACCTGCATGTATAATCACCAAGGGTCCTTTTCACAGAATTTCTGTAAAGGTTCAAGGTAAAACCCAAAAAGAGCATTATGCTAAGAAGAAGGATCACACAGCTATGAATCCTAGCTATGCTGACTTCCAAATCATGTCGGCAACAGCCAGGCAGAATGAGAGCTGGATCAAGCCAAAGGCGTGCTCAGCATTATTCCAGCTGCATGCACGTTATAGGTAGGGCAGTTACGCAAAACTGACAGTTTTCTGCTATGGCACTTTTGCACTTATTGAGCCAGATTCAGCCAAAGAATCTATAGAAAAGGAATCAACATTTTCAGTTCCACAGAGTGTCACTCATGTTCTCAGACAAGAATAGGAGTCTCTCAGTTTATCTAAGGGGCTTAACATTTTTCTCTCTTATTCTCATTCAATTACAACATATATTTATTTAAAATTCCTTCATCTGGAACCCTAGGAAAAGATAACTTCTTTCCATTTCAGTTTTAAAAAGAGTTTACAGTAACAGCTGAAACTTGTGGAATATTTGACCCAAACGTGTCCTGTTAATAGCTCGCTTGCTGGTTCAAACAAGCGATGCCATCAATGCTGTATTCAGGATTTCCTTCCTGAAAAGAACAAAACAGGTCTGAATGTAAAGTTATGGTACACTGCTCTGTCAGGTTGAACAGCTCAAAGGTAGACAAGGATACCTGCAACTCTGTTCAGCTGAGCTTGAATTCCACCCTGATGCATGCTGAGAGTTAGCATTATATGCTTTGCTCTCAGCGGTGACTGCCAGCCATGTAACTCTTCATGCATATCCTGCCATTTGTTCTATCCAGCAGAAATGGCTTGGATTCCGAAGTAGCTCTTCCAAATACTTTGTAGGAATAGTGCACAAGGAGGGTGAGTTTGGGCAAATAGTAAAAAAAATTGAGAGTAGTATTATAGGAAGGGGAAAAAAAAAGTCTTGTTTCCTTGTGAAAAGTGTTAGGACGCAAAAAATTTTGAGCTCGTATTTCTTGAGAAAAGACAAGGTAAAGGTCATAAATTTTATTAAGTACAATATGCTGAAGTCCATCGGATTCAGATCTTATCTAACCCTTAATCACATTTCCAGGTGCCTCTTATTATAGCATATGAGAGCCAACTACCTCAATCATTTAGATATCCGTGTGAGACTTGCTTGTGCTCAACTGTTTATTGGGACAGTGTCCTGGATGGGACCCTACAACTCTGTTGGGATAATTTTTATCTCATTGGACCCTGATTTCCATTAGAAGAATGGGAATTAGGTACGTGGACGGGGAGCAGGTAGTATGGTGTGTCCCAGCAGATCCATACCATGCAAGTTTTTGATATTGCCATGGAGGTGTTAATGAGAGGCTTGACTGTCCAAACTTTAGCTAACAGATGTGGCTGCTTTTATTTACAGCATTTAAACTTCTAGATTTTTTACTTTAGTTATTATTCTTTGATTGCTTCTTCGGTGTAGGAGAATCTGACTGGAGCCCCTGTTTATTTCTTGTGATGTGTCTTTTCCATCAAATGACAGCCATCAACTGAGAACATTTTATTTCTAGCCTTGAGAGCTTCACACTCATGAGAGTGGCCTAGAGGGACACAGCTGTCTTATTGTGCAGTGAACGGAGAATTCTCGGATGCATCCTGCTCAGCAAAGCCTTAAATATTATGGCCAGGTTCTTGAACTGGCATTGAAAATAAACGGAGAGCCAATAGAAAATATGAGTTGTTGATGTGACAAGTTGAGGTGGCTTGTCCTCTTAAACAATTAATTTTTTTGTTCTGTTTCTATTATACTTGTGTCTGTGACTGATTTCTGCATAATGAGAAGTACAACAGTATGAGCAAGGTGAGATTAGCAAATTGATGATTGCTATCCAATGTGACATTAAAATAAAAGAACAATGCTTATTGAGGTAAAAACAAGGAATTTCAGTTCCTTTCTCTGTATGTCTGATGAGATCTTGAGACTTTGTTCTACTTGAGTAAGCATATGGTGTATAATTTAAGGAAACACGCAATATTCGTAACATACAGATATTCACAATGTTCTTTTTTCCTCCAGCATCACATCCTTCTTCAGCTGTCTGACCTTGAATCAGCTCTTCTTTACCCCTTAGATTTTGTGACAGCTTTGTGACAACATTACTTCAGGAGATGTAAGGCTGGCATCCATCAGTTTGTGGCCCACAGCAGCTCCACTTACACAGTCTCCTTAATGCGTGGGGCAAGTTCGTAACATGGGATCCCAGGAATGACCATTCCTAGGAAGGCATTAATGTGTTCAAAACAAGAAAGAAACTTCTAACATTAAAAATACAAGTGACTGTCCATAAATATTAGCTCCTGATGAGTAAGGTTGGGGTCTCTCATAGTTTCTCCAACATTAAAAAGTTACCTTCACAATTTTAACTGGTTTAAATCAGTTAAACAGTCCTGGCTCCATACAGTACATTCTCCTTTCTCTAGATGGGAATTTTAAAGGACAGAAAACTTGTGATCCTTCAGCAATCTTGTTCAGGAAGGTGAACTGATTTTTTTTATATGTTCTTTTAGGCACTTGAACCTACTCACTGTAAAATTGAAACAGTAGAAATACAGAGTAGAAGCCAGGCAGGAATGATCTCGCTTAGTTTTACATATCGTGGAACCACAGCCTAATGAAAGGAGAAGCTTACTTCACTCAGAAGTTAGGCCTTTGCTGGGGATGTTTGCTAGCCCAGAATATCATGAATCCACTTTGCAAAAGTGCTTAAAGCAAAACAAAAAGATGGCCCATGCCACGAGGTTTTTTTCCCCATCTGAGTAAAAGTATTATTTTTGAGCAAATGAAGAAGTGGGCAGTCACTTTAGCCCATTGCAGTTTTAACAGCTTTCTGAAACTAGGCGCATCTTGACACAGAGATTTTTATATGTTTTTTCACAGATGCTGCAACAGACAAGGGGAAAAAAAAAAGATAAAGGTCTTCCTGTCTTCTAAAATAATCATACCCTTTGAATAAGAATTTCTGCTACGTATAGGCAAGATGCTGCAACTATAATCTCCAACTATTTACAATATCTGCAATTTTGTCTTTTTTATCTTTTTCATGTAAGCTACTTGTTCAGCACCCAGAATGAATGAATGCTCAAAAATGCAAAAAGTCTAGGCCTTAAAGTTTCAGCAGGAGGTTAGATTTTCAAGTTACCAAGCCAGATATACAGCAAAATGAAAATTATCATTGTGTAAAGGATGAGACATAAAGCTCCTAATATGAATTCTTTTGTATTACTATGTATTTAAAAGGACATGTCTTAGTTATAAAACTTATTTACAGATAAGAGCATAGAAATGCCACTCTTATTCATTATATAGTGTTTTATGTTTGTCTTACAGACCTAACCAGATTACAAGTCCCATTTTGCTAGTAAATACCCAATACTTACGTCATTCTACACTGAGAAAGTGGTGCAGATTTCTGTTCAGTTTTTTTGTTTGGTTTTTGGGTTTTTTGGTGGTGGTGGTTTTTTCTTCTTTTTTTTGTTGGTTTTTTTTTTTTGTTAGAGTAATGACTTTACATTTTCCCATTTAAAATTATTAGGGGGATATCAAACAATAATGCATTTTTCTTGCAAACCATAAATGGCTACTGTGAAATTATTCATTTCCCAACAGAAAATTCAGACTTGTACTACACACAAACAAATTAAAAAGAATTTTAAATATTCTTAAATCTATAAAAGTCATATTTTATAAATGAAACAGACATGTCACTGCAATGTGCCTGGTCATATGTCTTAAAAATACCATGCTCATAATAGCAAACTTCAAAATTATTTTTATTTAATTAGCTAGATAAAGTAAGTACACATTCCACTCCTAAGTCATGAAGTTTCTTAACATCTATAGTATTAGAGGAGATACATTATGAAAGAATTACAAATGCAAATCTACATTGGGAGGAATTTCTGGTTCCAATAGGGTACAAGATGGAAATTTTCTCCTTAGTAGAACAAAAAGAAAAAAAAAATCAGGCATGAGGGCTGCCAGTACTTGCATGTGTTTAAATTCTTACCACATCTCCAGCTGATTGACATCTTCAATAAGCTGTTAATGACCCACTCCATTTGCTTTAAATGAGCCTTAGATTTTTAGATCTGGTGAGTTTTGTAGAATGTTGAATTAAGTAGATTTAATTACCTTTTTTGGGTTTTTGTTTTCATTTTAGTAATTCATCATTCAAAGGAGTAGTACGCTTTGCCATCATAATAAAGTTTCTCAATAACCTTTTCTTTTATTTGAGTTCTAGATGTGAAACCAAGTACTAGCCATAATGAAACAGTATTCTTCCCTGAGCAAGGCTGTGTGTATTAGGTAGCAGTTATTCATAAAAATAAGAGCTTTTCTCATGCTGGCTTTCAGTGTTTTAAAGTAGTAATTTAGCAGCTGTCTTGGAAAGAGCTGTGAGCATGTTGGAAATCAAAGATGACTCCTGTTCTGTTCATGAGATGGGTTGGTACTGCATTTTTATTAGCATACTTTCTTTCTTTCTACTTTGATACTTTCAGTCCTTGGGGCATGGAGCTGAGAAATATAGATTGTAACTATCATGCCAGATAAAGAAAACAAGGCAAGTGATGATGCAAAATGTATTTTCTCTGGCAGTGAACAAGCAGAGACTGGTTTGTGTAAAACAAATTTTTACCATCTGACTATGATGGGCTATTCTTACCACAGTGATACCTGCTGAGGATCAGTGTTATATTTAGCTGCATTGTAATAGCATTTCTTTCAAGTAGTGAATTGCCTATCTCTAGAGAAGTGGTGGCACAGGCAACCGTGGCTATTAGTTCATGTTTTTTACTCAGACATGCAAATGTCTGTTGGTGCCAGACACTACCTAACCTGTGATTGTGATAGAGGAAATTATTGGTGAGAGAGCTGGGAAGTGGGGAGCTGGACATCAAACTGCCTATGAATGTAAGACTTTATTTGATGCAAAACAAATAGAGTCCTAACTCTCCCCAGTAGGAATGAACAAAAACTTAGAAGACATGATAAGTAGTGAGCTCTCCTACTTCCATTCACGTTGGACATTCATATGGGCAGGACTTCACAATATGAAATCTGAACTCAGTCCTCTGAGTCAGGCTTGCACACAGCATAGTCCCTGCGTTCCTATGCAGTCAGCTTTCCAGAAATGCTCAGCTAGCTCATGTCTGCGTACGGTGGAGTGCGTACAACTGCAGTTCTTACATATACATCATGGAGGGTGGCAGTCCATGTGATCTTGAGCAGAGGACAGATTCCCTGGGCCTCTCTGGATAACTTCTATATCTTTGCCTCCCTTCAGGAAAATAGTCAAGGATTGCACTTATCTGGTAACCACTGCACTTTGGAGAAAAGGGAGTATGCCATTAGCTGAGTTAAAAGGAAATACAATATCCGGTTTAAAGTAGTCACCGGGCTCCCTGTGACCTCATCCCTGCAAGGCAGCAGCTAATCAGCGTTATCTGGTGGGGTTGTATTATGTCCCCTCTCGTACAATTCCTATCTGCTCAACAAATGACATATGATCTTTCATCCATCTTTGTGCCTCCAATGAGCATAAAGTGTGTTAAGGGGGTGGAGGGGGCAGAAGGAGAATCAGACTAACCTTTGCAGCTCGATTACAGAGAGAACAATTTGTTTTTGTAATTAGAGCTCAGCAGTGATCTCTGTTTCACTGATACTCGGTTCGGTGTAAACAGAACTCAATTTTGACAACTGTTTCGCTCACGGCACCGTTTTAAAGTATTAAAGGATAATGGAAGACTTATTAGATTAGCTTTTGCCATGATCTTTTAGTGTCCCAGATAATTATTATTTGTGATACAGCTGAATGGTTTAGGCTTGTACTATTATTATGCATGCATTTCTGCATTATATTTTATCTGCTGTTGATGGCCACTAAAATATGTATTAGGAAGTATACATTCAGTCAGATTGCACAGATATTAGTGGTATTTTCAAGTGGATCAAATTATTCTTTCTGTGATTTTATTTTGTTTCCATCATAACAGGTCTTAGTTCCTGACTTTTATTTTTTAAAAAAATCAGTGCAGTTATCTTCATTATTATTGTTATTAACTCTCGTGTGACTTTTACCACAATCCTTTGATCCAATCAGTATATTACATTTCTCCCCCAGCATTTTAATATTTCCTCTGTTTCATATGTTTTGGTATGGAATAACTTATTCTTGCAGTATCACCTTTTCCATCTTTCTTATTATTTTAAATCATTCCTGGTAGTCACATATTGGTTTTCACCTTCTGATTTGACTTTTTCTGTTATTACCTCTTAATTATGATATGTTGTTTTTATCTCTGATCTTATAATTAGCATTTTTCCTTTTGATCACCTTTTGTCTCATTTTGCATAAGGTATGTATTTTTAATCTTTTCACCACTTTTCCCTACACAGTTTTCCCTTCCTTATTCTTTTTTCCTGGCTAACCTCATTCTTAGTTAGTTTGACTCCCTGTCCTGGTTTTGGCTTGAAAAGAGTTCATTATCTTCCTAGTAGCTGGTGCAATGATGCATTTTGTATTTAGTATAAGAATAGTGTTGATAACACACTGATGTTTTTAGTTTTTGCTAAGTAGTGCTTACCTGATATCAAGGACTTCTCAGCTTCTCACTAAGGAGAAGGTTGGAGGGATACAAGAAACTGGGAAGGGCACAGCCAAGACAGGTGACTCAAACTGGTGGGAATATTCTATACCATATGGCTCAGCATATGAACCGTGAGGTAAGCTGGCCAGGGGTCGCTGCTTGGGAACTGGCTGGGCACCGGTCATTGAGTGGTGAGCTGTTGCATTAAACATCACTTTTTTTTCTTTTTCTGACCCCTTAAACTGCTTTTATCTCAACCTACACGTTTTCTCACTTTTTTTCCCCAATTCTCTCCCTCATCCTGCTGCAGTGGGGAGTGACGAAGCAAAGATGAGGGGTGCTTAGTTTCCACGTGGGGTTAAACCACAACACTTGCCTCTGATCAGGAACATTGCTTCTAATCTTATTTTTTATTTCTAGTATTTTGTATACTGTATTGTTCTTGTTGACAACGATGTGATTTTCTTTTTCCAGAAGTCTGAGTTTGAAACTTAGACTGTAGGTTTCAAACTTAGACTTCTGTATGGATTAGGGCAATACACTTGAGGGTCATTGCACAATCATCCTGGACACAGCCTAAATTGCTGGAATACATGAGTTTTTAAAAAAATATATGAAGAGTTTTCACATTTGAATAATTGCTCTCTCTCTCAAGGTTCATCAGGAAAGCAAGTCTATGTCAGTGACTAAGTGGGTACATTTAACAAAACATGTGTACTAGTCCATGAGTGAAATGCAGTTGTATTTTCATCTCAGTCTCCAAATGAGCATTGGTGGCTCATGTTGTGAAAGCACAAAGATTGCTTAGGGCAAAGACAGCACTGTCAAGGTTAATGGCCCTAAATCCTTCCTACCCTAACCATTTTTAACGTTTTGGGGGTGGGGGTTCAGACTTCTTAAATTTACCTTTGAAAACAAGAGTCCAACAAGAAAAAAAGTGTAATAGTTACTGCACTCTTGTGATCCACCTCACTGTTTATCTTTTATATATAATCTTTATGCTGTGTTCATTCCAGTGTTCTGCCATCCAGCAGGACGGTTGTTGCTAGTTTTGTTCATTTGTTAGTTATTTCATGCTCATGATTAGTATTCATGTTTGTTCTTGCAAAGTGTACTAACTTAAAAGCATCCAGGCCTTTCAGCCTTATTTTCAATTTGGAAGTGAAAGACTAGTATATATTTCTGAAGAAATCATGCTTGTCAAATGGGCATAGCGCAGAAGAGAAGATTGCTATAATCACTGTATAGTAGGAAAAAAAGGATTATAAATATATATAGGCATGCTTTGCACATATACTACCAAGTTATCATGAAAAGAGCAGGTAGCTCTCTGAAAGTCAACCTTTTCCTACACTGCCTTTATTATGTATTAGATATTTCTGTTCATTTTGTTGATACTCATCACAGCAGTCTCTGAGTACCTCCCAGCAGTGTAAGCTCTTGACTTAAGATCTCTCATTTTCTCTCTAGAAGGAGAAAACAGCTGAGTGCACCAACTTTAAATTAATGCATTTTTGGTAGCATATGTCCCAAAGGACTCCAATTCCAGTAAAAATTTGTAGTTCTGGTTGAACTATGGCATGTCATATAGAGAAGTGAAGACTTGAAAAAGGGCATACCACTTTCTCCTTGCCTGAGACAGTTTTGTAGCCAAGGTTTTATAGGTTGTTGTTTGTGACAACTTCATAATAATAAAGAACATAAAAGTTAAGGTACATGACCTATGTAGTCATAGAATCATAGAATGGTGTGTGTAGGAAGAGACATTTATAGATCATGTCTAACAAAAGCAGGACTCAACACCCTCACTGTGAAAAAATTCTTCCTTGCGTCTAGTCTGAACATATTTTCTTTCAGTTTAAAACCACTGACCCTTGCTCTGTCACTACAGGCCTTGGTAAAAAATCTTTCTCCACCTTTCTTATAAACCTCCACATACATACTGACAGGCTGCTGTAAGGTCTCACCAGAGCCTTCTCTTCTCCAGGCAGAACAGACCCAACTCTCTCAGCCTGTCCTCCCAGGAGAGGTATTCCAGCACTCTGACATTTTTTGCCTCACCTCTAAACCCTCTCTAGCAGGTCCATGTCTTCCTTGTGCTGAAGATTAAAGAGCTGGATGCAGCACTCCAGGTGGGATCTCAAGAGAGCAGGGCAGAGGGACAGAATCCCCTCCCTCACCCCCCTATCCATGCCCTTCGGGTGCAGCCCAGGATACCATTGGCTTTCTGGGCTGTGAGAGCTCATTGCCGGGTCACATCCACTTTTTCATCCATCAGAAACTCCAAGTCCTTCTCAGCAGGGATGCTCTCAATCCGTGCATCTCCCAGTACTGATGCATTGCATTTAGGCTTTTTTAAGTTCATGAGGTTAATGAATCTTCTTCCTAATTCTTGGTAGCCAAAGAAAAAACAAAAAAAAAACCCAAACAAGCAAACAAAAGAAAAACCCAAAACAAAATAGAAAAAGAGAGCTTACTTTAAAAGTATTTGAATCTCGATATTAAGAATTCAAACTGAAATTCCATCTGAAAGAGCCTCTCTTTTTACACAGACTGGGTAGGGAGACTAAAAAGGCCAACTTCTTAATTTACATATCTAAGCAATGTATCCCTGCCAGAACACAGATTATTTTATGATTTATATTGGTAAAATTTCAGCCCAGGAGAGTAGAGTATAGTTGTGAGAGTTTCACAATACCTTTGTGAGTCTTTTAGGACCATTTGCTCTGCTGAACTAGTAAATATTCCTTCATAAGCTGATGTTTTCCAAGTATCTCCCTGGTGATAACATCATTTTCTGGAGATAAAGAGAGTAAAAGCTGTCGGTTAATGCAAGCTGTTCACTTTTTAGTCCATATCATGTGAATTATATCAGGTAATAGATATGATACATGATCTAATGATGATATTTAGATAGGAGCTGAAGGTACACGGATAATTATACTGTTCATCACAAGTGTAGGTCTTAGGCACTATTATTGCTCATTTCTGACGTAAAGGTATAGCACATTCTCTCTAGATCCAGCAAGCTAGACAGATCTCATGGTTGACAGTATTTAACAATACAGAAGTACAGGAGTATAAGAGTAATTGTCTTATCTTTCTCTTTAGATCAACACCCAATCTATTGCCAAGTCTAGTCCATGACCCAAGTCCAGACTGAGTTTTCAAGAATATAAACTTCTGTAGATTTTTTTAAAATTACTTAATATCTTCCTAAGCTTACGCAGGATTTGGATGATTGTATAGAGGGTGTCAGTTTTATTACAGTTGGTGAGTCTCTTAGCGTTATTTAGATTATTCATTTTGGAAAGAAAAGAGAGATGACTTATTTGAATGTGTGTTCTAGTTAGGATTGGAGCCAGCCACCTTCAAGTTAACATTGTTTGTCTTCCAGAGCTGCAAGTGGCATATTTCAGATTTTTTGCTCAACATTTTCTTAGGTATGAATTTCTGGTTTTGGGAATTACTACATTGAAATTTGAGATTTTAGGTAGACACATACCTCACATGATTCAATAATAAATAAGGTACCAGTTAACTCCTTTTTCTATTCCTTATTAAAAGATTCATAAATAGGCACTATTCTTTTAAATTATCACACCAGAAGACTATGTTAGGCATATAAATATATATTTTATAATATTAACATTGTAAAAACAGCATTGCACAGAGTTTTATATTTACAAGACTACAGGTTCAAGCAGCAGATAAGAGATAAAACTTTTTTCCTGGGAACTTCGACAACAATGCCAGAAAGCTCTAAAATGATGAAATCTGGAGGTAAGAAAACAAATCAGGTCTCATGAGGTGGAAGACAATTATCACAATACATAGAACAGCCCAAATATTGAAAATTGAAAGGAATTTAAATGAAATATCAGCAAACCTTTACTGAGGCTTATCAACTTTGTAAAAAAACATATTTTAAAGTAAGGAAAAATTCCTCCCACAAAGATAGGAGGACATTACTTTCTTCTGAGAGCTATCATGTCTTGGAACCTTGCAGTGATCTTGTGTATATGTAGTAATTATATCGTTACTGTTGTATATGAAACATTACTTAACAGCAGTTAGAAAATCTCTATTGGTGAATAGTAGGAAAAAATCATGAATTTCATGTATAGAAAGAAAAGGAAAATAAAGAACAGATAAATTAGACTTGTGTAAAATCCACTTTCCATAAAATCAGAAGATGGTTTGGGTTGGACCTTAAAAATCATTTAGTTTTAACTTCCCTGCCATGGGCAGGGACGTCTTTCACTTGACCAGGTTGCTCAGAGCCCCATCCGACCTGGCCTTGAGCACTTCCAGGGATGGGGCACCTACAGCTTCTCTGGACAACCTGTGCCAGTGCCTCACCACCCTCACAGTGAAGATTTTCTTCCTAATATCTAATCTACACTTAGTGTCTTTCAGTTTGAAGCCATTCCTCCTTGTCCTGTCACTTACATGGTCTTATTAAAAGTCTCTTCATCTTTGTTTTAGGCTCCCTTGAGGTATGATGATGGTGTGCAGAAAAGCTCTATCATAAACCATAACAGTCTTACCCAATCGCATATTCAAGAGCTCTTCGTGTTTGTATTGAAGATCTTGTTACATATTTTTCTTTTTTCTCTTTTTCACTTTTCTTCCCACCCTCCCCACCCAATAATCTAATAAACTTCATTAAATTGCAAGCTGGATGGATTAATTCCAAGAATCCCAATTTTCTAGGCATGCATTAGGGCACTGTAAATATCAACACGTTCCATGGCAGGTAGTGCTAAGCAGATTTCCAGGGTAATTTCGGGGTATACCAGACTCAAGATGTCTTTCAGTTTCTTCCCACATTCTTTAGCTTTTCTTGCCTGCTTCCAATCTGCCTTTTCTGCTTTGATTCCATTGCTGGAGGCAGCTGAGGACGATGTGGAACAACAAGAGTTTTCTGCAACTTCGATAATTTAAAAGTGCAACTATCAAGATAGGCCTTTCAAGTATTCTGAAGAACTCCTTCATGAAAATAAGGTTTTTTTTTGCAAAGTAATATTTTGCATTACAAAGGAATTTTTCTGTTTTGTATGCACATATTTATGGGTAACTTGACTGGGCACATTACAAAAGCTATCCATGTAATCTTTCATTATTAAAGCAGCTTCTAGCATTAGATAGCTTTTTAAAAAATATCAAATGATTTTTCTTACCTTTTGAAAAAGGGGGTCTTGAAGTTGGAGTTTGGTTTTGGTTAGGTATTTTTTTCTGGGTTTGGTCTTCTGTTGTTTGGGGTTTCTTTTTCGTTTGAAAACGATTGTGAACTTTCTGTCGGTGAGAGAAACTAGCCATCTTTCAGAGAAAGAAAATTAAATAATTTAATAATCTGTAACTTTCCTACATGTAATTCTGTCCCTCAACAAGATACTAATGTTTCAGATTTCGTAAAACCTTCTATTTAGTTGAGAAACATCTTTTTATTCATCTTTTTCAAATTTACTTTACTAAGTCTGCCATTATTCAATGAGAGGATTTCTCTTTTACTTTAAAACTAGCAGGTTAGAAGCTGCAGGTTTGTGACCCCCTTAAAGAATAAATGTTTAATAGATAAACTAGGAATTTCCATGTGTCTTCTGTGCTAATTTTTAATTATTCATCTTCTCTTGTGAGAAAAATGAAAGCAGATAATATTTTTCCTTCAGCGGCAGCCATCAGATCATGTGGTGTCTCAGTAATAAAGGGTAATATCCATATTGTATATAATATAACAAATATGTGAGTGCAAATAAATGTAAAAAATTCGTGCAGCAGGTAGGCTGGAAAAATGTTTAAAACAATGCTTTTGCACAAGCATCCAGAAAATATGGAAAATATGCAATAGCTTTCTGGCATACAAAGAATATAGAACTAAATCAGTGACAGTATGAAAAATCCCAAGTTGTCCAATCCTTAGTTTTCAAACAGGAGCAGTTACACATTATTAAACCGTAGGTAAAACTTTCACCCTTACCGGGCTTGCTAGGATTCATCTCATATAACCTCATGCAACATTTAAGGAATAATTACAATTACACTATTTATGTGAACCTGAAGATAGAATCCTCTTATTACACTAGGTTGTACATTCAATTACACTCACTGTGCTTTGTTTACATGTACCACATAAAATGAAATCCATTCTATTTCTGCATAGTATTGTCTTTTGTAATTTGTATCTTCTTTTTTTTTTTTTGCATGAACTGAAGATTTCCTACACTTTTAGTACTTTTTCCATAGTTAACCCCAACTTCTTTAAACATTTTTTTTATTCCAGATGCATTAGAATCCTTTATTTATTGTAATATGAATATCATTTAGAAATTAAGGGGAAAACAGCATCTTGTAGCTGTTTCTGCATGGAGGAACTCTTATATTTTAGTGACCGTTTTGAATATCTGACAATATAACATTTTGACATCTCTTTTGGCTAGAAATCAAGCTCTAATTACTGAAGTGAAGTATTTGTAAAATAAGGAGTATTTATCATGGAGCCATGACTACTTCTGAGATAAGTTTATGTCAAATAAAAATCAAAGTGAACTTATTTTGGAAAAAGAATAATATACATAGACATGTACTGAAAGACTACAAACCTTTATACAGAATATCTTTAAAAGGTCTGGAAGTGTTTCCTGCTGTGGCAGACTACCTATCTCAGTCAAATTTTTTCAACATTATCTGGACAAACTCTGCTCTCCCGCTAAATGTGCTCCATATCCACTAAAAGCCTTATAAACATGTGCATTTTCCAGACTTATTTTCAGGTGCTTCCATATGTTATGAGAGCATATTTAAGGTCAGGATAGAAATGTATACAAATTAGATGAGAAGCCAAAGGAAAAAAAGAAAAAGAAAGAAACATCTGCAGTGCATCAATGGGAAAAATGTTTAAGCTGCCTGTTATTAACTGCTCAACCTGTTTTATGCTGGATTTCTGCGTAATTATGTTACAGAGGAGGGGGGAAAACAGATTTTGAATAAAGGTTGAAAATAAGAAAATGAGACTCTTAGAAAAAAAATAGTTGTGGTTGCTCACAGCTAGACATTTTTTGGCAAGACTTTTAGACAGCAATCTATTTCTCAAATTCATTGCCCATTTCTGCAAGATTAATGTAAAACAAAATGCTTCTTTTTAAGTCTGATCAGTTGAACAATTATACAGCTCCAATAATCCCCAAGTCAGTCTTTCAAGAAAGCAGCTGAATGTTTCCTCAAGCAGTTTCATAAATTAGATTAAATGAATATGATATCAGGTCAGAAACCCTATAAGCTCTTTTCATGGGAAGTTGTTGATAGCTTATGTAATTAGCTGCTTTTTTCATCCTTTGCAAATATCCAAATAATCCATACAAGATACATTTTTCACAATCTTTACAGAATAAATGTCATCAAACAGCACTTGCATGTTTTCTGTGTTTCTCACACTTGTGTCATATTTTAAAGCCATCTGAGCTATAACTTTTTAAGAATGTCTCATTTTTTTTATCCGCTTAGTTGATATTTTCTGGCACTGGGTCTGAATACATTAAGAAATTTCTGTCTGGATAGAGCTATCTAAAAAAGGGCATGAAACTACATGTAGGCATTACACTAAATTGTTTGCATCACCACGACACTGTACGCTCCATTTTACCCTGACTAGATTATTTACCTGAACGAGAGCTATTCCTGAATTCACTCTGCAGTGGCCCTTAACTAAAAGAATTGTGTGCTTTATTGCAACTGCTACCATACTTTTTCAGACATGGCTATTCACAGGATTAAGATATAATCAGAGACAATTTTGGAAGAGGGATTCAGATGTGAAATGAATCCTTTCTCCAAAGTTTTAATTTTCTTCTTGTTAACTAAAAATATTTTATTTTTCAAGCATTCCCGACTTTGCTTTCCTTTGCTATCCTCACCCTACATACCATCACAAGTAGACTTCAGTCTGTTGATCAGCTTCTTTCAGGTGAGCAAATACTTCATCTGTTAGCTGTCTTCTCTTGCGATCCAAAATTTTCATGTGAGATTATAAAGATGTGTAGGGTTTGCTTTATGAAAAGTGGCAGCTTAAAAAGTCACATATCAGAGCCTAATAGACAGTAATTTGGTGAAGAAACTGCATAGTTGTATTAATTTTGTATTTAAGACCTGTTCAAAATAATATCACTGTCTTTGTTTTGGTCCTGATAGAGGTCTAAAAGAAAGCATCCTGTTGGAAGAAGTTAAGATGTGTAAAAAGCACCGTGTGAACCCCTGTTACTTTGGGTGTGTGCTGTGTGTGTGCAACTTCTCTAAATACATTCTTATTACAGATTGCAGGTGAATAGCAGTAGTTCAGTGTTACATTATGTTTAAAATCCCAGCTACACCATTAGCACTAATCTCTGCAGGAATCCATGGTTCACGGGTGCCAGTGGGTTGATGGATCTTTCTGTAGAATCAGAACAAATTTTTCTTATGATTCATTTTTTGCCACAGATAAGCCATAAAACAGAGGCAGCAGATTGATGGAGGTTTAGTTTTTCTGCTGTTGTTTTAAATAGTAGATGTAGAACAGGTTCTTCTATTCTATAGCCTGAAGCTGAACTGTCAACATAAAAGATGTACGGACTTAATACCTGAGAGCAGGGCAGAAGAATGACTTCCCACTTTTTCTTTAGAACAGATTAAACCCTGCACAATATGGCTCATTACTACTCACTCTAAATTTATTGAAAAGGCAGTTTTTGCTAAAGCATGAAATGTTTTGTCTTATTATTACCTACTTTACTGAAAGACACACATTTCAGCTGAGAATGAGAAAGTTTTTCATTTACAACCTGCCTGTTCATGCTGGGAGAAATTCTATACCTGACCAAAAACATAAAGCTTGAAACAGTGTTCCTGCTTTTTGCTTGTGTGATTAAATGTGACCATGTCTCACTTGGTGTCATGTGTCTGCAGCCAGTATACTATTATGAGTTTATTAAATCTGTACTTCATGAGGGAAAAAACATTCATTACAATATTCAAATTAAACTAATCAAAAGTGATAACCATTCAGATTTTTGTTCTGATTTGGAGACTAATTCTATGGTTTATTTTTAGTTCCGGATTTTTTTTTTCAATGAGAAAATAAAATTGTGATGACTTCAGAAAACCATATGCCAGCTCTCTAAATAGCATTGATAGAACATTACACATTCTGCAGAAGGAACAGAAGACAAGAAACATGGGCAGAAAAACAGAAAATCAAGATGAGAAACAAAAGACTGAAAAATAAAATATAAATAAATAAAAGCAGCTATTCAACAACATATTTATTTTACATATTTGGCAATAGCTTATATTTCATTAAAGTAAACATACTTTTCAAAAGGTATTTCTTTCTCCTGTTCATCACCACAGATATACAAATATATTCCTAAATGGAGATCCTCTAGACATGCATAGGATAAAAATTCCTGCTGTATTCATTTCAGCTCACCTCCTTTTGAATAAAACTCTGAATGTGTGGAATAATTTCAGTTAGGCTTTAGCCAGAATCCACTTTTGGATATCTTTAGAATTCACCTTTTTTTTTTTTTTTTTCCCTTCCCAACAAGAAGAATTAATTAATTCTTTACTTGAGATTATGGAACTGATTACAGCTGGGTAATTTTATTATATATTTATGACAGAGCCAATGCTGGTAAAACAGTCTTCAAGTTGAAATGTGTTGAAATGCAGTCTGGTGCAGAGCTTATTAGACAAATAACATTTTACTTTCTAGTTTTGTTTAATATCAGTTGTGAAAAAAACCTAAAAGAGTGAAATAAAGCCATATCTAATGCAGCTGAGCTACGCCAATACCATTTAAATAAACTGAAAGTTTATTTTAAAATCTTTTATAAGGTGGACTGTAAGATTATTGATCACAGATACTTTTTTGATTTTATTTTGGTTTTAATAGGATGTTGCTTTTAGGCAAAGCCTGTCTGTACCACACATTTCCTTTAATGCATGCCTGCCAAAACATATTATGTACATACCCGTAAATTTTTGCTTGTGCTTTGAATTCTTTATAATGACCTATTGACAAATTCTCCATTTGAAAATATTTTTTCTATTCATGTAGTAAATGACATGCTAGAGCTTGCTAGGTTTAAAGATTGTTGACTTAAAAATTTGTAATTATAAATTTGCCTTTCTTGTGTGAACTGATCTTGGATGCTACTTAATTAAAACTCTGTCCAAATAAGTACTATTTATTTTTGGCTGGAGGTTTATAATGTAGCTCATGCTGGAGAATAGAATTGCAGTTCTGGTATACAGAAACAGTTCTTAGCAGAAGTATTTCTTCAGCTTTTGTTTTTGCCTCCCCCATAATATTTATGTTTTGATCTGATAGAAATATGTTGGTCTCTCGTAGTTAATTTTTGTCCCGTAATCTCTCTAAACTCCGTTCTTGTCCTTTGCTCCAAGTGTGAGTACAAAGCTAATCTGCTCAGTTTTTTAAAGTAGCACTGGGAGATCTTTTTATCTTATGGAAGGGATAGGACTTTTTAAGTGAGTTAAATTAGTTCTTTCTTGGCTTTTGTAGGATGATATGGTTTTCATTAATCATGTGTGAGTGTGTTGTTATGTGATGTAACACAGCTGGGCACAACAAGCTGGAGCGTGTCTTCCAAGAAATTTCAAGACAGCTTTCTTGAAAACTGCTGTGAAAAAAATAGCACATTTTTGTAGCAAGAGTGATTAATCAAAATAGGACTTTCCCTAACACAGAAACAAAAAGAGACCAATTAGATGCCACTTCTGCAGCTCTGCTCATAATTACTGACAAAATCCTTTGCAAAGTATGTCATTACAGAAGACTGTATTTAGGTTAGGGAACCAAGTATTTTCAAGTCTCTCTGCCAAAAGATGGTAACCTACGTCTATATTTAGACATTTGGAGTGCAATTTTGATCCATATTCATACACCTAATTAGCAAAGGGATTCAGATCAACTGTAAATATCTACATTAACATGCACATGATGTTGATTCCCTTCAGAAGGACTCCATAGGATAAATGGGAAGTTATACACCTACCTCACACACGGACACCTTCCTTGGAGGCATGCAAGGGTCAGAATGTCCCTGTTAAATTCGTTGGCGAGGTATAAATTTGTGTACACGTGAACAACACAGAGCAGTACTGCACATCAAGTGGAAGTGTCTGAGTTAGTTCAGTGTCAACCTGGACATATTAATGAATTATTTCAGGGTAATCTGATAACTAGTGAATTTCTTCAGGATAATCAGGATAATCTGCTTCTCCATGAGCAGTCCTTTGAACAGATTTTACATTGATTTGCTCAGAAAGCTATATTTGAAAAACTTGGCCAATAAGTAGTTTATGGTAGCATTAATGATCTCCTAAGTCCGTTCCACATATTCAAGGAAAAAAAAAAATCCTGTGTAGGAAAATCAGTCTTTCAACATCAGTTATGGAAAGAGTAATTTGGGCTTTTTGTAGATACATTTTCAGAGTTTTTTAGTAATAAATCCATGAAATTACATTCTGTGACTGTGCATTTCCCTGATTACCTGTAACTTCTGAACCAGTATGTGTACAAAGACGCAGGACTCAAAAGTAAGTTTCCACAAATGTTGTGGATATAGGCAGCTGTAACAGGCTATGTAAGTGTTCAATATCAGTGAAAAACTGATGTCACAGATGATTAGATCCTGAAGTTTCTTGACTGAAGAGAGTCATTAAAAATGCCTCAGTTACTTAGAAAGCTTCAAGTGGATTGTGCCTTCCAAGTCATGTTAGTCAATAGAAAAATTTTCAGGAACTAAGCTTTAAATAGTTCCACTGCTCATGGCACTATGTGTTGCTGTAACCACGTTATCTCTGTAGACAGTGTAACAGAAGCTGGTCTAGTGAACAGAACCAAGCACAGGGAGACTAACAGCGCCTTGGAGCAGCTCAAGGAGGACAAAACTATCATGATTAGGAGTATTAGTGCAACAAAGATCACAGAATCAGGGAATCATAGAATAGCTTGAGCTGGAAGGGGCCTTACAGATCCATCTACTTTCAAGCCCCCTGCCATGGACAGGGCCTCCTCACACTAGGCCACGTTGCTCGAAGCCCCATCCAACCTGGCAAAAATATTCAAAATTTTGAAAAAGTTTCGTTTTCCTTTGGTGACAAATGGAAAGTCAAAAGATGTGGGCCCCTGAGATTAGCTCAGTTGGTCAAAGCATGCTGCTAATAATGCCAGGGCTTTGGGTTCTATCTCTGTACAGGCCGTTCACTTAAGTGTTGGACTCAATGATCCTTGTGGGTCCCTTCCAACCCAGAATATTCTGTGAAATGTGTAATTGTCAGTAAAATGACACTCCAAAAATCAGGGACAAGCAAACTGACTTCTGAGGCTCTTGGAAGGCTGGAAAGACATTTCTTTTGCATGTACTGAAAGAATGTATCTGAATGGAATACAGGGGGCTGTTGTCTTTTTCTTTCCCTACACATAAAGACAGAAAACTTCTTTCTAGAGGAATAAATTAGGGATAACTAATAGAGCCTTAGCTTCTCCTGATCTGCTCCCAGGTCCACTTTACTGAATGATGGATTCTGCACTCCTATAGGAGACAAAGGGACAATGCAAACAACACAGTATGTGTCAAGAATGCTACAGATTTTTTGCTTTGTACCTAAGAGATAAGCTGTTTGTTCTTGGTATAATTATTAATTACTCACAATTATCACCAGCTGTATTCATGGGACAGGGTATACTAACCTAGAATAATATGTCCTTTCTGATGCCTTACAGCATTTTGTTAAATTATCCTCTGCTTGTGACACTTTACCTGCTTTTTCTCAATCTAAAGCTACTTGGTAAGAGAAAGCATTTTAAGAGATGACCTTGCACTCTGAAATGAATGCATTATGGATATAGAGTTGTATTCGCACTTCCTACAATCACTTCTTTTCACTTTTTCATCTGTGACCTCCTCCAGGTTGTTGTCACTGCTCTTGATTGCAGCATAGGTGGTTTACAGGGACGAAATTAGTCTTATGTCTTTTGTTCTGCCATGCAAATCTTGTAAGCCTTATGATCATACTTTCAATTTCAACGAGGCTTTTTTTTAATAGGTATTTTTATAGTTGTTAGTAAGGTCATTAAGTACTTGTCATACATTTGTCAACAAGCATATGACAATGCATGTATTGTAGAAACAGCTTTGTCTTTACAATATAGATTCAACAATATCCTTGTGAACATTTACTGTTTATGGATATGAAAGTGATCTCTTGCAAAATGTCAGTGGGATACAATAAATTGCTTTGTCCCGTAACTTGTTCAGACTCACGCACTTCCAATCCACTAGTCTCTTTTGCCAGGATCTCTTCCACAATTCCACATAATATGTACATGGAAATGACATTCTTGATAAATAAAAAGAAATTTTCAGGTAATTATCTTGCAAAATTTTAGACAAGATTGAGTTTTCACAGATTAAATTATTGTCTAGGCTAATAGCAGCTTCTGCAGATGATGCATTCATCTTTGATTTTAATCGTGTGTGGTCTCACTGAAAATGAGGGAAGTTGTATATTCTTACTGTAAGCTTTTAAAAAGTGAAAGATTAAAATTTATGCTGTAAACAGTTGAGCAACAAATTTGACAGAACTTACTCTAGTGAGGACCTAGCACACCTGAAAATATTGAAAAGGGACACAGAATAGATGTTTTTAAATAATTTTGTCTTTTTTCCTGTCCCAAAGACTTGACTTTCCCCATAATTTTGGTGGGTAGGGAGAGGCTTTATATAGACAGAAGAAATCTTAAATTCAGGTGTGTTTTAGCACCCAGGCTGTTTCTACATTTTAAGATAATCACATGGCATGAGTTAAGGGTTTTATCTATATTACAAATCTGTTCTCAGAAGGCTTTACATTCCCCATTGCAGCCTTTGATAATTCAATTAGTCTCTCAAAAAGTTGGGAGTAGCTGATAAATTCACTTTAATGTTAAATCAAGTACCCCAGCAGGTTTCTCTTAATATCATTGCTTCTCAGGGAGCTTAGCTCTAGACCTCCCAAACGCAACTTTCTGCAAGGAATGTGTGGGCCTTTGGAGCAGATTAAAAGAACTGTCTCTACCAACATAGCTTCTCACCTTTAATAAAGTTGCTTCAGATCATGGCAGTGATCTCATTCACTCAGATGGCTGTCCATCTAGTTTAATTTTTTTTAATTGGCAGCCTTAGGTCCCAACATGGAACAGATTCCTTGAATATGATGAATAATTCCAGGAAGAGAGAATGGCATTGCCCAAGCTGAATTTAACCCTTCCCTTTAAACATTGTCTTTTGGGATTCCCAAATCCTATTGGCAGAGACTGATTGGTGAATAATAAGGAGGGGATTAGCTAGATCTGCATTGACTGTGTCTTTGGAGAGTGCTGACAATAAAGCCAGTTCTGTTTGTCTACTTCTAGTAAATGAACAAAGAATATGTTACATGCAGAAGATGAACAACAGGATTTAGAGTGGTAAATAGATGCATGTCCCTGCAGAAATCAGATAGCAAAGCAGAGAGAAAAATCCTAACAAGAAAATGCTGCTTCGCTACTCACAAACAGTTGGCCTTAAAAGGCAGATTGTCATTGACCTTCTGTACTGGATTACAGTTTTGCTAGAAGGAAGACTTGAATTTTAGATGTATTCATCCATGTCATCAAAGATGCATGTTGTCATCATAGTTAGAGCAGGCTAACTGGGACACTGAAAGCTTATAGAAAATGCTGTATTTTCCAATCCAAAGTCAGAAAATAAAAAGTGACTGAAAAATACATATCTTTCTCTGTGTGAAATGTTTTATCCTGTATTTTACTCCTCTTTGATTTCCTCTTTGAAATTTAATAGGCAATTATATTCCAGAACAACATTTGCTGATTGTTTTATAAAACAGATTCTCACAGTAAGCAAAATAAATATATTACTTTAGATATTATTTTTTTCAAAGAAAGATTGCAAACAAATTAATTTCTAATGAATTAGTCATAGGACACTTTAGGGAAGATGATTTACATAAACATTTAGATTTAATATATTATTTCTTCTCTTTTGTTTTGTTTTTTTTTGTCTTGAAAATCAGACTTATATAAGACCTTTTTATTCAGAGCGTTTAGCCTAACAAAGAATTGCCCTTTATTTTCCCATACGAGTTTTACAATTTTTTTATATGATTATTTTCTTTTTAATAGCACTTAGCTACCAAAAAATGCATGGTCTAAACCTGAAAATATCCACCCTGGCATACTGTATCCCAGTATATCTCATGACTATTAACTTTAGTACTCTGTCCAGTAAAAGCCGTGAAAAAACTCTTGAAGTGCAGGTGTAATGAACTGCAAATGAACTCATTAAAGACAGTTTGTAACATCAAGATGGAACTGAATTTTTTTGTATATCATTTGGGCAAGATCATTTGATAATGCAGATCCATCCACAGGATTACCATCATTGGTTTTTCCACTTGATTATGTTTAAAGAAAAATTAACTGCTGAATAAGTGTATCAGCTTTTCAGAGGACTGTGACTGATTTTTTATGAACAAAGTTGTTGACAGTTGTTTATCATCACAGTCTGACTCTCTGAGATATACCAATTTAACACTGTTGAATCAAAAAGCACATGCCAAATTTTAACCGAGAATTTATTTAAAGAAGGAATACTTGGGCTGATTTGGAAAGCAACAGATTTAATGAATGAAAGAACTTAGCCTTTGAAATGAGAATTTTGAGATCAGAATTATTTCTGAGAATGGAATGAGTGGCTGGTAGGAATTCCAAATGTGCTGCTCTATATCAGTAAATTTACAAAGTGTCCAGTACTCTGCTGTGGTTAGGATTCAGCTGGATCTGTGAGCCAGCAGAGCCTGGGCTGCAAAAGCAAGGTATGGCTGGACAGAAGAGTTGACTCTCATCTACCTCTGCCCCCGGATTTCTGCAGGAGACAGGATGATGTTCCAGTCAACTTGGAAACGTGCCAGCTTGCCCTGGAGATAAAGTAGACTTGATAATCTCATCTGGATTTCTCTTGCTAAATTTCTGGAATAAAAATAAAATAAAATGCCACTTCATACCATGCCAAATGTCTTGCTTTTGCAATTGTGGAAGAATCTATACATCAACAAATCTACTCTCTGCTATGTTTCTGACATGAACTTGGAGTCAGGAGCATAGCAGCTGCAAGAAGGTTCTGGATCAGTTACAATTTTCCTCAATGAAGAACATCAGATTCCAATGTGTTCCTTCAGGCATTCAAAGTGCAGCCCTTTGTCACAAATCTTAACTCTGTAAAAAAAAAAAAAAATACTAGCTTGTTATAAGCAGGATAGCACAGTATATTTGTTTGCTTTTTCCTGAAAACAGCTCAGTAGAAAAATACTTGATCAGACAAGATATTGCATGAATATTCTGTGGATATCCCAGAAGTTATATGTGCATGGTATCACTTAGCTATTAACTAATAGGTACTGTTTTCTTACCAATGGGAGGACAGTGTGCATTGGGAGCACATCATGGAAAAGGGGGCTCATGTTGCGAACTTACACATCTCAATCCCACCTACATTAGGTTAGGGAATATTGGGCTCTTAGACCCAAAGCAGACAATTTTCTGAGTGCTGACTAGCTTAACTCAGCTCATAGGACAAGGCAGACCAATAGATATATATCCCTAACACAAAGGTAGACACCTTCAGGACATCAACTCCATGCACATGAAGATGCATAGATCTGCCTATGAAGTGTTTTATGTCTGGAGCCTTTCAATGGCATTCTGAATGGCTCTCTGAATCCACCCCTCTCCATTGTCTCCAGAGATGACATAAGAATTCTAGCCTAATTAGAATTGTCAAAAATTAGATTATGTGACTAACTCTGTTGAATGAAATTATTCTGCTTTATAGCTGCTGCTATGTCGCCAATGAAACTAATATTCAGTATCTAAATCTACGTCCTGTGGGCTGTTATTCAGTCTCTTGACTGACAAGAGCTCTCCCTTTAACAGAAGATAAATGGAAGCTCTCTCTGGTTTGCTTCCCTATTGCATGATAATAAAGCTCAGACAGGAGGGGTGAATAACCTATGGTCTGTCTTCCTACTCCCTGGGATTTAATGCACATGGTAGGAGGAAGTCAGGCTCTTCAGAAGAGCTCAGCTGTAGGAATAGCTTTACTCTGAATCCTAGATAGACTTGGGCAGGTACAGTTGCATTAGGAAAGTCTATGCTTTATAGTCTTGCTCAAAGAAATAAATCTCAGTAGAAGAAGCACCTTGAGGATATTTCATCTTTGCTATCATGAATAATGTCAGATGTCAAACCAGCAACTTTTTTTTCTCTTTTTTTAAAGGAAGAAAAACACTCATTTCTGTGTGTTTTCTCAATTAAAAGATTATTTTTTTTTTTTAAATTGCTGGGGGATTTTGAGATGAACATTGACACAAAGGTTAAAGTAACTTCAAAAGGCCTTCAATTTAGTATTAGTTCTATGCAGCTACCTCCATCTTTCAGAGTATTACTGTTCTGCATGGTCTGTCTAACCAAAGAACAAGATTTTCCATGCTCTTTGATCTTTTAAAAATATATTGAAAACTGAAATCACGTGTTTTGCCTGAGTCTTGACTTTGCTGGCAACAGTGAGCTGAATAATGTGCTAACATGTAGGGTCCCGCTCATAACACTTCAAAAAAAAAAAAAAAAGAAATTACATATCTTCGGAATCAGTCTAGCTATGTCTAGAAAATGATTAAAAGCTCTGAAGTCTGATGTGGATAAAAGAGGGGTCATAAAGAAGAAAGGAAAAAAAATAAAATAAAAGGAGAATAAATGGAAAAAGAAAATTCCAGCTTAAACAACCCCATTTGATTAAAGGACTGTACAAAGTGCAAATGTCATGCTAAGGGAAGAACATAATCTCTATGTAAAGTTACACAGAAGGCACAGCTAAAATATTTTTATTATAGCCATAGTACAGCGCTTATTGCATATCTTGTCAATAATGCAGAAACAATGCCACAAAAAAAATCTTACCAATCCTTTCATTTATTTCTTTCACTTTAACCATCTAGGTTGGAGGGTTTCTACGTAGTAATACTAGGGACAATTAAGTCTGTTTAACACGGAGACAGATGCCAGATGTATACACGTAACAGTTACAGAGGAAGCATATGCATAGTATCAGCTCTACAAATAGTCAGGCTCCCTAGGCACTCGACAGTTTTGAAGCTAAGGGAGGGAATGTTTTTATGTTATAACATTTTCCCTTGGTGGTAGCAAATTAGCTGCCTTGTATCCATCTTCAGCTGGAACTGCAGAGAGTCACTTGAGAGCTTACAAGTAAGTTTAGAGCTCTGCTGGACTGTTTCTTAGGTACCTGAGAAGTGGTGTATCTACCCTGCCTGAGCACAGGCACCTGTGTAACAGGTGGACACAAAACAACAACAACAAAATTTGATTATTTTCCCCATAAGACCATTTTTTCTTACCTTAAATTCCTTACAGAATTTGTTCAAGGTCAGGCTGAGCCTTACTTTCAGATATGGTGCTTTATTTTTGTCTCCTTGAGAATGAAAGCAGTTCTTCCTCTTAAAGAAAAACAAAGCAAAGCTACGTTTTTATTAGGAAACCCAGAGGCTGTTTTTGAAGAATCATGCAGTAGATATTGGGGCTCAGATTTCTCTGCTTTCCATTATCTGTGATACTCAGAATTCAAGCTAATAATAACTGTACAAGTCTCTTGTTTTTCTTTTTTCTTTTTTCCCAATACAAAAATAAGCCTGAGAGGAGGACCCATTAAAATCAAGTCATGTTAGAAAGCTTACATGAAGCCCTAAATCTAGTAAATATTACAGTGATAAGTTCCAGGCAATGAAAAGATTGCTTTAAATACTTTAAGAAAGTTGACAATGATCCATATCTAGAATAGGTTTCGCTGTATTTTATAGCATGTCTTCCCCATTTCTAGGGGTGTAGTATTTTCATCACCTCTACAGAGTAAAGATTTTCTTAAAGGATGTCAATAGATTGATACTAACAGGCTTATTCTGAATCCTTCCGCAGCTTAAAATTTAGCAGCTGCATCTTTTATTGCTTTACCAGATCAGTGTTTAACTTACCTAATGCCTCACTGCTGATTTCTTTTGTAGGGTGTTTAGATAAGTAAGCTGAGGGCACAGCTAACAGAAATTACCCTGACTGCATCTTACTTGGTGGTGATGTTTGTAATTAGCTTTTAAGTCTACCTCTAAGACTAAGATACACTTTTTATAAGAACATGGCTCAGATTAGAGGTTGCTAGACACCAGAAAAATAGCTTTCAGTAGTTCACAAGCTTAAAAAGTGAAGATATTAGTGAAAACAAAGAACACGTAAAGACAACATCTTTGGAAATAGTTCCCAAATTGACAATTTTTCTTATAACTATCTTTTGTCACATCAAAGTATTCTGACACCAGTTCAGAAACTGAAGCTATAATAAATGAAAGGATGACAAGTAGAAAGGTGACTCTCAGTTGAGCAGCTGAACTGCTGCACATAAAAGTAAATAGTAGAAGAGATTTTTCTGTATTAGTGATGTTAATATCTATAATCTCCTCAATCCCTGAAATATAAGAAAGTGATGTGTTACTTAGAGTTCTTGATGAAGGATCTGGGAAAAGGAAGATATGAATATTCTGAAGGCATCTTCAGTAAGTGTCTTTCAGAAATTAATTCGCTGTTCATGGAGAATCTGAAAATGCGGTGTTGAATCTGTTTACATGTATAATTCTCTTTGCCAAACTAGTTCTATTTAGAGAGTCAGATTTGAAAAAGGCATCCTTAATTATCCTTTTGGCTTGATCTAATTGGAGCACTATCCAGGCAGAAAGTTAAGTAGGATAGCATTATGAAACTTAAATTGTTAAGAGAATGTGGGTTCTTCATAAAGTGGCACAAGGGTAATCCCATTCCGCAAATCTCTTTTGAAGGTGGTAATAACACACCAGCAATTTCCTAAATAATAGTCTAAGGGATCATCTAATCATACAATAATGAATACGTTACTTAGCATGGGGAAGACTCTATATGAAACTCTTCAATAATTTCTTTTTAAATAAGAAATATTTCTGCATCTTCTATGTCCAAGTGAGAGCTCCTTAAGATGTCTACATAAATTAAGGTTTTTTCTGAGAGCAATATCATGCAAAGTGTTCTTCCTCCTGTTCTGTCAGATGCATTGTACCTTCCATGAAGTCCAAAGTACATGACCTGCCTACATCAGCCTTGAGAAGCAGAGGATGATACCCAGCAGGATTTTCCATCTATCAGTGTAAAACAGACATGGTCTCATTATGGCTGTTAAAAGACATTTTGAATGTAAACCCAGGCATACTGGCAGTAATGTGGAGGAAAATACACTCTCACCAAAGTGGCCAGATTTTGAATGGTTCAGCAGCCATGTTGCCTTTGTAATTATTTTTATGAGACTTTGCAAAGGAAAACGGCATTGGAAGAGCTTTACTGCATTGACTCTCTTTAGGACAAAACCAGACTCCCACACAGAAACAGACAGTCTTCCACTCAAGAGAGCTTACCTATAGTCAGAATATAAACAGAGCCATCAAAAGGATATAGAGATTTTTCAGAAGCCTGTCATGTCTCTCTCCTCAGTCGCACCCTCCTCAGTCAATATCCGTAAACAAGTTGTCATATCCAAATTTGAGGCAAGCTTGCAAAGTGAAAAGCTTGGTGCCTTCTAATTACAGATTTGTATACTGAGATAATTGGCAAGTGGTAAGGAAGGTTCAATGGTGTAACATATAGCTCATCGTTGGTGACTTGGTGTGACAGATGGGGATAGCTCCTTTAAATTATGGAGCCTCTATGTCGGTATTTTCAGGAAATGTCAACAGCGTGATTATGTTTTCATTAATGCTGTCTTTCCTTCCCATTCATTGCTTTTGTTTGTCGTAATCACTTGTTACCTTTTGTCTCTAACTATACAATCTGTTAATATTTGTATAGGGTGGCTCACAATGGTCCTGGTTAATGGCTAGATTACTAAACATTGCCACACTACAATATGCAGCATTTAATAAATGCTGCAAATTAGATATGGAAATCATTGATACTATAATTATGACTAGCTCACAATAAAGTTACAAAAAAGAATGTGAATATCATGCAAATTGTGCAAATGATTACACAAATTCAGTTAGGTTTCATATTTAAGAGTCATTGCATTTTTAGATGCTGTTGCTGAAATAATCCCATTGGCACTGCCAAATCTTTGGCATTGCCTTCATCAAGAATGAAAATGTGCTATATTAAAAATGTGCTTTCCAACAGATCCACGAGGCTGTTCTCTTCTGTTAATTACTGCCATTTAGTTTTCCTTCTTTCTCAGAAAACAGCTTTGGGGCTCTACAACAAAGACTTACAGTTGAAAACTATGAATGCGTCATGTTGCTAAAGTTTCCCAGTATCTTCTCAGCTAAGTGCAGGGCTGGCACAGCTAGCCTTTGTATATTTGCTCCCTGCAGCCCTGGGCTAGGAAGAATTTTTTATGTGGGATGGGAAAGAGACCAAAATGACTGTTTCATGACTGTTGTATGGTTTTTTCACTGCAAATTAGAGTCAGGGCCGATCACCTTATAGGCAAACACTGGAAATCAAGACTGGGTGTCCATTCCCCTCTTTCTCCTCTGTTAGGAAGGAATGAGACAGGATTTTTACTAGTCAGGCATTTTCAGTTCACTGCCAACTATAAACGTGTGGGTTTGTACCATTGAAAAAAAATAGTGAAAAATTTTAAGGGCTGTGAGCTGTGTCTGGGCCACAGGTAGAAGCTGTTTTTCTGCTGCAGAAGTTTTGATATTGTTGTGAATTTTGGAAGCAGAGCCTATCCCTGTCTGTGACTCACAGGTCTGATTTGCCTCCAGAACAGCAAGGCAGAGGCCAAAGACCCATTGTTGGGATCTGTGGACCAGCCCGCTGTGAGGATGGAAAATTTCCAGGTAACACAAATATTTTTTTTCTCTTATATTGTTTTTAAATATAAATGTGTGATTGTCGTTAAATTGTAAGCATTTAACTAAAGCATGCTTCTGTAAGAAATGTTTTAGATTTTCCATAATGCTCCCTGCAATCCTGAAATTTTCCTCCAATATTTATTGTGTGGGACAAATGTGAATTAAAATTAAATCCATAGGTCATCATGTTTTTTATGGCTTTTGAAGCATTTTATGTCATAACAATATAAAACATATATTGTCTTTATCCTATGACCAGAAAACAAACAAACAAAACCAACCAAACAAAAACCCAGCACCACCTGTGGGAAACTGTGTAAGGATTATAGACTTCAGAAACTTGTATTTACAATATCAGGAGAAAAACATGAGAACCAAGAGGTTTAAAAAGGTGGCAGTCCACTCTCATTTTACTGCCAGTCATTTTGCTAATCTGAGCTACATAATTGCTTTGCCTGACAGAAAGGAGCCTTAAAACAGACAAACCAATATAAATACTCAGATAGGAGACAGCTCTGTTTAATAACAGCAAGAGAAGTATAGAAGTATTTGTTTACCTCTGCTCATTTATGTCAAAATCAATTGTAATTAAACAGAAATCCAGCCACAGAAGTAGTGCTTTAGCTGGTTGTTCTCAATAGAAATGTCATATAGACCCAGTGTTTAGGGCATGCCAAAGCATACATTATTTTTCTCCTGTAATAAATATCTACTTATAGTCTTTCCAGTTCTTTAGTAAAGGCAATTGACTGTCTCAAATTTAAAAAAGAAAATAAAAAAGTAAGCCACTATTTCATGTGAATTCTGTGAGGTTTTCTGGTCATATTTTAGGAATTACTGAAGTTCTGAAAAGCAGAGTTAATTACATTCTCTGTTAGATATTATGTGGCATTTATTGTCCATCTGCTTACACATATGTACAGAAAATACAGATCTTTCATATCTATTTAAGGTATTAAAAATATGAATCATAACATTATTTTATTAGTCTAAAGCAAGTACTACTGTTGGTGGGGTTTTTTACATAAAGTCATGGAATGTTTGAGTTGGAAGTGGTCTTAAAAATCGTCTTGTTCCAACTGCCCTGTCATGGGCAGAGACACCTTCCACTAAAACAGGTTGCTCAAAGCCCCATCCAAGCTGGCCTTGGACACTTGCAGGAATGAGACAACCTGTTCCAGTGCCTCACCATCCTCACAGTAAAGAACAGTGTGTTTCTGGTTAGATCAGATGAATGTAAGTTGCAGAGAATTTTGCACCTTGTTTCATTAGTGAGTAAATTCTAAATGGAAATATTTTCAATAATGAACACAAATACACAACATCAAGGGTGAAAGGAATAATTCTCCTAGACAAGTCAGTGTGAACTCTGTGTTTGCATTCATAGGCAGATCTTTGTCATGAAAAAAGGGTCATCAAAGATGTGCTTTACTATTAACTCTGTAATGCAATGAAGAATAAAGCATTTAAAGAGTGAAGGTATTGTGAAACTGCATGCTTTCAAAAAGAGGGCAGCATGCATTTTGTAATCATTCCTCTGGTTTGTTTTTTATTTGGACCTGTTAGTTGATAGTCATTCCAGTCAACTGAATCAAGCTATGAACCATCCCTGACAATTAGTGATTACTTTTAGCTTCCATATTTATAGAAAAGAATTTAAAAAATTGTCAGTTGGAAAAAGGTGTTTATGCAATAGTAAAAACTAGACATACCCCATTGAAAGAGAAAAAAGGGTATCTGAAAGATAGGCTTTCCTAAGACAATGAAAAATAACAAAAGCTATTGATATTTAAAAACATTTAGTGTTACTCATGTACTTATCTAGCCATATTCTTATTTAGTCTTTATCAATGAACAAATGGCGATAAAAAACCACATTTTAAAATATTTTGTGATTAAGAAGTTCTTAGAAAAGAATGCACTTGAATGATTCTTTACCAGTTGAAATCTTATAAATTATAATGATCTGAACTCTGTCTGGCCTTTTTAACTTCACATACAATTTCATTTAAAAATTTACAGGTTTTGTGAGAAATAGGATGGCATAGGTCTAGGAGTAGGTCTGAATCTATGCCTAGTCATATATCCGAGCTTGTGTATATGGGAAATCAAACTTTAAATATACGTAGATACATTTATTTGCATAAATGTATATAAAAGCATGTATGTATTTGTGCTTAGACATATATTTATAGTCTGATTTCCCATATACGGGAATCTTGATATTTAGTATTAAATTATATGGAGTGCTTCAAGACAGACTATAGTGTTCTTCATCCTGTAAAAGTACATAAAATATTTATTGGAAATGTTTGCATGTTGAAGTTTACGTTTGTTTTTCTGCTTTGTATGTATGTGTAATTTAAATAATTAGGGTCCAGTTAAATTGCAGAAAATATTGTATTTATTGACTTGATTTGGCCACCCTGAGTCACTGTTAAAAAAAAATTAAAAATTCTTGAGCTTCTTCTTTGTTATCATTATGCAAATTTCATATAATTAGTGAGTCAAAATAAGATATCTCTGTCTTAGCCATTGAAAGGAGCCAGCTATCTAAAACATTAATTAATTAACTTTATAGTGCAATATATTTAGGGTGAAATCAGTATCCATAATTAATTCTTTTCACAATATTTGTAAAGAAAGTGTAGGAAATCGTAGACACCACAATAAAAATACAATTTTTTTTTGCTTGCTATGGAAGGCAGATGTTAAATATAGCTCCTCTGGTAATAGAATAAAATATGTAAGATATGTCTTATGCTGCACCAAATTACATACCTTGCATTGCATTTTATATGTTACCAATATAACTTTCATCCTACACCATCTTTAAATTTCCATCCAGAATACGTTTCCTATCTAGGCGACTGTTGTTTACAGATAGCTTGTTTCCTTTTCTTTCTACAGCTGATAATTTAGCAGTTCTATTTTCAAGTATGTTCTCCCCTAAGTGCATAAAGCACTTCTGACTGTTTACCCTTAAAGCTCCAGAGAATTAGGAAAACCTCTAGACTGCTTCTGTTTATTGTACACACATGCACTGTTAAGGGTTTATTTTCAACAGGAGGGAGACAAGCAGAGAGATAAAGACCGATGGTGCATATCACTCTAACAGCACATCTTGCTGTACAGCACAGCATATGACCTATTTTATATAGATATATTTATATATTTACCTTTAAATTGATTCTATTTTCTCATACGTACTAATTTGGCCCTTGGTGGTGATAGTTCCCTGCTTTGTGTTTGTAGTTTCTGCAAATACAAAAGTCCCTATTCGATTTTCTTCACTGTGTGCTAGCTGTAGCAGTCAAAATTACAGGCTAATGGTGAGACAAGCAGCTTATAATGTATGATAATCAATACTCAAAACCCGTTCCCTATGATGTGACATAAAAGAGTGAAGTGAAAAGACAGAGATTTTCAAGGCTAGAGCACCAAAGCTCATGCAATGCAAGTGGGTTTCAATTCAAGGTCATTCAGTATTTTTATTTTCTTCTTTTTTGCCTTCATATTTAATTCAGTCGCTGCTACGATGTCCAGGGAGCAGAAATGGAAAGGTAGTCAATACACTGAGTAGGAATGCAAGTATAAATATTGCTTTATTTTCCTGTAACAAATACAGGAAATGAGAAAGGGAAAGAAGATATGGCATGCAATACGTACATACCATATATATGCTATATGATATATATCTCTTTTCCTTAGAGATGGCTGGCAAACTTTGTATTTTTGTTGGCGGTAATGAATAATGTAAACACTGTGTAAAGCCCTTCCTCATAGCATTATATGTGTATGCACGTGTGTGAGAGCTAAAAACGTCAATCTTCAAACATAACTTGGTTGCAACAAATTAACCTAATGAGTGTTGAAAATCTGAAAGCATAGTTTTTGGCACAGCACTGAATACTTACTGAATAAGTTTACAATACTTATTTCCAGTGACTGAGAACTTCTCTGATCATTACCTTTCATCTTGAGTTTGTTCGTTTCAATCTCAGTTTAGGGAATTTTTTTAAAAGAAATAAAGTTCAATGGAGTTTTAGAGAAAGAGTCAGTGTCAAAATAGAATTTCCCAGTTCTATATTTCATATATATATATATATAGTCAATGTAGATAGCCCAGAATTGTATTTAGATATATATAAATATTTATTTAATGCCTTTTAAGAAAATATGTCATAGAACTGCCACCAATGATAGGAAGATGGCCTTTTTGTGGTACAATGAAATAGACTGTAATGTTTGGGTTATTTTTCTGTGAGAAAGGAAGGCGCAAAGAGGGATCTTACTTTGATAGAATAATTGAAAATAGAGGAGCAGAGAAAAGTGCTGGTCCATTGATTGTGCAATTCTGAGCATTTTATGGTAGCTAAAATGCAAAGGGTTTTATTTCTGTCTTTTGTTATAAAGCAACAAAATTGTTTACAAATATCCATACAAGGGATAGTTAAGCTTATAACATAAATGTTAGTCAGAAAGCTGATTAGTTGTTTAGGTAAACATTTAAAAATGCCAGAAAGCTTTTATTCAACATTGTCATAAATTCCATATAAGTGAAAAATAACTTTAGATATTGTTAGGGAAAATCCTAAAGAAAACACCAACTTCTCTTTACTCTGTAAGTCTACTTTTAAAGCTAGAGTCTGAGATTGCTACAAATTTGCTCTGAAGGATGAGGAAGATGAGAAAAACCAAAATTATTTAATAGCAAACAACTGCAAAATTCAAAGTTCTAGAATTAGAATTGCAAGGGTTGGGTTTGGGGCCCATATTTATTTATTTATTTATGCAGGATTTCTGGAATAAAATGTAATCAACCCTGCCTAGTATTAACTCTTGCCCATCCCATGCTACAGCTGAGAACCTTCCCCTCCAATGCTCCAACACCATGTGGTTTTTTAAATCTGTTGATTTTGTTTGTTTTGTGGAGCTTTATATTTCTGGGTGGGTTTTTTGGAGGAGGAGGACGAGGAGGGGTTTTTTTAGAAAGAGAGAGAGTAGTAGTTTCACTTGGCTGTTTTAAGCAGCAGCTGTTTGATGCTGTAGAAGCTCCAGAAAACTAGATGCAGAGAACTTTACTGGAGGTGAACTAATAGGTGGAATGAGATTTATTGCTATGTCCTTCATTTGTATGGCTCCCATTTAATTAAGCAATTGCCACACACGTGTTGTCTCTCCAGTTATGCGTATCAGTGCCATCTCATTCAAGTGAAATCAGACACAACAAGCTTAAATTTCTTCCTTAAATTATTTCAATTCTGCCACTGTGTTAGTCACCAGGTTGGGGTGGTTTTACTCGTGCTTCACATCATGATAATTTTAATAATACTAAAACCAGTGTGTGGATTAGTTTCTCTTGGAGATCATAGAATCATTGAATGGTTTGGGTCAGAAAGGACCTTGAAATATCTACCATAGACAGGAATGTCCATCACTAGATCAGGTTTCTCAAGGTCCTGTCCACCCTGACTTTGCGATCTTCCAGTGGTGGGACATCCATAGTTTCTTTGTGAAATCTGTTCCAGTGTCTTTCTACCCTCATATCAAAGAGTTTCTACCTCATATACAATCTAAATATGCTTTCTTTCAGTTTATGCAGCCCAGGACACAATTGGCTGTCCAGGCTGTGAGCACACACTGCTGGCTCATATCTGACTTTTCATCCACCAGTTTCCCCAATCCTTCTCAACAGGTCTGCTCTCAATCCATCCATCCTCCAGTCTGGTGAATTCTCCAACCCAGGACCTTGCACTTGGACTTGTTGAACTTCATGATGTTCACATGGCCCCCACCTCTCAAGCCTCTCACGGTCCCTCTGGATGGCAACCCTTCCCTCCAGCAAATCAGATGCACCACTCAGCTTGTTGTGATCTGAGGGTTCACTCAATTCCATTGTCCATCTCATTAACACAGATAATAAATAATGTTGGTCCCAATGTAGACCCTGGAGGGACACCCCTCATTACTGTTTCCACTTGGACATTGAGCCATTGACTGCAAGTCTTTGCATGTGACCATCCAGCCTTATTGATCTGACAGTCCATCATCAAATCCATCTATCTCCAATTAGCACCAAGAAGATTGTGGCCATATCAATATTTGACCATATCAAAGGCCTGACAAAAGACTTTGCCTTGTCCACTGATGCAGTCACTCCACTGCAGAAAGCCACCAGTTTAGTCAGACACAATCAGTCCTCAGTGAGGCCTTGTTGTCTTTGTCTAATCACTCCCCTGTCTTCCAAATGTTTTGATGCATCTTCCAGGAAGATCTGTTCCATGATTTTACCAGGTACACAGCTGAAGCTGACTCACCTCTATGAATTTTATATTTAAAGCCTTTATGTTACAACCTTTTCCTCAACAATCACTTTGTTCTGCTGTCCCTGTATTAATTCTCTCTTGCTTTCGGTGTTTTTTCAGTGATTACACCAGCTTTAGATTTTAAAGTCTTCAAGGAAGGGAGCACATGTATAGAATGACATTTTTCACACAACTGTATCATTAACAACTATCAGTTCTGAGCAAATTATCTCATCCCAGTTTAATATCACTGTGACATAACACAATTTTAGTTTAATAGGTCCTATCTTTTTAGAAATGTGAAAAACTGTTTACACTCTTGGATTCTCATAGATCACCTTTGCTGTTTCTTTTCTCATGTTTCTGCAATGTAATCATCCATTAATCTGGTGGTGATATAAGATTATTAGGAATTTATTTTCTAATTTAGAAAGATGATGATTGCTTAAATTCTCCCCATCTTTGGGTCAACATGTTTTTTTCTGCTTTTCTGAAGACTTCATGTTTCTGTACGTGTGTTTCATCCTTCTATTTAAAGGTATACAAACAGTTTTTTGTCTAACTGGAAATCCAGGCATTTTTAAAATACTAAATTACTCAAATAAAATGAGTATTGAACCCATTTGCCCATTTTGTGAAAGAAAAGTGCATAATAGCTAAAGATCAATGCATAGTTAACTGAAACCTAGAGATGATAAAAGGATTTATTCTATTTATTATTTTTCTTATCCCTGATACTTGGTTAGATTCGTGAGTACAATTATAAGATGGTAAATATCGGCCCAAATATAACCTATTAACATAAATGACACACTAGCCAGGGTTTTTAAAGGAGAAAGCTTTCTCTGAATTGGACAGGAAGTATCAAAACTTATGTTCTAAAAATGTAGCAAATGAATCCCATTTAACTATATTCCTTGAAAGAAATAAGGATATAGAAATCCTATCTGAAAACATCATCAGTTCAAATAGTGTGTCACGGTTTGTCATTCTTCCAAATTGTATGTATTGAGAAAATCCATTTTCACTTACTTGCACCAAAACAAAAAAGGGGAAAACTGATTACATGATCCATACTCATGTCTAATAAAATTGCAATATGCACTTTTTGACAAGCTTATATTTAATGCATACTGATGGAAGATTCTCGTTCTCTGTTCTCAGCAGGAAAAGTAGGCTTTTTAAGAAAACCTTTTTATTTTGTGCTGTCACACAACATAACAATTACAAATGAAATGGTGGTGACAAAAAAGAAAAAACAGCTTGCTGATTTTTATGAAGTGTTTATATTTCCAGAAAGGCAGTCACTGCTCAGTTATTTGATTTGAAAAATTAATCCTTATAATTCCTTTTGAGTTCCCTAAGTGCTGTTCACTCTTTTCTAGTATGAGTTTTACAGAACAAAGCCTTAAAGATTTCTACAGCTGATTAGTTTACAGATGAAGCTCAATTCCACTGAGAATGATTCTCTAATGACCCCTTTATACTTCCATTGGGCTGTGTGAATGCTTAATATGTGGAGAAGAGTTAAATAAATCTATTGTCTCGACTAACAGGTTTATGCAAACCTTCTGAAATATTTTAATTATAGCTTCTTCTTTTTCTCCATAATTAAGAAACCAGATGTCAAGTAAGCCTGTCACATGATGATCATAGCCTATCCATTAGTCTAAATAAATCCACATATAATTAGAGCTTTTTCTCTTTCTCCTTTGTTTTGCAGAACAAGAAGAATGTGTTAACTGCACAGATGAATGCAGAGTGCTTGGTCATTCTGACAGGTGTTGGATGCCACAGTTCCCTGCAGCCAGTCAGGCTGAGAATGCAGATTATCGCACAAATCTCTTTGTACCCACAGTTGAAGCTAATGTTGAGACTGAGACATATGAAACTGTGAATCCCACTGGGAAAAAGACTTTTTGTACATTTGGGAAAGACAAGAGAGAGCACACTATTCTCATTGCCAATGTTAAACCTTACTTAAAAGCCAAACGTGCCCTGAGTCCTCTGCTTCAGGAGGTTCCCTCAGCATCGAGCAGCCCAACCAAGACATGCATTGAGCCTTGCACCTCAACAAAAGGACCACTGGATGGTTGTGAAGTGAAATCAGGAGCCTTGGCTGAACCAAGCAGCCAGTACTTGTCAACTGACAGTCAGTATCTATCGCCCAGTAAACAGTCAAAGGACGCTTCCTTCATTGCATCAGATCAGATGGCTAGGGCCTTTGCAGATGTGCATTCCCGAGTGAGTCGCGACTCGAGCGAGATGGACTCTGTTCTGGAGCAGTTAGACCGTTCCGCCCGGGATCTAGGCAGGGAGTCGGTGGATGCCGAGGAAGTTGTGAGAGAAATAGACAAGCTCTTGCAGGACTGTCGGGGAAGCGACCCTGTGGCCATCAGAAAGTGAGGGGGAAAATATGGACAGGCTGGCAGTTGCATTCCTCTTCTGCTGATTAAAAGTAAATAAATAAATAAATTCCCTGGTTGTAACAGAATTACAGGAATGAAGGAAGACCAATGCTGCTTTAAGGCTTTTAGTGAACATCTGAAGTGCCCACAAGTATGTTCTTTTCACTGCTCTTTCTTTTTGACAGATAACACTGGTTTCATTTCGACCAAACTTTCATTAGGACAGAGTCAAATACACCAAGAACAAAATGAAAGAAGGAAAGACAGTGCCATTTTGACAATCTGATAGGAAGGTGTGAGAAAGATGGAATGGAAATACGTCTGATACTTTAAGACTGTCCTCAATAGCTGATGCTGACTTTACTGTTTACGTATAAACCCCAAGAAAAACAGGGTTGAATAAAGCTGATCTGTGGTGAATTTCCAGCAGCCACCACAGGCTTCTACTGAAAGTCCTATAAAGAGTTCTTGTAGTAGTCCAAGTGACACCAAACATTAACATTCATTTGTGGTAAACATTTATGTACAAAGTTATCTGCCACAAATATGAAAAAAAAAAAAAGAACAATAAAACAAAAAGAACCATTCCAGATCATTATTCAAGAAAACATATCTTCATCATTAATGAAACACTACATATCATATTAAGGTTAAATGTAAAATGATATAGTCCATCTTGTCCTGCACACACATAAGCTAATTCACTGGATAAAATGAAAAAAAAAAAAAAGATTTTAATATCTATTTAGCGTTTTAGTGTCCAACAAAGCTATAAATAGTTAGTGATAAGTTTAAAAAAAAAAAAAAAGAAAAGGAAGGTAAATAAAGTTTGGGGGAAAAAAGAGTTACCTTAAGGGTAATACAGAAAAGAAATTAACATTATTAACACTTTTTAATTCATTTGTGGACACTAAAATAGCTCAGGAAAGTGAAAATGTCAGACATCCACAAAAATCACATGGTCATTTAAATGTGCAAATGTAAGAAGATTCAGTGTGTTTACATCAAATGACATATTTTTATTGATTTATTGCAGATTCAGTGCATATGAGCCAAATTGTTAAGTGTATAAGAGCTATATTGTGTATTTTATTAAATTAATATATAGTTGTGTTGCAAAAATATTTGGGCTTATATTGTAAATGGCAAGTGTTGCCTCGGTAGCTGTCGAACTCTATGAGTTTTGTTTTTCCTGCTTCCTTTTCCCCATGGAATATGGGAAGCAGCGCCTCAGAGCAAAGTCTCTTGTTTAATGTATGGTCTACGAAGTACTGCAGTACATAATCTGTTCAAAATGTGTTTGAGTGAGCTGATGGAGCTAACTGAACAGCCTACAAATACATCCATCAGTCATGGTTATGTGCAAGTCCTTGTAGAAGCTTCTATTGCAAACCCATGTTTGATAACAAAAATTTCACTCGAACCAACATCTGGAACCTCCTTGAGTTTGTTTTTTTTCCCCCAACACATGCAGCCAGCCTGTTCAATGTAGGATATTTGGTTGACTTCTTCCGAGATGCCACCATTTTCAAAGTTTTGGTATTAGGTTTATAGAGCTGAAACATACATCAGTGCCAATGTGCCATGAGCAGTATTTGATTCTTTAGAAAGCGCAATTGCTTACTTCAGTTCTAGATAAATACTGCTTCTTCTGGGCGGTGTTTTTAGTCAGGGTTTCGCTTGATCTGAATAATATTTGCAGAATAACTTAGAATAACTTGGGATATAGTTTCTACTTTTTATTATTGTTTCCTAAGAATGTTTTTAATGCATTTGAAAAATTAAAAATTACTTTCAGATGAAACTTAGAAAACAACAAACATTCAAAATTAACTTCCACAGAACAAGAGGAAGCAGAAAAATAAAATGTTTAGCTCAGGATTTGTCCCATATATACTTCAGATACTCTGCTGGAAATACCACTATGGCACATTGTTTAAAAGCTATGTATTTGTTTTCTTGAATTAAATCTGTATTATAAAAAACATTTATAAAAGGGGTTGGCAATCTGAAATACCACAAGCCATAGTTTTTTATCAGTTCAAGAAACAAAGTTGACCCAACAGCCAATGTTGGTTTTGGGATTGCATCTAAATACTAATTTTAAGCAGTCAGTCCTACAATGAATTGTCTTTGGGAGACGACAATTCTGATAGTTTGCTTTTAATTCCTGTTAAAAAAAAGTCTACATTTACACACAAAATGAAGGATCTTGTACATGTCTTATCAAGCTACTCTCCATATTTTGGACAATTTATGTATCTAAAATGTGGTGTTGTCTGTGTTATATAACTTTTTTTTTTTTTTGGCCAGGAGACCCAAGATTGGTTTTGCTTGATAGCTTGATAGCTTGAAATTCCATAGTGGAGAGGATTTCTTATTGTTTGATCAGTCTTTTATACGTATTTCCATGGTGCCCATCACTTCAGTGTCTGTGCACCAAGTCTTTAGCTCTGCCAGTGAGATCCATTATTCAGCAAAATCTAAGCCAGTATGTAAATGCAGTCAAGTGATGGAGATTTGTGTATTTTATAAATTATTTTAACACTGAGTAACCAATTGTACAATTCATTGTATGTTTCTGAAGACATAAAACCACAACATTCTGAGAAAGGGCTGTGCCAATGTAAGAGGAATTTACCTTAAGGCTCTCTGTCACTAGTGATTTACTAGCTTTAGCTGTTTAACACATTATCTGTATTTAGTAGTGATTATTTATTTACCACTCTGAGGTAATTCAGAATTCATGACTCACAGCTTTATAGAAGACTTTAGGAAATCTTGCTTTTATTTAATTTGGCTTTCAACTGCCTTGTTTTGTAGAACTCTGGCATACTGCTTCCCAGTATAAGAATATCCCAGGTTAAAAAATGTATTTCACAATTTAGAATGGATACATAATGAATCAATAAACCAGCAGAACTTACACAATGCGAGTTTTGCTGGTTTAGTCAAAATTAACATGATTGTGTGTGAAGGACATACTGCACACAAAAGAATTTAAAGTGTTTTTTCCTCATGGTATCCCTACTATCACCATTGGAGAAAGAAGCAGCAATGAAAGGTAACGTTTATGAGTTATTTCTCTCATATTTTTACATTCATGCCTAATAAGACTGAAAGGAAATATCTGCCACAAGATTACAAAAGGAAAGTTGGAGTTAATGGAGGCAAGTTAAGCAACTAATAAATTTGTACTGTACACTGTGAATAGCAAAGAAGGCATTCTGTATCTTTTTTTAATTAACAAAAGCCAGCAACTGGGAGTTCCTTATACAATTGGCCAATCAAATCAGAACTCAAAATCAGACCTCTTTTTTCCTTTTTTTTTAATTGGCATATTTGTGAAGAGATTCTCCTGAACAGTGATTTGTCACTTTAGAATTCAGGTTTCCCAATCCAAGTTACCCCTAGAAGTCAAACATTGCTCATAATGGAGCAAGATACACCATTCAAACAAGCTTGCATGCTGCTTGCTGTCAAATGGACAGGAAATTGCTGAGGTCAAGGAGGATTCTGAAGCCTAGCATAACATACATCCACTCATTATTGTTTAATTGCTTTCTTTTGACATCAGGCAGTGATTATTATTGCATTAATTTAAATGGGAGTTTTGGCTATCAAGATTTGTTGACTTGAAGTGTAATTGAATGAAATCTGATTAAGGTTTTGACTTTTCTGGCCCAATTGTGATACAGGTTGGCATTCTCATTTATCAGCCCCTGTCTCCCCATATGGCTCAAAGTTGCACCAATGACTGGTGAATGACACAAAAAAAAACCAAACAAAAGCAGCATACATTGTATGGATTTTCTCAACCGCTCTTGTTTAATGGCTGTGTTTAATGTGACCTATCTGGAAAATGAGGACTACGAATAAAAAGCGATTACTAATAGTGGTGTTGCCTGCTTTTGCATTCATTAACACAGAAGAAATGTGTTAAACACTGCATACCACAGGGAGCCTGATGGTAATTACTTTGGAAAAGCAACTTGTGGCAATGCGGCTCTTACAGCTAGTTATCAGTTTGCCAAAAAAATGACAGTTCCTGCTTCATTTATTAGAAATGTGTAACCGTTTTCTCTCAACAGGAAAGTGGCGAAGAGTTTTCATCAAGCTGGGTAGGTTTATCTTTTAAGCAGCTGATGCACTGAATCCCTACAGGCTGTTATTTGCTCATAGAAACATGGAGCTGAATAAAGGATATTTTGGTTTAGCACACTGGTGTGAGTTCACCAAAAGCATAAATGGGGCTGTAAGTTCTCAAAGACTGTCAGCCCAACAGGAGAGATTAAAACACCGCTTGAGTATACAAGTGGAGAAAGATAACCTGAAGAATGCAAAAGATTGGTTTTTGCCTTTTTATTTTTAAATGTGTCCTTCTTAAGAGTGTAATTTCATTCATGTTGCTGTAAACAATGTGACAAATAGCTGGGAAAAGTATTACTAAGTCCTATGTCTGTTTTTTTGAGTTTGTTGTTATAGTTGAACACTTCCATTAACCTCTTTTGTTTGGTTGGGTTTTGATGTATTCGAGCATTACGATCAATCCCTCAGAATGTGTGGCCCTCTCGGTCTGCTCCTGTGTGATTGTAGCAATGACATACCAAATAGTGTAAAGCCTGTATACCAGATCTTTTAAGGGGTTTTGGTTGGTTGGTTGGTTGGTTGGTTGGTTTGGTTTGGGGCTTTTCTGGTGTGGGGTTTTTTTTTGTTTGTTTTTCTAAGTAGAGAGTTTTTTTACTTTTGGTTGTTTAGTTGTTTGGGTTTTTTAACAGTTATTAAGTATTATTGACATTGCTTTTGACAGCTAAATAGCATTTGAGTTTGTTCAGAATACTACAGGTGTTATAAAGATGTGCGCTATTCCTGCAGACAGAATTATCTTTTACCCATTGCATTTTTTCTGCAATTCTCCTTGCCAGACACAAAACCAGCCTGCATCTAGTTAGCTGCCCATCCTAGGCACTGAAACCCAACAATGTTATCTCCCCTTTTTCCTGCTACATTTACTTGTCTTTCTACAGGCTGATTTTCAAAATCTAGCAAGCCACTGTCTGTGCAGAGTCCTGACAGAATGTACCTTACGCTGCTGCTGACCTCACTGGACATGGGATGTTACTTTTACTGTCTTCAACTGTGTGTGATTCAGAGCTTGGCTGGATCCACAGTATCTGTAGAACAAGTCATAAACCATCCTGGATTTTCTTTACCCAGAATACAGAGTCATTGATTTCTCATTTGGAAAGTGGCCAGTCTGTCAAACAGAGATTCTTAGATCTCCTTTAATCCTACCACGTATTACTGCTTCAGGGTGCTCACTCATGGGATAAATACCCTATCCTTATCCTTTATTGAGTCTAAGACATGAAAGCAGCTGAAAGCTTATTTCTTCAGTTAGTAATGTTTCTCTAAAAATGAAATTTCTCCAGTAGAAAGGACAACTGTCTGCCGTATGCAGAGTTTGATTTGTGAAAGGTCACCTTAGTTTCAGTAGTGCATGAAGAAATGGATCAGGGAATTAATGAGCCATCTAAGAATTTTCTGAGATGTATATTCAGTAATGCATATGTTATGAATCAGGGAAAAGAGCAGAGCATCTTGATTTATTTATTGGTGATGGTTCCCGATAATGCCTGGCTCACAAAAACATTTAGTTCAGATTTTGGGGAAACATTTTTCTCTGTCTGAGAGACAAATTATTTCTAATATTTTTAAGATTTTTTTTCCTAAATATATACTAGCCAAATGTTGGGCCCTTTGTCACTTTCTGAAAATGGTGTCCTGACATGGCTCCCCCCTTTAGGTTCTTTAGGCTAGAGATAATACCTTTGATTTGGGCAAGACTCCAAAATGTCTGTAAACATTCCAAAATTTATCTTCATAAGAGTTAATAGTATAGAATCAGCTTGAAACATAGATGATTGGACAACAGATTGAGATTTTGACCTACTGAGGAATGGAATATTGAAAATTCCACTTCTGAAAACATATTTTATTTAATACTTTGAACACTAACTCCATGGAAATTTTATTATAGTGCACTTACTGAACTGCTGCCAGGGAACTAGGGGAACAGTTAGCCACTAATCCACAATGTTTTCCAAGTTAAAGGCAACATTGAAGCTCTATCTGAAAATCTCTTGATTGCTGTTGCAGTACAGAAATGTTTGCAAGAAGAAATACTTCTTAACAAATTTTCAACTACATTTTATAATACCTGCACATTTTCCCTCTTCTTAAGGGCAATCACATGCAGAAGTCTTTACAATGGCTTGATTTGAGAGTGATAAAAATGGATCACTAGGCTGGCATCAGCATTGAAACAGAAACACCATGCGTGTCTGACCATCAGAAAATGACATTTATCTATTTCTGTTGTTACTGTCTATAGGAAAATGTTCCATGCATATATTTTTTAAGCCTTTTACAACAGGCATCTATTATGATGCTGCATGCTGTAATGATTTCTACAAGTGTCCCCTTTGGTAGTCACCACTCCTTTCTTTTTATATGACCATTTAAAATTCTTTACACTAAAAATTTATCTAATGTAGAGAATTTAGAGTAGATTTCTTATTTGTCTTCAAAGATATTTCACACTTCTTACCATATAATAAAAAATATTAATTGTAATATTTTTAGGTATGACCTCATTTCTTAAAATTCTTTGGTTTAAAATTTGATTAAACCTGCTGAATTATATTAAAACAATATTTTTGTTTTCCAGTTAAAATACTTATATTTCTATGAAGAAATTTTTCATTCACTATTGTGAGTTCAGTGGGGGATCTTATTAGGATTATTGCAATAAACTAGTCACTTCTAATTAAGAGTCTTTTCTTGATAAGTAAACATATAGCCATTTCATCTTCAGTGAAAATTACTTATTTTAGGATTTTTTGTACTGAAATTATGAGAAAAAAATAATCTGATATGTATATTCTGGATAACTAATACATTTAATATCCTCTAATTATAATGCAGTTCAAACCAGTGATATTTCATTATATGTTTAAGAGCTGTCTTTATATCTTAGACCAGATGAGAAATTGTATTTACTTTGAATACCCTTTGAGTTTCTATGCTTGAAGATGTATTGGCTATAGGAATGATTCTCTATTCCCTTATGCCTCATTTTAAATTGTGAACAAAATTAATATAAGCACTGCTATATCATTTAATAAGGATTTGTATAATATCAAGTGAATACAGTAAATACAGCAGAAAAGAATACATGTGAAACTATTTTAACAACATTACAGTACCATTGTATTATAAGAGATTTAGAACAGAGATTAGCAACTGTTAATAAGCCTTTATCTTTGACGACAAGATAAGCTTCTTAAAAGCACTGAGGCTTTGCCTCAGTTTAAGGGCTGTAGTACTAGGGGAGTGCACAGGAATAAGGGCCCTGTTCAGACTCTAGGTTCCTTTTGTGCTGTCTTCTTCTGGAAGACATTCCAGAGGTCAGTAATTAGGCTTCCATAATAATTTTTACAGCCCCATCAGCCAGTGTACGTGAACCAAGCTCCCTGGTATATACCAGTTCACTGCCACTCAGCGCTCCAATATTGCCTTGGCCGAGGCTGTATAGGGGACTTGTTTAGGGATCCAATATGGACAGAAGGTTAATTTTGTTAGTACATCTTTTTGGGCATGTCAAAGTAAGACACAGCAATACTTTAAATGGAAAACAACATCCATTGTACGCAAAAGTAACAGTTTTTGAAAAGTAGCCTCCAGAACCTCCTCTTCTTCCCTGCACCCTCCCCCCCACAAACAAAGCCAAAACCAAAACAAAAAAAACCAAAACAGGAAAAAGAGTAAATATATCCTTGCTTTTTGACAGTCTTCTCAGTTTTCCCTCTTTTTCCTTCACAACACAGTTAAGTGACACTGTTGATGATTATAAATCCACCACTGTTCTTTTCTAAATACACTTGTCCCAGTGGACTAAAAGAGCAGAGGGTAATAGAAGTTTTAGAAGCCCAGATAAAGCCTGTATAATGACAGCAAGCACAGTCTGTCCTTTAATTTCCAAATAAATCCTTTTTTTAAAAAGATTCCTACTTCTGCACTTATTAATAACCACCTGTGCACTGCTAAATTGTAAAACCATTGCAGCTGCGGTGTTAATGTGGCTAGCAGTAGAAATCCAGACAGTAAAGGGAATACTATGCTTGAGGGAGACTTCCAGTTCCTATTACAACTTATCCCTTTAGCAGAGGTGAAATGTCAGGGGCCCATCATATTACTGCAACAGTAGAAGTGCAAACAATTGGAGGACGTCTGAATCAAGCACTCTTGTTCAAAAAGCTTTCATGGAGATTTGCCAAGCTTACTGTGGGATCAAGAATGCAAACCTGAGATGGCTCTGCTGATAACCAGTAATTCCTGTAGTCTGAGGTGATGTTCACATCCCCTCCTGCCTGGAAAAATTTCAAGCTTCTATGGGCAATGACAACACTCAACTGCAAGGAGCCACCAGGTGCAGCTGCCAAATCTTGAATCCCATAGCTTCTTGTATGTGGATGCCAGCTCCCCTCATTCACTTTATTTCTTTCATCCTGAGTGTTTATAAGGCGCACTAGCAAATGCTAGTTGACACTTCCAAGCCTTGAAGGGTGGTCTGGAGAAAGACCAGTCCTGGTTCAATGCCTGTGTTTGTTAGCAGAGAATGTTTTCTTACAGCCAGATAAAAATCAGAACTCTATTCGAAGAAGCACCTGCTTGCTCAGTTTGGGAACTTCTTTAGTTATTATTTTTGTTGCATTTTATAAATAATCCAGAAAATCTTCAGCATCAGTGAAGCTAAAAGCATGCTCATTTTTAACAGCAGCATAAATATTAATCACAATCACCAGTCAAGACTGAGGATTTTATTTGGCATAACATGTACAACCATGCAACAATTATGTAAAAATGGAAGTTATTATGAGCTGTAATTAATATACTGTGTTACCAGCTGACTCAAAGCACTTTGCTCAGCATCCTTGGTTTTAAAGACTGCATCTGAGTGGTGGTAAAATGTATACTAAATTCAGTAAAGCACGTCAACAGCCCTAGGCTTTCTCCTCTAGTGGTGACTAGCACTGAATTTTATTTCTGCTGGAATCTTGCTATTAAAAAAAACAAACCAAAAGCAGTATAATTGCTGATTTACCACCAGTGCTTAATCTAATTCAGTTCTTAGTGGTCCATTAGCATAACGGAATTTGCATTTTATTTCACAGGAAATGTTATGGCTTCACCTGCCTTAGCTCAGAAAATGTATCAGAAACAAGAAAAACTGTAGAAGACAAATCACTTACATTTACCAAAACAACTTAAATGTAAAAGGGGAAGGATACATGTACAGTTCACCATCTTTGCAACTAAACTAGAAGAGTGCCAACCCCCTCACGTCCTTCAGTTCCATCACTCAGTTTCCATTTTATTGGGTTTCCACAACTCAGAAGTAATTTTCAAATGTGCTGCTATCATGCCACTGTCCTTGTAAAATTTTATTCATTGTGAAGACTGTGACAGAAAATGTGCAAAGACATATGCAGGGATATAGTACTTTATCAAACTATAACATTGCTAAACATAACTGTCTTCCTATTGACTTGGACTTAATCCAGACACTGGAGATCACAGACAAATTACAAGTTATCACACCCTGCCCAGAGTGAGGTGATCAAAATAATAACAAATTAAGGATATTTTTGATTGACAGTTTATATGTATTTCATTGTATTTTTGCACTTCCTTCTAGGCTCAAATCCTAAGGGTGACAGCTGTCATTTTAAAGGTGAGTCATTACATTCCTTTACAGAGTCCCCTAACAGATGGAAAGGTCTTTGTTTCCCAGGGAACACTGACAGGTTATGATTTCCAGAGCTTTTAATCATTTTAGCAAAACTTACATACATCTGTCAGTTACTCTATTCAGTGATGTTAATAATACAGCAATCTAAGAATGACAAAGAACACTCTTCTTTTCTTGAAAACACAACTTTTCCATCAAGACTGGAAACACAGAAAAAAGACACTTTTGAAAGCTCTTTTCTTCCAGACAAATCAGTGTAAGTGCCAGGGTGTTTGGTCTGGCTGAGATGGAGTTAATTGTCCCCACAGTAGCCCTTGCAGTGCAGTGTTTTGCACTGGTAGCTGGAAAGGTGTTGGTAACACACCAGAGTTTGGCTCCTGCTGAGCAGGGCTGGCACAGCATCAGCGCTGTCTCTCCAACACTCCACCCTCACTCCCACCCCCAACAGTAGACTGGGGATGGGAAAGACCTTGGCATAGGACATAGCCAGGACAGATGACCAAAGGGGTAGTCTATATGATATCTTCTCAGATATAAAAGCTAAGAGAAAGGAGTAGGCAGGAAGGATTCATTATTTATGACATTTGTCTTCTGGAGCAACTGCTACATGTACTGGGAAGTCCTACTTCCCAGAAAAGGGCTGGACATCACCTGCTGATGGGAAGTAGAAAATAAATCTTTTGTTTTCCTTTGCTTCTGCACATAGTCTTGCTTTTCCTGTATTAAACCACCATTATCTTTTCCCATGAGGGTTTTTTGCATCTTATTTTCTCCCTCTGCTGTCCTCCTGAAGAGGGGACTCTTTAGGGCAGTTCAGTGGGCACCTGGAGTCCAGCCAACGTCAACCCACCACAACCAGTATTTATACTAACAGTAAAATTTTATTTTCATAATACATGTCCACAGAGCTTTTCTTCTCCTCTCCTGAGCTACTGTGAAGCTATAAATCATTAAAACATACAACCGATAAAACATGACAAGCTGGCATCACACAAATAATTAAAACCAAAGTCACTGTGCAGAACTGATAATTTTGGTCAGGTACAGAGTAAAGGCCTTCACTGCGGTGCTTTTTCTGGTCCTGATAGCAAGCACTTGAAGCTCCCAAGGCTTCACAATAGAGGCAGCAGATGTGCATGTACCAGGAGATGTGGTAGCTCTACCTCATGACTAATATGCAGCTCATTCATTCATTATAGAACTGAGGCTGCAGTCCCCTTATGTAAACCAGGTAGTTGGTTTTTTTCTGTGATATTACAGGGTATCCACATAGAAGTTACATAGCCTTTACAGAGCAATGACACTAGGGTGTTTTGGAGGGGGTTTTTTGAGATCTATATAATGTTCAATATGAGGAGAAACCTGAGCATCTAAATTAAAAACTTTTTATAAAAAACTAGAAAACCTTTAAAAAAACATACATCTTATATTTTATTTATTTTAAAACTAGAGGAAGTTTTACTCTGATATCTACTATAAAAAGTAAAAATAGCCCTAATATTTTGCAATGCAACAGTGGCATAACTGTACTTTAGTAACAAAACCCTTTCAGCTTTCAAATTATGTTTTTAAGATGCCTCAATGGAAGATTTTGTGTCATCAGGCAGTTCTTAGTGCTATTTAATATCATTACAGTGGCATTTCAAGACTCCAAAGAAGGAGTCACAGCTTCTTTTTAAGCGCTACTGATAAGCAGTGAAATGTTTCATATTTCAAAGGTATTATGGAAGCAAAGCAAAGCAAAGCAAAACAAAACAGTATTTTGGACAGAGAAAATCTTATTATCTCCAGACCAGTCACAACTGGAGTAATATGACAGAATTTATAAGTTATGGTCTGCACAGGCACTGTGTACCAGAGCCAGGAATTTAACTTGAATTTCCCTATAACTCTAATCCAGACTTTGAACTATTGCAACCACCTTTTTATCTTCTTCAGGAAGATCAGACAGATTATGGATCAGAAAGGCGGTTCCTAGAATTTAACTATGTTCCACAACAGTTTAACCCCAGCCTTTAACCTCTTCTCTGCACACTCTGTATAAACTGCCATTCTTCCAGCAACAAAATTGTCAGGAAGGGTGTTTTGTGTTTTCCACCATTTTCTTAGGGGCCTTAGACTTCTAGGGTCCTTGACATCTCTGTGTATATTCTCTTGAAAAAAGTATGGACTATTCAAATGCTCTTCTGTAAAGTAAAAGAAGTGGCAGCTGGCACCATACAGTTTTGTTATAATGAAAACATGAGGTGGTTGCCATTACACAGTCCTGCACTAATGAGAACAGTAGGAGTCTAGCATTACAATGGTCTAATGAAAACAGGAAATGGCTGGCATTAGATTGGTATAATGAAAACAGGAGGTGGCTGGCATTATGCTTCTACAATAAATAAATTAAGATTTCTGGCCCTACCAATCTCATCTGCATTATATATGATTCCAGTGTGCAAGAGAGAAGCTTATGCAAAACAAGGGACAGTGACAGTAAAGAGCATTCTTTGTTACATCATCTCAGAAGCAGAGTGGTGTCATTCTCTGTTCAAATGTTTATTTCTTTTTTGGTGGTTAGACATGAGTGAAACAGGGACATGGTTTTAAAAACTGACATGTAACCTGTACAGACTCTTTCACTTATAAATAACCAAAAGTAACTTATTTTCTGGTGCCTGCCATGCTATAATGTGAAAGGTTAAAAATAGCTTATCCAAAATTGAAATTTGATATGACAGGACCTTTTTTAATGAGTCTCACACTTTAGCCCACCCAATCTGGGCTAAATATGTAATTGATAATACTTTGGGGTGTTTCATGTAATACAGAGAATGAGATCAATACAAAAAATACTTGCTGAGAAAAAAAGGGGAAAAAAAAGAAAAAAATTAAGAACAAAATCAATAATTTAGCTAATGGGTCTTCTTCTAAGAACAGAAGGGTCAGGTGGTTTTCTTCCTTGTTTTTCAAGCTAACCTCTCTAGTTGAGTCTTTTTAAACATTATTACACAAAAGAGTCTTCTGTGTCGGTCTTAGACAATGAATAGACCACCATCTTTCCTTTTATTGGAACTTTTAGAGCCATCTAAAACTGATTGATTCTCACTCTCCTTAATCTGGCTGAATTCACCATGAAGTTCGTACAGTTCAAGGCCAGTACATTAAGGTACTGCATCAATCCACTCATACGATACCTTTCAGCCACTCAGTCTCCCATTTCTCATCCTCAAGCTCAACTGCATTGTTTCTGGACATTTTCCACTGAAACCAAGAGATTAAATGAAGAAAGAAAATGTTTGGAGTATGATTTTCAAAGCAGCAATTAGTGTGCTGGAATGTTCCAGCATAAAACACTGTTCTTCCTGCAGCCTGTTATTCTGCTGATAGTTTTGGTTTCCACACTGAGATTGCAGTGAAAATATTCCAGTCAGGTAGCTTGGAGTGAAACAGCAGTGTGATGCAAATAAGGAACAGATAATCAAATCAAACTTTCTAATCGAGTTTTGCTATGCTGACTCTCTTATTTCTCTCTACCCTGCAGTTTGCATGTTTTACAACACTGCAGAATTAGCTTAAAGAGTAAATACTTCTGAGTTTATCGAATCCTGTCATGTCTCACATATACCCAGGAACAAATGAACCAAAATAATCTTCTTGTGCTGCTTCTCTTATTACTTTAATTTCTTTGCATCTTTGGTGTGGTTCTGATTGAATCCTTTTGAAGGAGAGGAATAGAAGATGAAGAAGCCAGAGGGGTAAAAGAGGGTGAGTGCTGTTAATAAATTTTTGCTTTCTGTTTCTTTTGTTTTTATTTCTTCATCAAACAACTGAAGGAAAGAAAACCCAACAAAACACTCACACCTTATGGACCAGATTTTAAACTAAAACGTATGGCACTGGAAGCAGCACATGCCTCAGAAAATCTGCTGTTATGCGCTGTGTGTGCAAGCCGCAGACGTGCCTTAATCGAGATAGGAGGCGACACGTGCCGTGCATCTGAGATTAGTGCCTGGACCTCAGCCATTAATGCTGGCATCCCAGGAACTGACTCACTCCTCTGCCAAACTTCTGATGGGATTTGGGTTCACTGAATCCGACTCACAGTCTTTAATCCCCCCAAGCAGTATCTCTTCGAATTGAGGAGCTTGCAAAACATCCAGGTGGTGGTCCAGCCATGACAGCATCTGCATAGGCTCAAGAAACAGCCTGCTCTCTTTAAGAGTTCTACTATTCAGAAAGTTTCTAGCCCTCTGTCATGCAAGTCTGATTTCCAGAGCTCCTTTTTCTTTGGTTCATTATACTGAGTAGACAATAGTCATATTGCCCTTATGTAAGCCTTCCAATCTCTTTGAAATATTTGAGATCTTACAAACGTCATATGCTATAAATCTGCTTGATGGGTCTCATCATTCTGTAAGCAATATTTTTCATTAGCTTTGCAATAAAATGGCATTTTGCCCTGTTTTCGAACTAACAAATTTTGTCAGGGTTGGCATCTATATTACATTACCAAATATATCAGTCAATACCACCTGGTATAATTGAGTCTTGTTATATGATTCAGATAGTTGCTTAAACTATGGATTTTTCAAAGTCAAATTTTCTGGCAGGAAGACTATTGTTTTAATACAATTTTAGATAAATAGGTAGTACATCACTGTAGCTACTAATCTTGATTTAAGATAATTAATTGACCTTTCTGTGTGTAATATTCATGATCATTTATAATTATGTTGTACCCAAAAAATCTGTTAAAAAGCCGTTTGATTATGCTTGATTTCTATCTCAACATGCATACCAAAACTAGCACCTGACACTCACAGCGGAACATGAATGAGTCTGACACTAAAATCCCTATAGGAGCCAAGATTTTTAAGTTGTTTTAAATAATACTAGGAAATATGCTCACTTCTGGCTTTCTAAGTACGTAAGGAAACTGGCATAATGAAAAAGGTGCCTATCTTTTAATGGAATGCAGAAATTAAAATTTAAAATCTAGCAACACACACCCACCCACAAGGAGAAGAAGCACACGAAGGTAAAAGATTTAAAACTGAGTTGCACAGGTTCAGCTAAACTACATTCTGAGCCAAACCTTTTTCATAGATGTATTCACTTATAACAAAGGACAAACTCTATAGTTCTGCCTGGTTAGCTAATTCAAAGTTTTTCATTCTCTTCTGTGCATCTGTAATCACATTTTGGAGCATCCATTAAATTACAAATATTTAAATGGCATCTAGACATTATTTATTTCCTTGTAGATGGTTTTCATTATATTTTCAGGTCGAAGAAATATTTTAAAAATCTAGATAAATAGTTAAAATGCCCTTATCTGAACTAAAGAAAAAGCCTGGATTATAATCAGCACTTCAGCATAACAGAACTTTTTGGTTTTGTCCACATTACTAATCCAAATTATTTTGTAAACTTTTCTCACACATTATATTTTTATTGCTTACTTTAAGGCACTGTAATTTCTTTGATGACAAACACTGAGATTTTGTAAAGTATATATGACCATGAGAGATTTACAGCTTAGCTACAGTCTGAATTTTCAGTGTACATAAAAAATATTTTACTACATGATATGGTTGTGCCAAATCCAATCAACTAAGTGGAGCTCACCCTAGCCAATTCTTGGGACATCTCCAAGGAAAACAGAGAGCTTTACTAAGTAAGCTAGACTGTTTACCAGGTGGTACTGTCCTTTTCTTCTATGTCAACATTAAACTAATCAATATTAGTCAAAACTATTTCACCTAAGTTCTCTGCCTTTTCAGAGCTTGTAGTGGAAGCCCTCATTCTTCCCCTTATTATACTAAGATAAATGGAAAATTATGTTCTAAGTTTATATGGACTCTTTCCAAATGTCCTGTCAACCGTGGTATTCCGCAGCCTTGAGCATCTATTACCTGGCTGCCAGGGGTAGAAGAAACTGTAACTGCTGCTCCAGGTGGGTTCATCCAAAGTCACATTTCTACTGCCATCCAGGTTTGGGGAAGAATCGAGTGCTAATCCTGCCTTGAGCTGCTTCTTTTTGGATTGGAATTAAAACAACTTGTCATTGATTATTAATGGCTCAAAGGCAGTTTTTGCAGATAAACTATATTTACTTCTGTGGATCTTTGGGTGAGATTTCAATTTGAATTATTATATTAGCCAAAGAAAGATTTCCTATCTTCACGAATACGTTGAAGTTCTTCAGGATAACTTCTGTTTCTGTTCCTGCGGGTAGTTTCATTATAACTAATATTTGTACAGTTACTATACGAATGAAAATTATTTACAGAATATTAGAAAGCAAACACACAAAAAAGCTGCAATGCACACATTGCCCTGTGTGAAATGTAATTGGTAAGTAAAAAAACTGCCTTGTATTTGGCCATGAAACGTATCTCTTGGAACTCTGGTAACAGAGAATAACTGTAGTTTATAACCATGTAAAATTTTGTCTCTCATTAACCATCCATTCTTATTACATGCAAGGTAATTATACTAGCCAGGGAAAGAATTCATATCCTTGGGGGAAAGTTAAAGCTCTCCAGGAATGGTGTAATTATACTTTTAGCATATCTCCTAATGCAAGTGTTGGCTGGGATGACCAGGGATAGTACTCTACTCATAAATAGGGAAGACCTGCTGACAGTCTTAGCCGTGGCTTGAACTGCAGTGTCTCCAGAATGATTAAGTTAAGGACCTGGAGGTAAAATGGGAAGGCAAGCAGCAAATTTTGGATTCTGAACTTTACGACTGCATATTTCTTCTAACTCAGGATGCTGCTCGGGAACTCTTTTGGGTAGCTGCCATGAAGAAGGATGTCAAGGAAAGCTAGGTGTTTTTTTAAGAGAGCCTAAAGACAGCTTGGGAGACAATCATAGAATCAAAGAAACTTTGGCTCTTCTCAGTCCCTGGGAAGATCAGAAAACACATGATCTTGGAATCCACATCCAAGTAAGTGGACAAGAAGAGTAATCAGTAATACTCAACATGGATTTTTCAAGAGTAAAGTGTGCATAAAATATCTTTTATCAATGTGCAATTTAATGACTGGGTATATGACAAGACAAAATTTTCCTTGACTTTAGTGAGTTTTTTGTAATTATCCCCAGTTGAGGAAGTATGTGCTGAAAAAATAGTTAGGTGGGATTTTTTTGTGGGTTGAATATTAACTGGACTCAGCCACAGCAATGACCAATGGTTAAATATGTTTCTGGAGATCAGAGAGAAATTCAGTACCATAGAATTCCATGGTCGGAATGTAATGTTCAACATTTCAATGGCCTTGATAACAGCACAAACTGCATTTAGAACATTTTCATGAAATAATCTGGAAAGAGTTACTGTGGCTATGACAAATGGTCATAAGTCTGCCCAAAGAGACTGCAATAAACTTTAGCACTAGAGAAAAAGAAAGCTTTTGAGGTTCCATAAGAACAAGTGAAATGATCTGAACCAAGGGACAAGTGATACCACACATTAACAGAGGTTAGGAAGGGACTAGGTGAATTAAAGCCCTGCTGAAAAGAGCTTGAGGGTTATGGTGTACATGAGGTTGGAGACAATTCCACAGTGTTCTTTCTTTCTGAATAAAACAAATTACACACTGTGTATGCAACTGTTATATACTGTATATACTGAAAAAAAACTCTGGCCACAAGACCAAGAGAAGTTATTATTTCCTTCGACATAGCACCTGAGAGCTTCCATATAAAATACTATATCCACTTTAGGACTACTCAGCTTAAGAGAGATAAAAAAGAACTTGGAGACGATGTAATGAAGTGGTGATCTATAGCCCATGGGAAGGATTCCCATTAGGGAAGTTTGTGGAGGACTGTCTTCCATGGGAGGAATCCCATGCTTGAGCAGGGGGAAGGGCTCTTCTCCCTGAGGACAAAGCAACAGCAGCAGAAACAGCATGTGGTGATTGCAACCCCTGTTGCCCATCTCAGGGGCACCCACTGAGGGGAACTGAGAGGAAGGAGATAGAGAGTCAGGAATAAAGCTAAACCTGGGAAGGTGTTTTTAAGTCCTGTTTTACTTCTCATTATCCTACACTGATTTTGTTTGGTAATAAATTCAATTAATTTCTCACAATCAGGTCTATTTTGACCCTGATGGTAATTGGGAGTGATCTCTCCCTGTCCTTATTTCAACCCAGGAGCCTGTCATTGTTTTCTTTGCCCTGTCCGGTTGAGGAGTGGTAGAGCAGCTTTCTTGGGCACCTGGCATTTAGCCTGATCAAAACACCACAACTAGGCACGACAGCATTTAAGTCTCATTGTCAACAAGAAAGAGAGAGAATAACTGATAGCAGAAACTTCCTGATCTTTCCAATTCCTCACCAAAATCAAACTCAGACAAAAATTAGAGAAAGATTTATTCTAAACCTGAAATGACTAAATAATTTCTCTTTTACATTCAGTCATCACTTTCAAGGATTTATTCATTAGACCAAGTATATGCTTAGCATGTCTGAATTTAACTTTTTTCTCATTTAGCTACATTTTTCAGGACATCAAAGGTGCCTTTGTTAAGTCAGAACTCTGACTCCATACACTCCAGTTTCTACTAATAGGTCTCACTGAATATAGTTAATGTCTACAAACCTGTGGGTTTAATTAAATATGCATGAGTATCCAGAACTGAGATGTCCTGTATCATCATCTCATGGTTACCTTTTTCTCTGTTGGATTTTTCTCACAGCATGGCATCCATCAGTTTTTTAAGACAATAGGAAGAATGATGGGAAGTTCCAGGGAAAGACAATACCAGACTTCCTTTCCCAGAATCATGTTGTGGTAATATTTCTGCCTGATATTTTGTTTCAATAGCTTCAGAATTCAGCCAACTTAATAATTTACCAAACCATGTCAGCTGCAAAGAGAAGAAACAAGATATGTGGGAGGCCTTGGATTTTATCTTTATAGGACAAAACCTTTCAAAAATTTTTCTGAAGCCGTTTGTCTTCTTTGTTGAGAGAATAAAAGCGGAAGCAATTTCCACTCAGAATATCTCAAAGTGGATCTCTGTGTCTATTATGCTTTCTCAAGGTTTATCTAAGTCACCTGATAATATATGACCACACTCAACAAAGACCTGTGCATCTTAGAAATGCAATTTTCATTCAGTATAGCAGAGTTCCATACACATTTTTTAAAAAATCATTTTATTCTAATGCACGTGCTTTCTCTGGATGCTTCCTATATAATGTCTTTCAAAAATTATTACTATCTGCTTCTTAGCTCCACTCAGCTGCACTGCTTTGAAGCCACCTACAGCAGAATAGACAGAGAGAAAAACCATCAGAAGAGAAAAAAAAAAAAAAACAAGCTTTCTATAAGAACAAGAAACAGGATATACCCTTTTCATTCTTAATGTTCCATGGGCAATAAAGAAGAAACTCTAGGCTCTTCATGGCCTCCAGGGTCTGGAAGGAGGATGGAGGGTGGTGGCAGTCTTTGGTCCCTCTCACTTTCAGGCTGACCTGAACGTCCATGTGTGCAGAGACCCCTTCAGGACGACAAGCTGCTGTGGGCAGTGCTGCCCGAGGCACTGGATTTGGCCAAACCCATGGGAAGCAAATGAAGGGGCAAGGGTGGGAGAGCAAAGATGAGGCCCTGCCATGTCCTAGGTCTCCTGTCATTATCTCCTGGCATGAGTGATCAAGTCCCTCCCATCTTGGTTACTATACAAAAAGACAGGCAAGATGCACCTTTTACCCCTTGGGGCTTTGCTGGCCAAGATCATCTGGCTCCAGGCATAGTGGAATACCAGCAAAGCTAACACAAAGGAGCAACAAATTTAGTGTATGATTAAACTGATATCTTTATTATGGCAACAGGAGATCAAATATGTTTCACAAATGGAATGATAACTGAATTTTTCAAGGCCAAGTAATGGCATTCCAGCTAGAGGATACATCAAAAATTGTGTCTTGATAATATGTCCTGTTAGAGCCAAAGGCAAACTTTTTCAGCTCCTTGAATTGCATTGCATAAAGGCAGAACTGTGAAAAAAGTTAAACTTCTAAAGCAGACAGTTGTTCTATGATGGTGTTTCTGCCAGTTCTATAGCATATGTGTATGTTGACAAACTAAGAAACAGCTGCTTTATTTGCAATACTCAATGTTAAGATATTGATGCTGGGCTTTGCTGAGGGAATTCTTCTTGTAGGAAAGTGCAGCTAAATGCAGCATTTCATCCTTTTTGTCTAAAGGAAATGAAGCAGGTATCCACACTACCTTTTAAATTACCAAACTGGAATACAAGTGCATTATGTATTAAAGGTTTTAGCACAAATCTCCATCCAAGGTAATCTACTTTACTTTTTTTGTTTGTTTAAAAAAAAATCTAGGTAAGGTGTTTCTAAAAAAATCCCTGTGTTTCTCCAGCACAAATGCACTCATAACAACTTCTATATGAACCTGAGTATTCTTCCAGCTTGGCAATATTCCTAACAAGGATGAATGAAGAGTCATGAAGTGCCTTATTCTCACCTTGATGAGCACTTAAAATGTAATTTATTGTTGCTCTCAATTATTGTAGATTCCACAAGTGTTTACTATTTTTGGAATCCTGGAACCTCACAGCCACACGATGATGAATGAATGTAATGATTTGATCTATTTTAACAGGAATATAGTGGCAAGGCAAAGTAAGATATTTAGGCTAATCTGCATGACTACTTCTTGAAACTTTAATGAACTGTCCAGAAGATGTGCTAACATTATGGTGTAAAAGATAACAAAAAAAAAAAANAAAAAAAAAAAAAAAAAAAAAAAAAAAAAAAGAGAAGGAAAAAGCAATATGTTATTTGCACTAATTATGTAGAAGGTCCTCTTTAGTCATGCAATTACATTCCCATCTAGCATGCAAAGAAGGGGTTCAAGTGCTTAGGAATTTGACAACTGCTGTCAAACCCACTACATTGAATTTCTTCTGTAGGCTAAAACTGTGAAAAACCCTTAGCAACTTTTTATCAAACTCTCAGATGTTTTATCTACTTTTTCCTTCCCCTTCTTTCATCCTCTTGTGGTTTTCTTTTTGGTCATGAAAGGAAGCAGCTAGTATGAAATGACATTCACCTCTTCCTGTCTTTAGTCCCTTTACTGCATATTAAATTATTTCTAGGCTAGTACTAGATCTAGAATGTGGCTAGAAATGCATGTCAGGGGTTTGTGCTGGGTAATATTTGATCCTGATGCAAATACATCCTTTGTATGAAATAATGTGGACGCTAACATGCCACACGGGATGAACTGAATACTTATTTCTTTTAACATTGTACTATAGAAAGAAATTTAATACTCAACAACATAAGGTGCATTTTCATTTTGTACAAAGCTTTCAGAGCATATCCTGTCTGCAAATGAAGAACAATTTTTCAGCATTGGCTTTATCAGAAACGTACTGCCTTTTGGCCTTTCCTTTCAGTCTTCTGACATGAGTCTTAGAGCCATATAGGATGTTTTCACCTTATTTCAGGAAGGACTCTTCATTTCTGGCAGATGGCATTGTAGACTGCAAGAATACAGCCTTTCAAAATAATTTTGGGAAGATGGATTAGCTTCTGGAAATTTTCTGTGCAGAAATGTAAATGACAGATATTTTCCTAAATAAATACCTTCTAGTCTTGCAAAATAATCAGTCATTTTTGAAAATTTTTGTTCATAATGTGCACTCAGTGGGAACAATCAGTGAACATTAAGTAGACAACATTGAAATTATCATTTAAAATAATAATGACATGATTATTCCACCATACTAATCAATGTTCCTTAAAAATAAAAATAATAATAATAAAAAGAAACTATAGTCAACTCCAACAAAAGAGATTAACTCACTTACTCAGATAAAGAACATTTTTTCTTTCTACTAAATAGGATCAAAAATACAAAAATCTGGTGATTTAGTTATGCTATTTATTGACTTAATAGAAAGATTAGAGAAAAGTCTCTGCTGTATGCAGAAGGTCAAACTAGATGCTTTACAATAATGCTTTCCAGCCTCAGCACTGATGAGTCCATAACACCCTCATAGCTTGGAACATGCTGCTATTTCCAAAGTATAACAGGCAAGAGGAAACCTCTTTAATGAGCAGATTATTCTGTAACTTTTCACTCTAGGGAACTATTGCTACTTCCACTGAAGTATTTGGCACTGGACATGTCAGAATAGAATATCATGTTGAACAGACTTCTGCTCTGATCCAGAAAGTCAGTAGTTTCACAGATTCATGTAATCAGAGTGCTACATAGAAAGCTTCTTGACACTTTTTTTATTTTAAACTAAGATTCTGGATGGGTTCAGTTACTCTGTTCATAAATATTTGACTACTATATTTGCTCATGCAACACAAATACATCATTATTTAAACTAATCCTAAGGGATAATTTTTTTCTTTTTTTGCAGTTGCTATGCTTTTTATAGTACCCTGCTCTTTGTATAATTTAGGTTTTGAACGTCTGTTATCACCAGCAGTTTAAGTCTGTACAAAGAGTACATAAACACACCAATGTCAAAGAAAATGTTTAGGCATTTTATGGACATTTTTTTGAGTTTTCTTTTTTGCGTTCTGATACTTTAAAAATTACCTCAAAAAGAAATCTTTTTCAGGATGTGGTAGGGCATAGCATCATACAGTGGTGAAAGGATTTGAGGCTATTGTTATCTAATATTACAGAAAACATGTTCCTCTCTAAATTCACTTGTCTATATTTCCCTAACCCACATCATGTAGCTTATATCTATACTGCTAAATAAAACAGGATTGCCCAGTCCTGCACCCTAATGCACAGCTTGGGTCACATTCATATTTTTCATAGCTAGCTATGTGCTTTGAGAATAGATGGGTCTCACACGACACAAATCACTCAGCCCCATTCCTATAGGTTCTGTGTGCTGCCCTTTGGATCCCACAAAGTTGTTAACAAGTCTTCGCCTATGAATGGTGCGGTGGGGGGAGGTCTTAATACAAAATACTTGAAGTAATGTGTTAGGGGATACCCTCTGCTGGAAGTTCAAGAACAGTGTTTTTGAGTCCAGGCTGTTAAGGTGTAAGCGGATCACAAGGCCAAGATGGTTCACAGAAACCTGAAGGAATACGATTTATAGAACAAACACCTTTAGTGTTTCAAAGGCATATTTGTTAAGGATTGCACTATATCCTTTCAAGCTACTATTCTCTATTTCACCTTGTGAATAGTCTTACGTCTAATGCTACCTGCAGTGGTCAGGCTGTCAGTCAGGTTACTCTTCTTAAGCAATACTGACAGCAAATGTTTCCCCTTACCTTGACCAACCATGACAAAACTTGTCAAAGGGGTTCTTTAGCTGAGACTTGAGAGAATGCGTTCTCCATCCCTACTTCAAGGAAGTCTTTGATCTGTCTGCTAAAAGTGCTCATTAGGGATGACGGCCACGGGTTCACAAGAAACCTGATCATCACCTCTTTCCTTTCATCATGGAGAAAGTATAAATTACTATTTTTATTTTAAAAAGTTCATTTCTGTAAAACACTTATCTTTTCCTTTAACAGCCACAAAGTTCTTGAAGAGGAAAACTGCATTTCAGGATATGCAGAAGACTCTGGGAAAAACTCTGAAACCACAAAATCTGTGGGAGCTGCAAGCTCCAGCACAACTGCATTTACTGAGTCTCAGAAGAAAGTCTTGAAAAGAGAACTGCAGCCTAGAGAGTGTGTGTGGTGATCTGAAAAGAGAATCAGTGCCCAAACTCTTCAGGGTTGGAAAAGTGGCAGGAAACTGACCCTCTGAGTTACTCTGATTAAAATGCTATGCTGTCTATAGATAGCAAGCAGCTGTCTTGAGAGAGGTAGCTCAGATCAGATAAAAGTTCAGCTCCTGTAGATACCTGTTGAAGGATATCTCCCTCAGATTTTGAAATTTAAGTTTTATAACTGACTGTCTAAAAGAGAGTGGGGATACAGAAATTGTAAATTAATGATATCCAGAAAAGCTGATTTAGGAAATGACAAAGTCAGGCACACATACATAGAGAACATGCTAAAATAATTTAAAAATAAATAAGTAAATAAATAGGAGACTTCATTTGTAATTGTTCAGAACTCAAGATCTATAGAACATCTCACCAGATCAAGAGACAGTAGCTTTATAAAGGTCCAGAAGAAATATTTTTTTCACATGGTGTGTAATTAAAAAGTCAATTTTACTTTCATAGGAACTTGATAAATCTCATAAAGTCCTAAAAATGTTCAGGAAGTGAAGTTCCTTCTGTACTTTCTAAAGGCAGAGGTCTGAATGAAACTACCAACTCAGGAAGCCCCAGACAGCTGATGCCTGGAACAGGAAAGAAAGACCAGAGAAACTGTCACTGATCTTTGTCTCGTCATCTTCCCTTAAACATTCATTGCAGCCTACAGGATATTGGTCTAAATGAGTCATCTGTTGTTTCTGCTATGGGGACTCGAATGTTCTTGGGACACCTGTAAGATTGTCACAAATGCCACCTTATAGACTGAATTCAGTACCGAACTTAATTCTCTCCCACTTAAGATGGATTCATTCTGAACATTTGAATTTCTTTAAGGAAATATAGTCTAATAAACTATGTACTCTCCCACATGTGCCCATGTAAATTGCTTGAATGAAAACTACCTTAACTTTTCTGATATATAGATTTACTTTTCTGACGCATACTTCTTTTTATATAAAACTCAAGCATTGCTCTGTCCTAAGTTGAACACAATGAACATTTCTGTCTTTTTTTAAAACTTAACAAAATGCATTAAACTTGACTTAAGGGAATTTCTACCAGCCTAGTCCAGATGATTTTAACACAGCAGTAGCTACACACAGCAAAAGAATGATCCCTGCTCTCCATGGCCAAGTACAGTGACTTGTGTCCAAACTCTTCAGTTAATCCCTCCTACATATGATTTGCCATATCCTAAATAAGGCCCCCAAAAAAGTCATTAAAAGAGCTTCTTAAAAGGGCTTTTATGTTTTTATGTACTCTGAGTCAGCTTCATGGGAGAAATACCAACAAGATATTCTCAAGGGGTCAAAACAACAAAAAAACTTTACTGTCAATTCAGAAAATCAGACAACTTTGGCAAAAGCTTAGAACACCTTTCAATCAACATAAAACTTTTCTGAAAGCATTAACTTGGCTGATTCAACTTCACAAATTCCAAGCCTGTCAGATTTTAAGTTACTCAAATCTCTGAGAAGAGGGAATTAGAAGGAGAAAAAGACAGAAAATATATAGAAAGAACAAACATAGCTACCACTCCTGGGTCCAGTTGTGTTCAGCTCATAGGACTTCCAAGAAAAGTAGGATCAAGACAAGTGCTTGCCTCATGCTTCGATTTAAGTACCTTTTGGCCTTCCTGGGCATGTCTCCCAGATGGGAATTCCTCTCTGGTGGCCACTCTGGGGCTGGATTGGGCTTTCAAGGGTGGTGTTGAGCATTACCTCCCCTGTGCCAGTGAATCTGAGGATAAGCCTCAGGTGAGGATGTTCATTTTGAGATGTTGGGGTTGGTGAGATTTTGAAGGACTGGGACAGAACCTCTGACTAGTTCAGTATTATCCACTCCACATTATGAGAAAGGTTTTTGCCTAAACCACATTTGAGTTTTGGATAAGGTAAACTGTTTCAGACACTCAGAAAAAGTTTAAAATAAATGAAAGATTTTTGACAGAACAAGAAAGAAAATATTTTGTCTTCCTCTATGAATTAAAGCATAAGCCTTGTTGTTCATAATGCCTTGTTGCTGTCTTTCCTAACTAATTTCAGTCAAAAAGTGAGTGTGCTGTAGTCAGCACAGTAAAACTAAGGTGAGCGGTTGAATCCTGCCAGTCAGATGATGACTGGAGTGATACCCAAAGAGACTCATTGCCCACTTTGCACAGTAACGAGCACTCAAAGATGCAGCTTTTAAAAGCAGGAACTTAACCTGAAAATCTGCAATTAAGATTTCCACAGAGACAGCTGTGAAAGATGCAATGGAGTTGCAAAATAAACAAGTTGTAGAGTGTCAGATACATAAAGTTGCCTGAAAGTAAAAGAAAAAGCTAGGAGTAAACAAGATATGAATTTTTTTCTGCACTGTAACTCTTCATATGACCTTAATGTTTTGCTATAAATGTAAGCAATTCAGAGAAAACAACCATGGAGGATCATATTTACAAGAAGTGTTACATTTCATCAAGAGATAAGCATATGAAGCCAGAAAAGAAAAGACTATGTAATGCATTATGTGATGGATATTAGCAATGGCTGGGATTCTTCCTTACTGTACAATAATAGTAAGAAGAAATCCGTTTCACATTTTAGAGTACAATTCAGGATGTTAACACATAATGGTTCGTCTGCATATCGAATATGTTGTAGGAAAAAAAATGTATCTGAAAGGTAATCATAAAGGATGTAAAAATCAAATAATACAAAGTTGCAAAATGACAGTAATGAGCTTGCTTTAATTCAGTTTTATGTTTAGATGTCTACACACAGGTGGAACCAATCTTTTCCTGAATGTTCTCAAGGACACTCAATTTATCCATTTTAAAAACACTCATTTCAAGGGAACAGAATAACTAAACACCCAAAGCTAAGGCATAAGCTGTATCTATCATTTACAGCAACTGGAACTCCTCCTGTGGCACTGTCTTCATTGACATAATCAACCGTGTCACTCATTTAATACAAAGTTGGGGATGATGCTCATTTACTCTTCTCATTATCCAAAATGAGTGATGTAAAGCCTTGTTTAGTGCACACTTTTCAGACCCTGCTCTGAACACTGTGTTATTCATTTTACTAGAGTCTCTTTCTTCCCTAGAGTCTCAAACACTAACCAAGCAACAAGTCTTCACCCCTGCCAGCCTGTGTTAGTGGGGTGCTGTTTTACAGATGAAGTGTAGCAGGACAAATGGGTTTAGGTGAGTAGAACCTAGATGCTCGGGTCAGCCAAGACAATGACAGTTCCAAATGTTTTCCATAACAGGACTAATGTGAATAAGGCTATTTTGTAGACAAAACAAGGGCTATCAGGCTAATTTTGCTATTTTAAAGACAGAGATCTAGAAATTCACTTCTCAGATGAGCAAGGAATGGCAGCAGCAGGCTGCTTCCTAAAGTAACACCAACAGGGAGCCATGGTGACCCTAGAGCAGGCAGTGCCCTCACTATGGGATGCAGTCCTACAGGGTCTGAGCACAGTGGGCAGAGCTGGAGGCTGATAGCAACGTCTGTCATTGGCTCCCAACATGGCAAGCAATCCATCAGCTCCAGAATACATCCACAGGGTCCCATCAGGGGCAGCAAGACACAGGACAGAGACAGGATCTGAAGCAGGGGTCAGAGTACATCTAAGGGATCCATCCAGGAGACAAGCTACCCATGGTATAAGAATGAGGTCAATCCAGGCGGCAGGGGTGGAGACAGGAACTGCTATAATGTAGCCCAGGCAGTGTCTGGAGGCCCAACGCTGAGCTGGGATTTGGCTCCGGGACCTCTGGTCAAAGTGCCAGTGGAGCAGCCAGGTGAGACTGCTCCAGGCCACTAAAACCTATTAGTGCACTCATGACAAAAATTTAATATGCAAGATAACTCTCTCCTGGTTTTTGGTATTGTCCTTCCTCTGCCAAACTTATCTAGTTTTTTTAGATTTTTTTTTTTTTTTTAATTCTGGTTATTGCTGCCTTTTTTCTACATGCTTTAATTCCCAAATAATCTTTCTGATGAGTGCTAATTTGTAGCAGCACTTGCTAGAGTTAAGACCGCCCTACTGATTTATGGAAAGACTTTATAGCTTTTACCATATTAATTACTATCATGCAATTCCTCCAAATAGCTTGGTGACATTTTTGATACAAGTATTTAATTGACTTAGTTACAGACTTTCCCAGGTCTGAAGAGTTCCTGTGTTCCGGCTGAGATACGCATATCCCAAGCCATAGAAAATGTGCTGCAGCACACTCTTCCTGCTTCCACCAGTGTAGTCTCTGTCTTCCCATCCCTTTCCACCATGTTATTTGAGCCCTACAGGGGTGCGTAATCTTAAAAATAAAAATGTCTATTGATTTTGATCGTTTTGAAGCAATTATCACATGTGAAACTAGGAAGCCCAAAACTGGATAGCAGGTGGTTTTCCTTTGCAAATGTTTTTTGCAGTACCTTCCTGTCTTGATTGACAATCTTGTGTCATCTTTCTACCTCACTGCACAATCTTTTCTTTCAGATCATTAATAAAATGCATTAAAAAAGCATGGGGTTCAATGTGAAACCTTGGAGCACCTCTCTGTTAATGTGCTACCATTTTTTTAATCCTTGCATTTTCTATTTTTTAACCAATTCTGTCAGTTTTATCTCCCTTAGTCTATCTTTAATATTAGGAATAATTTATGCTGCACTTATCACCAACAATTTTCCAAGTTGTTTTTTTCTCTTTAAAACATCTGTCACCTGGTTTAACACAGACAACTACAATAGTCTAGGTGCTGCGATTGATCTAATCAATGAAAAGATGCTAAGCAGCCTCATATTACTGGTGACTTGTGTTGGAAAAAATTGCATGAAAAGAGGTGGTGTAAGTGTAAGTGACATATAATAAATACTGTCAGCGCCAATGAATCTTGAATTTCTTCCTGATCAGCGTCAGCAGTAAGAATGTCTGTACCAATATTTCCAAAAGACTATATCCCATTAGTTAAGGACCTTGGGATGGGTCATGACAGAATTGTGATAGAAAGATACCAGACTTGAAAGAATTTCAGCTCATGTGTTCTGCTTTTTAGGGAAAGAAGGGATACTACTATTTAGCCCATTATAGACTGTGGATGAAGCTCTGACTCTACCTTTTGGGATGAAATCAGTCCTAATGGGATGTGTTACATGTTCTCTGTAGAAAGCTTCTGAATTGAACTATTTTTTGAACATAATAAGTAAGACATCTAACACCTGAACACCAGCTCTGAGGTGTGATGAATTTTCCAGCCACATTAAAACTGATCAGTTTTAGTGCAGGGAGTCTAAAGCTTAGGATTCTGACTTGTTTTCTGTGGGTATATATGTCACCAATTTTTAAAGAGAATACCTAAGGTATTAGATGCCTCATTTTCCTGTTGATGTAGGCAGGATGAACCTGTCCCTACACAAATAGGAGAGCAGATCATCTTAAGAGTGAAGTATCTGTGGATGTTGGGTCACCTCTGAAATCAGATACAAGCTGTACTGTGATTGCATTTTTAGGATCTGAACTTTGTTGACATCCCACTTGAAACACTTAGATCCTTGTTTGGGTATGGCCAGTTGAGAGTGTAGAACAAAACCTAAGCTGAAGTCAAGGGGTACAACCAGAGTGGATAAAGAAGGTAATTCAGTTCTTTTAGTAAATAAAAGCTCAAGCTATTCACTTTACAGACAGCTGTGCACCAAAAACATCCTAGACATATACAGGAAAACTTAGTTTTCATGTTGCCCTTGCTGTAGCGGTGGACACTTACAGAGTTTTGTACTATTCTTCTGCTTCTTTTCTCCTCAGCTCCTTCTAATTATCCTGCAAGGTCTTCCTCCAATTTTGTTTTGCAAATGACTTCCCTTTCTGACATGGAAATTATGCATTCCGGGGCATAACTGAATAAATTTCTAACAGGTAATAAAAGGCATTTTTAGAAAGATTCTGAAGCCTAGGAATCCTCCCTCCTTGACTGTAGTATGCCCCATTAGTTGTGACCTATGAGGTACTCCCAGACTATTTGATGCCTTCAAGGAAATGAGTTTGTTTCCTTTGATTATATCATTCTTCATTAACAAAGGCTCAGAAGTTCACTGGTACATCAATTATTTTCATATTTTGCAAAAGATCCTAAGCAGCTTATTAAAAAAGCAATAATAGTATAGATTAATTATTATGAGACTGTCTATATTACAAGGTTCTAGAATTCATAAAAAGCTATTGTATGTGTAAATTCAAATGCACAGTCTTTATTAACATTTATTTATTTATTGACTAACTGCAATGTATATCACTATTTGTCTTTCTTATCCCTGACTTATGCACAGCATTAAACACTTGGTTTTATTTCAGTCTGAGAGTCACTTAACGTTAAGTGATCCAACCTCAGACTCTGAAGACTGGTTGTGTTGTCTCCTCCAGCCCTTTCCAGCTGCATATCTGGTCAAAGGTATTTAAAAAAGGGAAAAAGAAAAAAACCTGAAAGAAAAGAGAGAAAAAGAGCAACATAGTATGATATAATCTTATTTATTTATTTAGTGTCAACAGAAAAGCTAACCGAAACCAAAGATTAAATTGATTTTATTTTCTAAAAACATTATATTTTTTTAAACTTAATTGTGCAGATTATATTTTAGTGCCTGCAAAGGTCCTCCGAATCTGGTTTGTATTAGATTAAGAAGCCCATATGTTTTTGACACTTGAGCCATAATCCCTTCTAACACTCCTCTTTGCTTTGATCCGACAAAAACAGTAAAAGTCATAAATAGTATTTTTTAATGTCCTTAGATTTTTACACATTTCTCTTTTTTTGCCACACAAGTGCTTTTGTCTCTGCCTAGGGATACAGAGACTACTTACAGGACTTAGCATGCTCAAAAGTTGTTAGTAGTTTGTCGATGCAATAGGTTAAGGTGACAATGCTTTAGGTAGAAATATACATAACAACATAGCACAAGTGGATAACATCAACTGATTTGCCTACATATAATAGAATATTAATGGTCCTATTGCTGCTTTTTCTTGGTTTTCCTTTCATAATGATGTTATAAATATTTCATCACTGAGATAATTTTGTTTTCTCCTTTGTAAAATCAATTTCACATTCACTTAATCTGTAGCAGAACATTCATTTCTCTTCTTTCTACCTAACAAATAAAACCAAACCAAATCCTACCATTTTTAAAGTCATATCACTTATGAATATTGCTTTCTGATAATTAACATGTCTTGTTGCACATGTTAACATACAAGCACAGGTTATTTAAATCAGGAGACTGAAAAAAAGAATACATACAGTTGTGTCCAATGAAGGACTAATCACTGTGAAATGTGCATGTTCAAAGCTAACCTCATACTTATGTTATCTGCTCATTTGTAGTGTTAGAGTGGAGAGACTTAATGGCCTACATTGCTGAAGATACAGCTGCTTCTCATCAGGAAATATCCATAACTACACTTACACAGAGAAACGGAAATCAGATTACTTGCGAAAGTGATTTTGATGCTGTGTTATATACATTGAGGGGGTTTTTGGTGGATTTTTACTGTGGACATAACTGTGTCTTTAAGTGTCTTAGTTCAGTATTATGATTTACCTTGACAGCTGTTTTACTGATAAGATAACTTTGCAGGATTAATTATTAATGTATTTTATTTTATTTTAGTCATGCAACTGGCTGAAATTCTGCACCAGTCTTTTGGTCAAAGTCTTAACACTAGAAAAATATCTGCTCTGAATTAAGGAAAGATTACAGTAAACAATCTCTTTGTGTGTTTCCTTTTAGCTAAATCTAGAATTCAAAGCAAGCAAAGACATCAGCCCAACTCATAATTCTTTTGAAGCCAGTTCTTTGCTATGTAAGGATTTGAGATTGTGGCTTTGAAATACACAGTTGGAAAAAAAAGTTATGTCAAATGCCCCAAGGCCATAAACTGTAAAGATAAAAGCTTATATCTAATTTACGAAGTTTGGCAAGTGATGTATTCATTGATTTTTATGGTCATTTTCTGTCCTTTTTTTTTCCTTACAGTTAAAATGTCAACTGGAGTTCTGTAAAGCATAACATAAGTCCTTTCCATTCTCTGGTGTGGATATATTCTGCTTTTTGGGCATACTATCACTGACAATACTTACATCTGCTGTTTAAAATGCTATTCCTGAAACAATTGTTTTTGAAATGCAAACCCATATGTGTGATCTCAAGAGAAAATGGTAAATTTTACCAAATGGGCATCCTTAAATTGCATGCCATCTGCAGCTAGTGATGAGAGGACTAAACCCAGTCAGCTGTGATCTTCCACCACTGCATCTATCATTTTGATTGACTCTAGGGAAATCAACAGCTTTTGGCTGGAACTTTTCTCAACCCAACAGGTTATTATGGACTGGTTGAGATGTACTGGCTAAAGAATGATTTCTTTTATCCGCAGCTAGGCCTCAAACTGTTTTCTTGTGGAAACCAGCAGAAAACCTGCACATTTCAGTAAAGTAAAGCAGGTACATACTCTAACTCTGATTCAGATTTTATGAGGTATAAGTGTGCAGTCTTACTAACTCAGAAAGGCTGTTAAAATATGTAAAGCGTGGAAGACTTTAAGAAACATTACTATTGCCTATGTAATTGTAAATTAATATTACTAGGAAAAAACTAATGAAATTCTCAGAACAGCATGTTCACATTCTGAAGGCATAATTGTCAAAGTGGGAATTAATGTATAATAGTGTGTGGAACTTTAGGATCATCTGAGAGAGAGAGAGAGAGAAAGAAAAAGAAGAAAATTGGGGAAATAATACACAGATGCCACCTCACTGAGGTAAAGCCCTCTAAAATCCCATTGATCTTCCTCTATAGTGTTTTCCTTCTACCCCCATCATTCACTCTCACCTCATGACATATTCCTTTAAAGTAATAAAAGTTATTGTGAGCTAATTAGAACTGCAGTTAAAAAAAAAAAAAACAAAACAACTGGAAATATGTTGAGATGCACCTTGTTCTAACTGACAAAAGGGCTGGCAAGTGTAAGTGCTTAAAACTCATGAGCCAAAGTGAACACTTCATAATTTGTATTTATTTATTCCCTAACTAGATGATCTAATAAGGTTCAGAAAACAAAATCTGAAAGCCAGCTCTGAAAAAACCCAAAACAAACCCGATCACAAAATTGACCATATCAGCATCAAAATTAATCTTAGGTTTTCCAGCTATGTTTGTTTTCAAGTTCTGTCCTCAGTGCTAGAATTTTAATATGCGCATTTGTCATGCTCCTAGAGTGTCTACAAGATCAAATTCCCCATGGAATTTAAGGGAAAGAATGGCTGGTGTCTCTAAATAGCTAATGTCTAGCTGCTGTGTTGCTCAAAAATGTTACAGTTTGAGTGCCTGAAATACATGTGTTACAATTCAGCTTCAGTTACCTAGGAAGATTTTTTTAAAGGTCACACAGTAAAGAATCATTGAAATATGGGAATTTCTAAGATATGCTGAGTGCGAGTCTTAAGAACAACAGTTTGGGGATGATGATTCCTAAATTGCATTTGTATTTGATGTTAGATGCCTGAATTATGTTTTCTGTCTATTAATTTGCAGCAGGGCATCTCACTCCCTCCCAAGAGCTTATCTGCTGCTTGTTAACCAGTGAGATAACTCAAACAGGACAAGCTGTCTTATAGTGAGTTATTTTGGTGCCATGGGGTTAACACTGGTCTGGCATCTCCCAAGTGCCAATAAACATGTCCCTGCTGAAGTGAGATCTGGAAAGATAAGCTGGATTTCTGACCAAGAGACCCCTCACTTCACTACTATACAAACGACATCAAACTCTCACAAAGCAGAAACCTTCTACACCTTCCCTGGAAATACGTGGTGTTTCTCCTGAGGGAAGGGATGCCTGCTTTGTGGTTACCCCCAGGGGTTTAAGCAAAAGGACTCCATATACATTATTGTCATTTCAGGGGTAAGTTACATTTGACTCCTAACCAATGCTCTTCATTTTGCTGGCTTTGATATAGGTACCTCAATATTGTACACTCTTTTATGTTATGCTGTAATCTACTATTAGTTCCTTTTAGTTTTATGCTGTGTAGTGAGTAATTCTGATTAAGATCTTTCATCTGTTATCTCTTGACTGTTTAATAAAAATTGATTTTTATAAATAGTCCTGATTTGCCATCACAAGAACTTGCAGGCCAGAGTGATTTTTTAAATTTAAACTGTTGCCAAAATCCGAGGCTAAGGCAGGGCTTGTCTGAAGCTCCCACTCCTCCCACAATATCATTAGACTCTCAATGCTTTAGTTTTCCATGTGTGAAATGCAAAATATATCTTTCTTCCACAACAGAATGCTGTAAGAGAAACTAATTTAAAGATTGTGTCTCCTCAAATCCTACATAAGTCTATTGGGTAGGATCCCTAATGAATATTTTAAGTTTGACTTAAAATGTTGAAGATTTTAAGACACATTATGAAAGAAAAGGGAAGAAAAACAGAAGATGGAGCTACAAAGACAAATTAACTGGGAGATAAAGCTTTGTAAAAATATTTTACTGGCTTTTTATGGTACTCTTGCTCATTGATTTTTCTTAAAATCTTCTGCACAAAGACTTAAAGGTATTTCAACACCAATCTTCCCATTCCACTTGATCTCTTAGGAAATCAGATGCCTAAACCCTTTTAATTTTTTTTCTGCCCTAAGTGGCTAATGATTCAAAATTGGGATGTTCTGAACATGCTTTTGTAAAATGTTTTGCATAACATTTTCCCACTGAAGTTAATATTCACTGTGAGTTGTCTCACTTCACCTGATTGCTCAGTTGTGTAGCATCAGTCCCAGTCTCATAAACATGTTTTAACAAATATGTAAATTTGGGGGACAAGGAAAAATCAATTACAACCAAAATTTTAAAAAACCCAAATAAAATTAGTTATTATGTTAGGCTAAATTGCTGTGTAAACTTCTCACATTATTTTTACAATTAAAGCCCGAACAAAACCCCAAAAATAATATTGTGAAGCAATAGACTACAGAGTCACTCGCTGAGAGCAACAAATTCCTTTGTATATAGTTTACGCACAGTTTGCTATCACCAGTGTACTTTGCTAAAAATAGATTAACTGATGGCAGACTCTGACTGCAAAATCCATCAGACATTTGCTGTAAGTGCTTCAACATGACTCTGCAAGCAGCAAACAGAAAAAGGCTTTTGCATTTTGAAAAATTTTCTCAAAATAAGGTATATTGGTTTATATCTCCACTTGAAAGGGCCACAGCACCATCACAGTGACTTTTCCAAATTATGTTCTTTCCCTTCAAAGTATTGCTCACTTAGATGTCTGAAGAAAGGTGAGACCTTTCTATTGATTTTTCAAGTGGTTTTTTGCTGGTGTGCCTTCCTCAAGACTAATGTTAGCACCCTCTCACAGCTTTGCACCATTACCTTTATTTATTACATTTACCAGAAACATTTCCTCTTTGATTTCCAGTGCTCGAAATCCTGAATACCTGCAACAGACTGAAAAAGAGCAACACTCTAGTGTTACCAACTAAAGCTTGCAAAAGGTGACATGAAATTATTCTCCAAGTCAATGCTAAGAAATACTTACTGGTACCTATTATTATATAATGAGATGAATAGCAAAAATGTAAACTGATTTTTACGCACTTTTGTATTTTCAAAGGGCAAAAACAACCCCCGTGATGTCAACAAGGACTTTTGGTTTTGACTTAGGTGAAGATAGGATACTTTTGCATCAGAAGAAGACATGGAGGAAAAGGATGAGGAGGCAAGGTTTCAGTTACATTATTATTATACAGTTATTATTTGAACTCTTTGTAGTTGCAGAATCCACAAAACTTGTCTCCACATGCAAAAGATGAAGACTGCTTCCTAACTAAACAGGAAATAACGTCCAGTATATGAGAGAAGATGGGTAGGATAGCAGATTTTAGTGAACTGAAAATTTTCTGCTTATGAAAAATTGCTTTGTGTCCCCAGTGTTCCTGCAGAGAAACTGTTAAGGTTTCATGTCAGAGTTCTGTAGCCCCATGCTACATGAAACTCAGATATACTTGAGAGGGCTAATGCACGAATTTGCACGGCAGGTACTTGAACAATTATCTTGAAAGAATCTGAGTATTTTAAACTCTCATTTATTGCATCACTTTTCCTGCCTTACAAGACTGACTATATTTAGGGTAAGTATTTACCTTTCAGCTTCTATTTGTAGGCAATTCAACAAACCTACTTTTTTCCTTTTTTTTTAAATTTCGTTTTATTTTGGAGGCAAATTCTAGCAACAACGTGGAAATTGTATAGGATTCTATGGAGATGTACTTCTTGGCTGTAGTACCCTTTCTATCAATATGAATATCCTGTTTCTGGGCTTTTTGTAGTGTTTTATTGTGAAGTATAGAGTGAAATCCTTCCTTTATGTACATTTTTGAAAAGAGGTATTGAATAAAAACAATAGTTTTCTCTATATATCTGTTTCCCTTCTAATTGTGAATCTGCTAAAGAAAAAGTTTTAAATACAGAAAGAAAGAGAAGAGCTTTCACGGAAGTAAAAACTACAGTTTTGTTTTCTAAAATTTTTGAAACAACAGAGAATGGGAATATATGATTTTAAGAAAAATGTGACTGTGATATGCTTGTATGCCTCTGGAGTTTTTCCTCTTTCCTTTAGTGGCACATCAGGTAAAATCTAATTTGCATATTTTATTGTGTGTACATGAAAAATACATACACAACCTGCAGTTGTTTCCATACTCATGGTGTGCTGCACTCGAGCTGCTCCTCTGAGACAAGGAGAGCTTGCCTTGTCTCCCTAACGTGCTGTCAAAGAGGACATAATCATGCAGATTCCATGGTACATCGATCTTTGTTTGGGGCACACACAAAAGTGATGCAGTGTGAGCTATAGAGCATGGAAATCCTTTTCCACTCACTTCCATACAGAAGATGAACAATGGAGAACCTTTTAATAGAGTGGCAGAAGTGAAGAGCCATTGGGTGAATACACAGCTCAGAAAATACAAGAAAGGAAACTGCAGGAGGGGGGAAAAAAAAAGACCCTGGCTGCTGACTCCCACTGCTTTGTCTTCACTCTCCCAACTTTGTCCACTATAAGCTGGATTTTGCCTTTGTTCTTGTCATTGAATATGCCCTTTGGAGTGACCCAATAACAGTGACCCTTTCGGAGTCTGCAGGCACAGCAGACGCCAGCTTGTGCTGCATAATAAAAGGGGATGTTCTCATTCTTGCATTCCAAAGACCCTGCTCAAGCTGGTTCAAATAAAATAAGAACCAAACATAGTCTGCACCAATGCCTCTATCCAAATGAAATAATATTGTCACTTTTGTTTAAGTGCAATTTTCCATAATGTAGCCTGTAGTCTGATTTTTTTGGCTATCTGTACTCACGAGTTCAGGGGCATTCATAGACATTGCAGGTAAATCAATTGTGAATTGTTCTAAAGAATTGCTAGATGGAGAACACCAAACTCATGTCAGAGAATTTTCTAAAATTTAGTACCATAGATAATAATGACCAGCACCTAAATGTGTAACCAGATAGGCACAAAATGTCTGGAATAGGCATTGTCACTGATTCCCCTTCTAACAATTCCTATCTGTGATGAGAAGTTGCTTCCCTAGAATAATATTTTCTTCCATGCTAGTATCATTTTTAAGTATGAAATTTTTGATTTTTCACAGCCTAGATAGAGCAGGGTGAGGAACCACATCAGCAAGATCTAAGAATAGAGGAATAGCTTTTGGCTGAGCTAACATTTGCCCATGAAACACTTTATAACTTCAAAATCTTTGCAGCAGGAATTATCTTACCCACCTTCAGATATCTGTAATGTGAATATGAACATGTGAGCTGCTATCTGCCAATTTATTCAGTGACAAATGAGAGAACTAGATACACTCTTCAGGTGTCCTTCAACTGGCCAATTTTAGCTGTCTGCTCCAGGCTGACTGGACACAAGCAGTAAAAGTGCCTGCTTTTTTTTCACTGACTAGAAGGTAGACTATGTCAGACACAGCAGCAAGCTAAGATGCAATTTACTGATTGAAGAGACAGATGCAGCTAAAGCACAGTCTGATTAACAGTCTCTGCCTTCATGTTTGACCGAAAGATTTACTGAGAAATAGGAAACTAGCACAGGTGAAGAAATCTCCCCTTGGTCAGTTGAATCCTATGCTCAGTAAGTATTAGTGATTTGGACTGTATGACTCCTTCTAAACACAAAGAAATAAAAAACCCTAAAAAAATTCAAATAGTTTTTGTATTCTGAGTGAGTAAATTCCTTTCCACAGTGGTTTCACAGAGTTTATGCTGTGGGAATACCATGCTGATTTAGCTGTGATTGCACTTTCCACACTCACTGGAGCAGAATGAAGCAGGTTTTGTCCTTATTTAGTCCAAATTGTATTTGTTCATATAGTCTAGTCATGTTGTCCTGTTTTCAAAAAGGTTTCAGCTCCGTCTGGAAATGTTTCTCCCATTATTTTGCAACTCTCTTTAGAAATGTCTAGGGGATATTTCCAGGTCTTGAAGATCTGTTATGCTTCAGATGTTCTAATTCCTTGATTACCTGTTCTGGCTGAATCTTACCTCCTTCGATATTTTTTTCTTGCTCTCCTGGGAAATTTATGTCTGTTTCTGACATCTGTCCCCAAACTTTATGTGTGAACACAGAGGCAAAGAATTCATTTGATTGTGCTTTAGTTATGTCTGTCTCTTCAGTCAGTGAATTACTCAGGCTGGCTCTTAGAATTCTTCCAGTGACCTCATGTTCAATATGTTCTTGAAGAAAAAAACCCTTTGTTATTTATCTTAACTTATTCTGCAATTTTTCTTTCATTTCACGTCTTAGCTATTCCTAGCAGATTGCTGGGTTTTCTGTTGTGTTATGTCAACTCTTCTGTTACGCTCATTCTTTTAATACCTTTCATCAGCCTCTTTGTGGTCTTTGGACAACTTTTGTACTGATTCCTTCAATTTCATTGTTTTGTGTTTTTTTCAGATACTAGATAATTCTGGTAATGTCAGGGCACACAGTTTGAGTACTATGTGCATTCTGGGTCCCACTGTTTAAGATGGATGTGAACGTCCTTGAATGTGACCTGAGGTGGGCAACAAGGCAGGGGAAAGGATTGGAAGGAATGTTCTATGAGAACCAGCTGAAAACTTTGGGTTATTTCTCTCTTCACTACTGAGTTGCAGTGATCTTGGACAAAAATCCCACAGGCTAGACATAAGCCAGACTATACATCCATAAGTGGGAAAGTGGTAAAAGTGAGAGATTGGACTGGCAGACCTTTGTCACATAAAATGATAGTTCATGGCAGCCATTGCACCTCATTCCCTCAGAGACAAAGGATTAAGTGCTATTATAATCAGCCAAGAAACATACATAGCATGTTTTATAAAACTGCCTCACTTTTCTCAAGGGTGCTATGGACGTATTTAGGGTGAGTCACTACAATCCTGTTGACTACTACCACTGATATCAAACCATCAAATTATAAGGAATTTTTTTAATAACGTAAGTAACTATCTGGAGTTGTGCTCATGAGAAAGTGATAAGTGGTTCTGGTTATGACATAGCAGCTCCGCACGTGATTTATAACTTCTGTTCTTATGCAGGACAGTCAGAGATGCCCAAGAGCCTCCTAGAGCTTTATTCTGAGGAAGTGGAGGACTTGGAACACAGTAGAAGAGAGCTTTAACACCAAGTACCCTCCACACAAGAGAACTGGAGAATGAGGGATTGCAGATATGACTTCACAAAAAATCTACAGCAGAATCTTTGAACTTAAAGTTTTTGCTTCAGCTAAAAAGTTTTTAGTTAGGAGGTTTTTGAGCTTTTAATTTTTCAAAGAGAAGCCAATGGAGAAAGAAACAAAATAACATAATCTTCCAACTAATTTTGGTTGCAAGAAATGTTATGTTTTTGTAAAGTGCTTTTAGACCATCAGATAAAGGTCACTGGGGAAGAAGAAAATGTCATTAAGAAATTCGCTGACTTGATTTTCCACAGGTTTAGGCCTCATTTGCCAGCTAAATACTACACTTCTTTGTCTACAGCGAAGTCTGTACAAGACTCAAAATTAAATTAGATTGCATATTCTAGTTCTCTGTTGGTATTAAGGTCACACCAAACTACATCTATAAATTACCCAGGCACAAGCAGTTCTTAATGCAGCCCCTAAAGACACTCCAGTGCAGTGGCGTGAAGAGAGGATTTCTCTGGCTTAGCATTAGGCGTAATCGTTCCAGGCCACGCTTTTCCCCGAGCAGTCTTAACAATACCCCCAAAACTGAGGACAATCCACCTGATGCAATCCTTCCAAACCCCTGATTTGCAACAGCTGCTACGGCTCTTGCAAAGCCAGCCTGCTCCATGCTCTCCCTGTGATTGTGTTCAGGCTGTTTCTACCCCCTTGATGCTCTGAAGCTGCTCTGAAAGAAGCCCTTTTACCAATGTTCTTTTCTATATTGGAGTTAAATCCACCTGGTGAATATGGGAGGTAAAGGTCACTCGTACTCACTAAGAAGTGAATGAGTTGAAAACATATATTACTACATAATTTCTGAAAGTCTGGCAAGTATTGTCAATCTCCAGTAAAACCGGAGGGATTGGGTTATAGGGAACATGCTCTCAGGGGGAGCAGCTAAGTGAGACCTTCTAGAGAGAATTAACTTGAACTAGGCCGGAGGGCACTCTGGCACTGACAAGTTAAAGCATGAGGTTATTTTGCTCCTGAAGTTGCCCTGAGAAGCTCTGGATAGTGTAGTAAATGGATCCAGAAAGGCTGGATTTAGGAGTCAGGCACATAAATACTTCTTAAGAGCTTTTCTGAGAAACTCGGGGCTGATAATATATGAAGTAGAGTAGGAATCCAAAACCCAAGCTAGTGCTGTAAATGCTGAGGTGTTCCACAAACAACTGATGTATTCTTTATGAATAGTCCTTGATGCTGCAAGTCACATGTTCTTGCTTAATGCTCTGAGCTAAAATATGCTATGAGTTTCACAGTGAAAAAGGCTTGCATTAGCAAATGTAAATTAATGAGATTCATCCAGTGCAGGCTGGATTTTATGGTGAAAGAGAAATTCACCTTGACATTTCCAGTAATCAAAGGATCTGATTATTTATCTACAATGTGAGAAATAAAAGTTAAAGGCATTTATTTCTGCATTTTTTTCCATAGTCCAGTAAACACGATAGCGAGATTTTTACTAGCTATGGGGGTAAGTATCCTCTCTTCATTTATGCTAGCTTGTTCCTTTCTGTATGGATAATTAAATAATCATTGGAATGGAACTACAGTTTGGACTATACAGATATTTCAGAAATTTTACTGAAAAATTCCATACAGCTTTAATAAACAGTCTTAAGTTTATTAAATTAACCAACTCTTGCAGTTTAAATGTTAATATTGGCCAGGCTGAAACCTCTTTTTTTGTTGGTCCTAGAGAATACTGGAATAGATTGGAATCAGTTATTATCTTTGTTTCAGCTCTGGGATTTTTCTGATTCCTTGATTTGTTCTACAGTACAGGAGGTCTTTGTTTTTTTATACTTTTTACTTAATTCATCACTAGGATAATGAATAGTAAATTTCTACCACCAGTTTTCTCCCTCATTATCTTCAAAATATTTCATTGTAGGCATATTACATGTAACCCAGCTTCACCTCTCTTAAGGTCCTCTGTATCTATCTTTTTAGCAATACTTGGGGAAAATGCCAAGCACTCTTAACTACTGTGTTTGCTTGGAAATTGCTTCACTGGCACTTGTCTGGGAACACAGAAGAGGCATAACCTAATTGATCCATAAAGGTGAAAAGAAAAGCTGTGTAATGCAAAATATATTTTTATGGTAAAAGGAATTGGAAATGCAATATACATTAAAAGTAGAAGAAGATGTTTTTGCAAAGCTAAGGCTGATACTTAAAGTCTAGAAAATTAGAAAAAAAAATCAAAATGATAGGTGGCAGACACTTTCCTGCCGTCACAGAGTCATATAATCATAGAACGGCTTGTGTTCAAAGGGACCTTAAAGATCATCTAGTTCCAGCACCCCTGCCATGGGCAATGATATGACCACTGGACTGAGCTGTTCAAAGCCCCATCCATCCTGGCCTTTATAAGGCTTTTTCCCTTAGATAAAGGCTTCAGCTTACCCCAGGTGATTTGAAGAGTTATAATATCTGGAGTTTAGTAAGTGAAGGAGGTTAGTTCTATGTTACTGTAAATAATTAATATGCAACTTGTCTTACAAGGTCCAGAGAAACTGTCCTAATCCTTATTCCTGTGGCCTTGTGATTGCATTAAAATGATGGTGCCTGTTGCAATCAGGAAGCAGAATTTACTTGCAAAAGCCAAATTTACTATTCTTACTGATGAGCTGCTGATGAGTGTTAGAGCACAGCCACGCAGTGGCTCTCTGGGACCCATATCCACCAGCTAACACAAGGCAGAATTACATAGGACAGGGAGCACGATTCTGCCTCAAGCCCATTAAAACTTGTAATGAGGAAAGGAATCCTTTTTATGAGGAATCAATGGTGTATCAGCACTGCACAAGACAAAAGAAATGGTATTACTGACAAGATGGAGTGAAAAAATACGTGAAATAACTCCAAACCTCTGGACTTGTCAGATCTTTACACTCAGTTCACTGTTTTAACTATTTTTGACAGTATAGTGCCAAGCATCAATTTGCAATAACAAAGAAAATCCCTCCCAACCGATTTTTCATCTGTCTTTTCTTTTATTCCGTTTTGTTTCTTTTTTTTTCCTCCCACTAGCTTATGGGTAACTGTATTACCTGTTGGTGACAAAGGGCTGCAGGGGTGGCCTCTGTGAAGACAGACCAGAGCTGTCTGGTGCCACACACAGGCAATTCCAGCCAAGAGCAGCAGAGCTTCCACAGGGCATGGCTAAGTCCCTCAGCCAAGATAGTCCCACTTTGGGGGAAGTACATTTAAGAAAGCCCCCTGCGAACCTGGCACAACAGGACAATGCACAATCTCTGATAATGTACTATTTTTTCTTTTTGCACCTTCAATATGAAATATGCATCACTGGAAAATTTGATGAGCTTCAGGTGACAACGTGACCCTGGAATCTCCAGTGCTGCTGGAACATGAATCTACATCTTAGGATGTCACCCAACATAATATTATTTTTTTTAATTTTACTTAGTTCATGAGATCTGCCTCCTCCCAATTACTAATTTTTTATTTCTGGTAATCTCTGGTTTGTTTTTTGTTTTTTTAACAAAGGTTACTAAAAGGGTTCCAATTATATTTCAGTACCACAAAAAGTGGTACTGATATTACTGAAATAATGGCAAACAGCAGTGAGAAAACAGGAAGAAGTGGCACTGGAAATGGAAAAATCTTAAGTCCACCTTTACGACAGCAGAAAATATATGTGGAGCAGGACACAGATCTGTGTGGCAAACTTAAGCTCCTTCATCTAATTGTTGTAGGTAGACTCTGTAACAGCTTTCTGGGTATTTTAAATTTAAAGCTAACATAAAATCTCTCCTCAGCCTGCCAACCTGGAAAATCATTTTGCATGTGAAATAGATGCATTCCTGCCTCTTTATACATTCTTACACAAATAGAAAATATGAAATGTCAAGGGTCTCTTTAAACTAGAAGAGAAATTCTTAAAAAGATCCAAAGCCTGAAGGTAATGTTACAAAAAATAACGGAAAAAAATATTAAAAAATCTAATCTTTTTGACAATTCTACCAGAGGTTGTTCAATTCTAAAAAGCATCTTTCTAGGAGTCTGTAATAGAAAAACTTCAGTAATAGAAGCCTCTGCTCTCACCAGGAGAAGTAAGAAGATAGAGTCGCCCTTTTTTGTTTGTTTGTTTGTTTCATTTGGTTTGTTTTTTTGGGGTGGTTTTTTAGTGTTTTTGGTTGGTTGGTTGGCTTTTGTGTTGTTTTGATTTGTTTGTTTTTCCAAGAGGGAAAATATTTCTTTATCCATTCAAAAAACCCCAACCTTTTGTGGGAAGAAAGGGCATATAGTTAAATAAAAACAAATTTATAAAATACTAATAGAAATTAATAACAGTAAAAAGTATCACCTGTGATCTATGATGTCAGTTATACAGTGAGAAAAAGGTACTCAGTTGCTGATCCTTCCTGCTGCTTGAGATCGCTTTCTCTGTTGAGTATCCAGGTCATAAGGATATTGTTCTATTATTGTGTGTGCTTATCCTCTCTATGAGAGCACCACCCAGAAGTTCAGCTCCCTGTCCAAGGAGAGAAAGTGTTTGTGGATTTATGAAGAGATCTGATGTTTTATGTTGTTGTAGATGTTGTTGATGTAGGGTCTGGTCTTTGTTGCTTTCTCTCAAGTATTCATTGTCACAACTACCTTCATGCTGCATTCATTCTTGCTCAGGTAAACAGCTCATATTTTTCAATGTTATTTCTTGTAAGGACCGCACTGCAAGACACAGTGCTTCCATTGCTGTGTTTATCTGAAAGAAGTTTCCAAAGTACACCTGAGAGAGTAATCTTGATATATGGGACCAGAACTGAGTCCATATACTAAAGCTTTACCCCTTTGTTCCTGAATGGGGACAGATCTTCTCTGTGCTTTGCCTCATCTATGGATGCTCTAATGACATGAGTCACCATATTCTGAGAAGGAACACCACTCCAGCATTTCATGATGGATGTTTTGACCAAAATGTCCCAAACTACAAAACATTGTACAACATTTAGGTAAATATGGCCTAGCACAGCTTAGCTTCCCTCACTTGTCAAAAGATGCTGACAGACTTTCCCTAGGAACAACTCCATCTTCCTGGAGTTCTCAGAGGCTTCTGAACTGCTCTTACCCCTGTAGATAATTCTCCCAAGGCTTGCTAAGTGATTACTTTTGAAGCAGCTCACACAGAATAAACTCAGAAGGTGAGATCTCCAACTCTTTTTGTTCTGGATCAAAAAAACCAAATCCTTTCTGAAAAAGACAGACTATACAAATGTAATTTTTGCTATGCGTGCAACAATATATTAAATTCTGCGTGTTGCATAAGGGTGAGAAGCTAAATATTCTTCTAGACAAAAGTCTCCTGATTTATGACAGTCTGTAAATTGGTCTGGATAAAAGGTGGCTGAGGGAAGATCCTATCTCTCTCTACAGCTACCTGAAAGGAGGTTGAAGTGAGGTGAGTATCTCTCTTTTATCACAAGTAAGAAGTGATGGGACAAGAAAAAACATCCTCAGCTTGTGCCAGGGGTACTTTAGATTAGATATTTGGAAAAATTTCTTCACTGAGAGGGTTGTCAAGCACTGGAACAGGCTTCCCAGGAAGTGGTTGAATCACCAACTCTGCAAGTACTAACAAGATGTGTGGACATGGCGCTTAGCACTTGAAAGTGTTGTTAGTGGCTGGATTTGATGATCTTAATGGTCTTTTTCAACCAAATGCTTCCTCGATTATATAGTTCTAAATCAAACTTCTACACATTCTCTCTTCTTTATATGGTAAATTTTAAAAGTTTCTGGTATTGTACAAAGTATTGTTTCAGTGGGAAACTACAGATATGAAGTTATCTTGTCCTGCACACGTGTGCATCAAGGGGTGTACCCATAAAGTGCTTTTAGTTAACATGGCTTTCAAACGCTATAGCACGTGCTCGATGGACAAGTCTGTGGATTCACACCTCTGTGTGTGAATGGACACAATCACAATGAATTTGCCACGTCAGAGCCACCTCAGAGCCTTTGCTTCCACAAAAAACAAAGACAGCAAGAAGTAGGAATACTTTGTGATTAGCAACCACAGAACTAACAAAAGGAAAAGGGAAAGGAAAGCCCTCTAGGATAGAAGCCAAATTCAATATAATTCTCTGGATATGGTTAATAACAACGCTGACCACCATGACAAATACACCAGATTAAATCTCTGTGAGGAAAACTTTTTGTCCAATATTGTTATGGAATATTTTCTGGTGTATCATGTTGTGTGTAACTAATTCCCAGAACATGGTATCATACTGTGTTACAAATGAGTGGGAAGGGTTAAAAAGGAGGTGGCATGCAGTGGTTATGGAAAAACACTTTTCTTTGAATTAAAGTTGTCAACAATTTATTGTTCCTTGTCTACTCACATACAATTAAATTAGATGAAAAAGCATGATTTTATATAAAAATACAATATTTTAATATAGGTTTGTTCTTATGAACACAGTTGTAGTCACAAATGCAGCCTAATTGTTCAATACAAAGATTCTGCAAATAAGTAACGACTGCTTTAACATATTTTAATTTTTTATCTTTTATTGTCCATGAGATATACTTGACACTTTCTTTAGAGTTTTTTAACTCACAGAAGCGGCGCAGCTCAATGCTTGAGGAGCCAGGCCCTGAGGCTAGAGTTTGCAGAGCCAGCACGCAGGGGGTGCAATGTTGAAAACACATCAGACCCTCTCTGCAGGTATCACACAGCTGGGTAGGGTGTGCATCAAGAAATTCTACATCATTCTCACCGCAATTGTTTCGGTGCTCTGTTTGTTGCTTAGTAATCCTCTGCAATGGGTTTGCCAGATACCTTTCCTACTTGGTTTAGATCTTTTTTTGCCATGATCATCCTCTGACAAATCCATAGCAAAATCACTGGGGAGTTTTTCTGAAGCACAGCTCTGTACTGCTTTATGAAATTCTTTGTGCTCACCTCATTATTATAGTCTGTGAGTCTATATGATAACCCTTTCCTTAGGATGGAAGAACTAACATGTTGTGCATCCCTCTGCTTTCACACTTTTGCTTTCATACTACTCACAGCCTATAGCTCCAGGGCCTGACCCATGAGCTTGTTCATGCCTTGGGCAGAACCTGTTCTCTGAACCTAGTGACTAGCTTAGAGAGCTACTCCGCCATGGCTCCCCAGAGTACCAGTGTGGACAGATTAATTCCTCCAAAGTAGCTGAGACAGACTCCTGCTCTGATTTGAACTCTGGAGAATCTCTTTTCCAACTGTGAGAGAATCATTACTATATTTATCTTTAATTACTTAGTTATACACTTGGAGTTACCATAGCACTTACCTGTAGTCTGAAGACTCAGATAAAATCACTGAGAGTGTAATGGAAATACAGGTTTGATGGCTTTGTTTCCTTAATAACATGATAAATTATCTTTAAATAAACACTCAGAGAAAAAGTGTTCTAAAGCGTATTTATCCAGAGAACTATGCAGTGAGAAGACCTCCTTCAAGCCTTTTTTCCTCCATGTATTCATGTAGGTTATTTATCAGAAGCTCTGGCATAACACAAATTAAATAATAGAAGGAAGATAAAAGAGTTATTTTGATTCCACTTCGGCAACTGAAGAGAAAAAACAAAAGACACTAAGAATGTAGGGGGAGACAGATTAGATGGAGCAGATTCAGGATATGGGGAGCAAGGAAAGAGAAGGAAATAGAGGAGATAGGAGTGAGAGATTAAGCAATGAACAGAATCAGACAGTATGGCTAACTGGTTTTATAAGGATAAAACATATATACCTCAAGTGCATATGACCTTTGTTAACCTCTTTATCCCTGTAAGAAACTTGATGTCCTAAGGTTGTAATTGATCACAGTGCATAAATGTATCCATTAGACAATCACTTCCTGAAAATATGGTCCACATGTTGGAAAAAGTTGAAGAACCCTTTCTAGTGATAAAATAATGCACTTGCAAACTACACTACAGTGAAAAGACAGGAAGTAGCTCCAAACAAAAAGGAGCACAGATGGCTGTGCTGGAGATGGGGATGCCCACAAGATCAGTCTGTCACAAGGATGGGCAAGTTGTATTTTTTCTCTGTCACAGGTGTTGTTTTCTCAACACTTCCATCCTTTCCCAATCAACAGATCTACAGGTTTAATTTATCTGCCAGAAGTTAAAACCTTTTTGTACTGAGCTGGTTCATTGTGAATACCCTTCTTTCAATGGTAAAGAATTTGTTGGAGTTACACAGTTAGAATGTTATTTTGCTAGGATCTTCCCTTGGAGAGATGAGAAGGAAGTGTGTGTATATGCAAGGTATCTGCGAGTTTAAGCTTAAGCCCAAATATGCTGATTAAAACATAAAAATTTTCCAAACTGTTTAAAAAGCAAATTAGATCAAAGAAAACTGTAGGGTTTACAATGCTTAAATTCTTATTAGAAAAACAGATTCTCTATGACCTGCAGCTCTTACATGAAGGAAAAAGAACATTTCAGAATCACATGGGGAATAATTGGTGAGTATCTCTTTGAGTTAAGAGATCCCTTTGGCATCAGAAATGGGCTCCTGGCATCGCTTTCTAATCCATAACTTTGAGAAACAGTTCACAATGGTGCCATGGACTGCCAAATCTACCATCAAAAACAAAGGTCAAACAATCCAACTGAATTTAACACCTCATTCCACATGATGATATTTTGGGGCTTATTTTATTTATGTTTATCAGAATCATCTATTCTTCAGTTTTAAAATGTTTTCTGATGTAATTAGATGACTGAGTTCCTTTTGTTGCTGGCAAGATTACCAATGTGTAAGTAGCGCTGATGGGGTAAAATCGCTTCCCAGGAATTTTAAAATGTAGAATACAAATAAAACTCCAGGCAAAAGTAGCTTTAAATGAGAAGAGGGGGTGACGGTTAAGAAAAGCATTTTCAATTCTGTATCTTTTTAGCTTTTTGGGAAGTGTTTGCAACAATTTGCCTGTTGAAGGTAATTACATACAAAAAAATTCCTACAGGTCACATTTCCGTACTGTTATATATTGAACCTCCATTTGTAAAATAAATATTTGCAAGTTCTAGCAGTGGTCTTCTACCTAAGCCTTTGCGACTTTGAATGCAGCATTGACTCTCCTAGACTCTTTCTCAACCTACGAAAAGCTAAGGTATTGAGAAAAAAATTGCAGAAGTTAGTGGTGACTATGATAATCAGTAAAAATAAGCATACACCCAAATAATCAAAACTGATTTCTAGTTATCTGAGAGTTTGTAACCAGGTAAGAGTAAGCCCAGTTAATAATCATGAAGGGTCACAGTTACAGTGTCTGCAGAAACCTCTGTTCTTGGTTTCCATTGTATTTAACTTTTGCCCATCTGTCTGCAATGAGGCTGGAAAGAATAAAGACTAAAAAAATAGTAGGAAATGAAGCTATTTTTTTCCCTATCAGTGTGTAGGGCAATGATGTGCATATATGAAACAGAAAATTTGGGGTAATTTGAGGGGCAGAGCTGAGAATAATAGCTTCGGACATTTCTAAAATCTAGAATGATTTGTTGTTGTGCAAATGCTTGAACATTTAACTCAAAAAATTTTTCAAGCCTCTCTGAACACACAAAAGAATTGTCTCCTGCTCTGGTACATTTGACTCAACATGCATTCTCAATTTTGCTGCAGTTGTTATATAAACAGCTTCCATTTTGTTTTGATGTCTCTGTGGCTTTGCATAACACATTTATTTTAGCTTGGCTTTTTATGACAAGCTATTAAAAAATAAACTAACATAAAAGCATTACAATAAAATCTAAAGAAAAACTTTGTTTCTGTCAGGGTGTGGCATTCGCTTTTCTGACAAACTACCACCAGCTGAAATGCAGGGATCTCAACCCATCATTCACTCCTATTTTTGTTGCATCTCCAATTTAGCTTCATCTGGTCTTTGGCTTTTGCTGCTGTATCTATATATGATAAAGTAGTGATGGGAATAAAACAGGACGGTAGAGCCAAGACAAAATGGAATTATTTCATTGGCTCAAAACTCTGGTTCAGTTTAAAATGTCTTTGAAAGAAGTACTTCAATCTGCCAATTTTTTTCAGATAAAATATTTGTATTCTTTTATTATAAAAGTCTTCAGCTCCATATTTAATCTAGCACATTTCTAGCGTTATATCTGAGCTATAAGATGCCAGGCTGGTTACTGCAGATACAGCACTCTTCTGCATTAGGGACCCAATTTGGCATTGATGTCAGCTGCAACTCTGCACAATGAGGACTACTGGACACTCTGGAAGCTGTTTAGGAATTATCTGCTTTCCCTCAGTTGCATTCTATAGCCAAGCTGTGATATCTTATGCCAGATACTGATACAAAAGTAGTACAGTAGTACAAAGTTTTCCCTCTAATGCAGATGAGTGAATCTTGCACAGAAATACACTGTCTTCCCTATTGCATTATGCCATCAATGGTTGGACAGAGTTGTCTGGTAAAGCATCAAGGTAAAGTGTCTGTGAATTTTAAGTCTTTCCAATGCCTTTGGGAGAGCCATTTAGGTGCCGCATGTGCATTATTTGTTGGGATCTGTTTTCCTTTGTTCTTTGAGGTTATCTGTGTCAAGCCAGTAAAAATTTATCCTTTCCTTATCATTCTCAGTGCTCAGAAAAGGGCACATCTCTCTGTAGGGCTCCCAAATAAAGGTGCAAGAACAGGAGGCAGAATCCCTGCTATTCACCATTTATATGGTAGTATAAATGGTAGTAGCAATGATCAGTTCAAGTGGTAAGTTTTATCTTGCTGTTTCTGCTCAGCTTTCATTTAGTTTTTCTTTCTAACTATGACTTATACATGTATTTATTGGAAAATCTATAGCAGGTGACAACTGATTTCTAATATAGTTATCATCACAAAATTTGATGAATTTTACAGAAGAGTTGATCGCGGTATTATCACGGTTCAGTTTCAACTACATGAAATAGCTACGTATCATAGCTGTGCTATGATAACTTCTTTGTAGGTTCATTTTTTAATGTGTATTACAGCAGGTAAGTACTTAGACTTTTGCACTATATTCAAAAATAGAAAAGAAAGAAAAATACCCAAAGTTTTATTACAAAGACATATAAGTGGAAAAAATAGTTATACCAGAAATTAATCTCATTTCCACTAAATAATTCCAAAAAAGCACTAAAGCTGATTTTTTTATACTTTTAATACAAAAACAACTTTAATGAAACAGAAGAAATCTGTTTGTGAACAACAGTATAAGTATAGAAATGATAACACGCTTCTGAATTCTGCTTTCTTTTTTACACCAGTGCAAATTCATTAATCCTAAAAAATTATTCCTAGCTACTGAGCAGATATTTAGAACCGTTATTTCACAACTGTTGAAGTAAAAATACAGATGTACAAATTTGCCTAGTTAAGAGTCAGAACTCATTTTATATGCTTACAATTAATTTGAACTATGAAATTGTTAGATATTGTTAGTTAAAACTAGTCATCTACCCTCACCACCGTTAATGGTGAGAGAGAGGTGCCTTTCTAATCTTAGGTGCCTCTCATATTGGGAATTGTTCTCTGCAGGAGCTGAGAGGAAACTGGTTATGCATGCACAGCTGTATAAATGTACATATACAGGTATAAATACATGTAGGTATTTAGACAAAGATATATTTTTACAGATATTCACATGGACTCATGAAGTAGACTACACGGTGACATACATCCTAACATTCTTTCCCATCTGACAGTGCCACCTTAAAAACCAGGACTACTGGGTGACTTGCTGCAGTAGGGTATAAAGGGAAGTCTATTTTGATATTTCACATTGGTGTGATGCCTAGAATTGTGTGGACCAGACTCTCCCTCTGGGTGTCCTAGTTCTACCAATTCCTTCCCCTCAGCTGTCTTTCCTCCTCTTGTACACCTACCTGTCCCCTTCCTCCAGGTGTCTTTTTCTTCTATCTTGAACTTCCTAAGGGACAGCAAGACAGAATGTGTTGCTACTCAGCTGGATATTGCTCACTGTATCATGCACTCCCTTCCCAATGTAGAATCGTATCCTGATTTTGACTGAGATAATTTTCTTTGCAGTAGCCAGCATGGGACTGTGTCTTGAATTGGTGCAGGAAACTGTGTTGATAACACAGGGATGATTTTGCTACTGCTTTACTTGCACAGTCAAGGTCTTTTCTTGTGTCTCACCCACTGCACCAGTGAGTAGATTGGGGTATGCAAGGAGTTGAAAGGCCACTTAGTTGGGACAGCTGATCCCAGCTGACCAAAGGGATATTGCAGACCATATGGCATCCTGCTCAGCATATAACGCTGGGGGAAGAAGAAGAAAGAGAGGGACATTCAAAGTGATGGCTTTTGTCTTCCCTAGTCACCTTTACACGTGATGGAGCCCTGCTTTCCTGAGGATGGCTGAACACCTGCCTGCCTGTGGGAAAACATCACACTGAATATGCTTTTCCTTCCTTGCAAGAGTGTGAGGATCAGAATTTTCTCTTCTGACGGGCATTATATTTTTATGCTCTCATGATGAGATTACACTCAATCTGGTACTGTAATGATATGATCTTATTTCCTCATTGCCCTCTGTAATTTGTCTGGTCAAATTCATATTTTTATCATCTTGTGATGTTTCATATTGTTACATTTTTATCTCATTGAGTGCATAAACCCTTGAGCAATTACCTTCTTATGCAGGTTCATGAACAAACAAAGATTCCATCATTTTATATTTATGTTTTCTGTGTAAGAAAGGAAATATTTTACTAGCTAATGAAACACTGTTAGAACAGCTTTGCATGTATGCATGCAAATATTTGTGTCTCTGACCAAAGCACTTGCTAGTATCTGAATAAAATTAACTCAACGATTTAGCAAAATATGATTTTAGAAATTTGTCTAATTTCAGTGCAACCACAAGTATCCTTTTATCTTGTTAAAACAAAAAATAAAAGGCAGCAGCTCATATAGAACTCAAAGCAAGAAGAAAATGCCCTTTGAATTTAGAATATGAACACTATCATTCAAAACACACTAAGACTAAAATTGTTAACCCCTGAGGGAAGTGGTTGAATGGATGAAGACTACTCGGCACAGCAATTGGATATATGAAGCATGAAAACATGACATGGTATTAATTAGAGGGACAGCACCAACTAGTTCGAAGCACAAAAATTGTCTTAAATTGCTGATTTGTTATCTTGTGTCTATTACTTTTAATTAGCATTTCATAATGTTCATGATTTTGTGTTGTTTTGTTTCTCTTAATTATATAGAAATGAATGCAAGACACGCTTAAAAGCATTTGCTTTACTGAATAAAAAACTGCCTATTCTCTAGCTCTGACATTCATGCCCCAAGGAAGACATTATTTGTTGACACGGGTTGTAAACTACTATATTTTTGTTGCAGACTATTTGATGTGTAATGTATTTTTCTTGGAGGTGTTGAGCCAGATATCATGCAACATACATATTTTTGCATACAGGAAAAATGTAAAAACTGGTCGAGAAATACAAACACAGATGCACATAACCTAGAAATTTTTTTCACATATTTATATATGTATATATAAATTTAATCTTCCTATGTATGGCAGAAAGTATGAGTATCTTTTTAATAAACATCTGTAGCAAGTTATATACATAAGGGCAATAATGTAAATGATCATTGGCAGTACAAGTAGTTTTCAATAAAAGTGACCTTACCCCTGGTACATCTGCATAAAGGAAATACAAAAAAATTTTTAAAAATGTAATAAATGATTTAAAAACCATTACAAAAACACTGTTATGAAGCACCATAAATGGATGGTGTGGGAACATTGATAAAAGAAATGGAGCAGAACAAAAGCAATAAGCATTTAGGTCAGCAGTCACTGTTCTAAAATCATTTATTAGGAAAGGTAGAGAAAATATGGGGTAAATAAATCTATAGAATGTGTCAATCACAAAAAGTATTGAATTGTGTTCTCAGCTGAAGGACACCAATGAAGTAATAAGAAACAATAAGTAACTGCACACAGATACCCATCGAGATAAGGATCAAACCAGAGCACTCAGCAAGTATGAGTCTGAAAAAAATTTGTAAGATGCATCTTTGTTTCACACGAGCAGAAAAAATTCTGACTAGTTCACTAGACAATAAAAAATCACAACAACTTTGTTGTTGAAAGATTGAAATACTTATTTTAATAAATTATTCTAATAAATTTTCACTTCACATGAATGCAGATAAACCCATTAAATTTATCTGCAAATTGTATGACAGGTCATGCCAGAAATGGCCAATTACCTCACCAGGATTTGTACCAGGAAAAGAAAAAAGCCACAACGTTCTCTTCCTATAAAGTTAAAAGTTCTTGATTGACACTTTAGATTACTGGTATTCTCTTATATACATTGGATATTTAAATATTTATTTTATCAGGTGAAGAACATCCTCTTTGCTATATGCTGTTGCATTCAGAGACAACAGAAGGCTCTCAAAAGAAAAGTTGTATCTATGTCCTTCAAATACAACCCAAATTAGGACATATCTATTATAATTAATAATTATAATATCTTTCAAATACAACCCAACTTAGAACATATTTATTATAAACAATAAATTTCCATGTGATTCCAAGTGAGGATTAGTTTAACATCAGTACTAAGACTTTGATGGAAACATCTAGAAATGACCAGAAAGAAAGCAGATACAGAGTTTATGCATTAAATATTGCTTTTCTTTGGAGTAACAGAGGATATCTAGCAATTTACATTGATGAGAAGAGCTGTAATGCAAACATTTACTAATCAGGAATAAGCCACGTAGACAAGCTTGCACTGGGAACTTGCACAGTGCTTGTTCACATTCTGTCTGTCTTTAGCTTGTGATGGTCTCTCTCCAGAAGGCAGGACTTTATTTAAATTTTCATCGAAATTCCAATGCCTACCCTTGGAGGACTGAGCTAAGGGATCCGAGAAAGCATCAGGCTGCAGGGTTACTACAACTTCTGAGTCACAGCTGTTGATTTATAGAATCAATTTCTAATCTTTCCCACTCAGTACAAACAGAGTGCACAAGAAGGGTACACAGAATTCTGTGTAGGAGATCACTTTTTCTCTGAGCAGTGCTTCTGGCCACCAGAATCCTTCCCTGAAGGTGAGAAGTCAGTGACTGTGAAAGATTTACTTGGTCCACTTCTATCTTTTCCTCTCCTTGCTAAACTGTACTGACCTACAGGAATTATTAACTTAGCTTTCAACCATTTACTGGATGACCTGCAACAATATTTGGAAAAATGGAAATTAAGTTATAAACTGGCTTTTATCACTATGTGTCATACTCGTAATTTATTACAGGATGGAACAAAAAGTATGCTGGAATTTCCTGAAGGTTTGGAAATAGCTTCAGGGGTTTCAGTCCTGCGTTAAGACTTAAGATTTACCATTGCTGGTTCTCAGGAGAATTTTTCATTGATAATTGAGAAAACCTTACTTTCCCTCTAATAAACTTTCCTTTCCTTCTAATAACAGCAGCAACAATAATAATACAAGGTGTAATTTAATGAAAGGAAGAATGTGATATTTATTTCTCAAAGGGTTAAAATAAGATTCAAACTTATGAGCTTAAACTATAGGTCTGTATTTGATTTGTTGCATTAATTCGTATGTGTCATTAAGAAAATTAATTGTTCTGTTTAGGCCTTAGTTTCCTCATTTTTAAAGTAAGAATATTAAAACTGTTTACTTCATAGAAACTTCTTTTAAGGTTTAATGTGAATTTTAATGGCCCTTAGGTGCATAGGATGGTAAATGCTATGTAAGTTATAACACACTATTGTTCCCATTCGTCTTTGTCATGGGAGTTTCTCTGCTTTCAAAGTCTTACAAACGTGAATTATCCTTAATAGTAACCAGGCCCTTACACTGAATGCAGTCTGAGGAAATATACTGCAACAGCTGTTTCCAAGTGCTATAATTTATGTTGTCAATGGACAGATTTAGATCTAGAAACCTGGACTAAACCCAAGTGTTTTCTTCATAACAGAATAAAAATGGTGAATACGTATTTTATTTTTGCAGGTGTGAGAAACTGGATGAAAAAATTTAGCATCCTGTGGCATACACTTATAGAAATGGAAAAATTTGTGGTATTCAGCTCAAGATAAAATATCATCTAGATATGTCATTGAGGTAATTTTTACCAAATGGTTTTGTGTTAAATATTCTGAAGGCCAAAGCCATTAAATCTGCAATCTTTATCTTGTCCAGCACTGGTGTAGATCTGTTCTGTGATCATTAACTATGTTTATAATGCACTACTGAACTTTTTCCCTCTTTTTCATGAATGAATCACCTTTCAAATTCCATGTATTTGTTCATTGAAAGACATTAAATGTGCATATGGGTGCAGTCAATTGTCTCTGTAACATTAGAAAAACCTAGTAATCCCAACAAATCATTTTCATATGTTGCAGGTGCTGCCTACTAGAAGAAAAGATGTGCTGTGGAGTTCTTTAATTAAAGATTAAATTTTTTTTTAGTTATTATTCTGAAAATAGCTGAATTATAAATTCCACTATTGAGTGTTCTGCGAAGTCAGAAAGTATTGATGGCCACAAGCTCAGTGCTACTAATATTTGTACATGTACATATGATACATGAGTGCAGTGCACTGCGTTGTAAGTTAAACCTCACAGTTTACAAGGCTCAAAGCTTCCTCCTCACCACAGAACATCTTCTTTAAGTAATCCTTCTCTTTCTGTTTAATCTTCTTTCTTTCCCTTGTTAAGTCTGTCTTGCTTTGTGCATTATGAGCCATTCAATAGACTGAAATGACCTCAGTGAGAATAAGCTTAAATTGGATAAACACTTCCACAGACAGCAACACACTCAATTTTGTGTCTGTCTTCTGAAGAATTAAGTTGGCATTATTACATCACCTTGTTCATGGATAATACAGGGACTTAAAACATCAGTGCCAAATATAAGCAAGCGGAACACTTTCATTGCAAATATGCAAATGTATTAGTATTACAAAACAGTATCGTGTTGTGAGAAATTCATATTGGCAAAAGAAACCTAGGAGTAAATGGCTTATAATAATTCACAGTTAGCATGAAACCCATTTTTACATTTGAGGCTTTTTAAAACCTAAGCCTTGGTGCATCAATGTAGTTTCCATATTGGTTTCTAAGGCGTAGACTCAGAACATCTCATACTGGAAGGTATCCATAAGGAACGTTGATTTCAACTCCCTGCTCCTCACAGGACTACCTAAAACTAAATCATATGGCCAAGAGCATCATCCAGGCACTTCTTGAATTCTGCCAGGCTTGGTGCCATGACAACTTCTCTGGGGACGCTGTTCCAGTGACTGACCACCCTCTCAGCGAAGAACCTTTTCCTAATGTCCAAACTGGACTTTCCCTGGTGCAGCTTCATTCCATTTCTTCAAATCCCATCATTGGTCACCAGAGAGAGGAGATCAGCAGCTCTCCCACCACAGCCCACCTTGAGGAAGATTTTGACTGTGATGAGGGCACCCCTTATCTTCTTTAAGCTGAATAGACTTCTAGTCCAAAAAAGTGTTACAAGAGACAGTATCAAAAACTTTGCTAAAATTAAACACTTCCACTGACTTCCCTTGATCAACTAGGTGCGTCACATTGTCACGAAAGGAAATGAAGTTTGTTAAGCAGGACTTTCTCCTCATGCACCTGTGCTGGCTATAACCAAAGATTGCATTGTCTCGCAAGTGTTTTTCAGTAAATGTCAGTAACTGCAGAATTTTACCACTGAAGAGAGACTGACGGGCCTGTAATTACCAGGGTCTTCCTTCTTATCCTTCTTGAAGACTGTAACAACATATGCCAGCCTCCATTCCCTGGAGACATGCAGACTCTGAAGATCATTATTAAAAATATCAGAGGTCCTGCAAGAACATCACCAAGCTTTTTCAGTACCCTGGGATGACTCACATGAGGCCCTATGTGCATCCACTTGGAGCTGCAAGTATCAAACTAGTTCAGATTCGTCTGGAAGTTTATCATCCCTCTAGTGATGATCTTCCAACACAAGGTTCCAGGGGTCCTAGGGTCCATCATCAGTGTTAGAGACTTGTGAGGTGACTGACCTAATCAAGTAACAGATTTATCTTGAAACCTCATTGTGCTCTTAACATATTTAAAAATTCTTGAAAGAATTCTTGACGCAAAATAAGAAACTGGATTACATTCCATTGTTGCTTCACCAAATAATAGCTGCAACTATATACACTAGTCTTAATTCACTGAAGGGATTTAGGGCTTTATTTGTTCTTTTACAAGTCAAAAGTCTAACCCATAGGAACACCTGAAAACACCATAACCTCTATGCAGTTACAGTCCATCCTCCAGGGGTGCAATTCCATTCTCATAAGGCATTTTGGTGCAAAAAATATGTTTTCAGGTTCTTGCTCAGCAGCAGATCTAGCAGCAGCTGTAAAATGTTTCTGCCCGTTCAACTGAGGCTGAAACAAAAGTCCTGGGCAGGGTAGGTGGAATCCCTGAGGGATTCTGGCCATGGAGAAGAAGACCTGCAAGTGACCCCAAGACCCAGATTCTTTGGGTTGGGCAGAAATGTTGCCAAATTGATGGAAAGTTTCAGGAATTATTTTGGCCACTTGATGCTATTCCCTTTTATTTCACCAGACTGGGGAATTCAAGCAAGTAAGAGTTTACATTTTTAGAAAGCAACACTTTTTTTATATGAATAACAGCATAAAAATTAGAATTATCCCACGCCAGTCTCCTCAGTGCTGGAAAACAGTCACAGGGACATTTAACTTATCAGTACAGATAGAGCAGAGATATGTTAGAATACATAAAATGGTGATGGTTCTGTACAGGCAATGATGCTCATTTAGGTTTTGAAAGCAGTTCAGCTGAAACACTGTGGAGCCAGCTAACACTGAACATGGATTTATCAGACTAAGGGCCTTTATCTCTCTCCTTCCCTTCCCACTAAGACCATCCAGTGCAGAGTAAATACTTCTGATTTTTTGGGGGTTTAGTTGTTTCACAACAGTGCTCCTTTCTGCACAGGTGGACTGGATTGACCCTGCAGTGAAGCCTACCATTTAGAAATACTGCTAGGTTGACAGTGTGGATGACATTCATCTGATGAATATGTCTGGATCCAGAGCAGTTACCTTCAACTTCACTTATAGTTACTAGAAGGAAATAGAAACACTTGGATGAAATTAATCTCACGGTAATTATCTAAAATAAGTCAGGAGCATAGTGCTCATTAAATTATCTTTTTTGCCTTTTGATATATATAAAAGACTTGGATGTGACTAGTTCAGAAGTAGATGTACAATGCATCTATGTAAACATTGGTTGGATGTCTTTCACAGCTTTTTTTCCTGTTGGCTTTTCCTGAGTCTTTATTTTAAAAAGTAATTCATATTACCTGATGAGTTCCAAATCAGCTCTGCAGTGCTGTAATAAATATAATTATTATGATAATTATTTGCAGTCTCCACTAAAGTTAAAATGCTGTATCATAATGCAGAGAGAGAGGAGGTCACCAGCTGTTTATGCTTCTGAAAACAGGAAGAATTCACTCACATCCAAGCAAAAGGATCTTCCAAAGTGTTATGAAAATGGAGCTGAAATATATTCTGGGTTATTTCTCTGCACCAAGAGACCGTTATCATGATAATTTAACACCTGTATCACTGATTTTTGGTAGTGCAACCTGTAATCATAGTCTGAAGTGATCCCTGAAGCAGTTATAATTTAGATTACAGTTTAATATAAAACAGTATCAGTTCTGAGCTGTTGGATCACAGAATGTGGAACACCTCACCAAGCGATGATTGCGATAAGCAGGATTTGCCATGAAGGAGGACAATACCACAATTCTACATTCTTGAAATGTAGTCAGAGTTGGCTAAGTTTATTTCTTGAGTAGGATGGCTTGTTTTAGGCAGGGTGTTGCCATACAGAATGCTTCCATGAGGGATCTTTCTGGTAGTTTTGTTTAAAATAGGCCCAGTAGACACCGCTGATTTACCTCCAGGCTGTGATTTTGAAGGGCAGTCAGGATAACTCAGGAAATGGAGGAGTGCCGCAAAAAGAAAGTTATATCAATGTGACATCACAGGTATTACACGTGGGGAAAAATAACACAGCCAAGCAGAGCTGTCAACACTCTTCTGTGTACCTTCCACCTCTGCTGTCTCACCGATACTGACAAAGTCTGGGGGACAGTAGGAACGGCTTAGAAACCCATAAAGCTTTCTGTCGCAAGAGATAAAGAGGAAGAAGGTACCTAAGCTATTCTCCCTGCTTATTCTTCTGGAGCTGTTTAGGAAAGGAAAATGAAATCATATCTCTCAAAATGATTATTTTTTTTTGTACTGACAGTGTTATCAGCAGTGTAGGTTTTGGTGTTGCTAGAATGTGATCTGTGCTCCTATTTTAAACAAAACACTATTTGCTTCGTGGATTTTTCTTTTTCCTCTCCTTCTTAGTGAAAATGCTGCCTAAGCAAATTTTGCAGGTCTATAAAGCCCTGGGACTTGCTAGAGGGTCTGGCAGCTGAACTGTGAGCTAGGTTCAGGTAAAAAAATCTTGACCATTGTACTTATTCACTGTGATATGCTCCAGGCCAATCATCATGCAGCATCTCTACCTCAAGATAATATGAGAGGAAAAATAAACAGACCTTTTGTGGATTTACTTTTTAAAATTTTTTTCTGGATGGGATATGTGCCTGAAATGGAAACACTTTATGAAATTTCTTTTCTTTTGGCCTTCCTACTTGACTTTTGAACGGCTTACAAAAGGTAAGGAGTGTAGTCACATTTATGTAAGCCTAATACTCAGAACCCCTGTGTGAAGGTTTCAGACATTACTGTCATTGTTCAAAGGTGGTTCTGCCACATTGCAGATCATTCAGCACATCTGACACATGACTCCTACTGAGACCAATGACATTGAGATATTTAAATGATCAGAAAGTTCTGGACCTTAATGACTTGTTTTAGCCATCTTCCATTGCTCAGTGAAGTCAGTGGAAATATTTCACTGAAGTTTAAACACAGTTCAGGTACTTTCCTGATGATGAAGATCTAAACTTGCTTGTCTGGACAAAGGCCCCTCTTAGTATGGAGAGGGGCCCTATAGGTATTACAAATCTTTAAAGTGGTGTCATATTGTTGTATTTCTTTAAGTAGGACATAAAAAGTAGTAATACAAAACTTTCTAAAAACTAAGGCATTTCACTGCTACTTGAATACCTTCAAATTTTTTCCACAATATTCCTGTTCACTTACAACTGTGGGCAAACTGAAGTATCTTATTGCCTAGATTTCTAGCGATAACACTGACTGCAGAGTGAAGTTTGTACTAAGCCTGTGGGAATCAACTAGCCAAGTCTTGACATTACAGAGTCATTCTGTGCTGAAGTTCATTCTGCAGTCCTGAGGCCAGTTTCATGTTAAAAATTTTGATTGCAATAAAGCCTTCTGTGATTGATACACTGAAAGAAAAGACTGACTGCCCTATCAGGCTTTACACTAAAGCTCTCAAGAAGGAAGGATGTTGAGCATTCCTTTACGAATTGAGTGTCCTGCAATTAAATCTCTTATTTGGCTGGAAACATTTAAAAATGTGACATAAAAGACCAATACCCTCATTGACCAAGGGTTTCAGGGAAGCTGTGTCAAAATTATAATCTGTTGAGCAATATTCTAAATTGAGGAATGTTCTAAGCTACTCTAAATTCTCGGTCACTGGATGTAGAACTAATGCTCTTCTTGGTCCAGCATGGATTTTCAGATGATATTCAATCAGCCTAGCAAGTTTCTCTGGATTATGTTAGTTCCACTGTGATCTAATAACTCAGTATTTTTTGCAACATTAGAAGCCTGGGGGGGGAAAAAAAAAAGTCTAGACAGTTTTGGCACCTCCAAATTTAGACAATAGCTGATAAGATGTTTGCAAACTAGTTCAGACTAAATCGCTTGGAAGTCCCACAGTTTGTGGATCTGGCAGCGTATGTGCCAAACTCCCATCGATTTTTATGCTTAACTGTTGTGTCATTTCAAAGAGAACAAAGAAAAGTCAAAATGATTTCATAAAGATTTTGCTATTTGTACATTATAAGATATTAGTGTCTTGCCCAATTAAGAAAAGCACTCATTTTGCAATTTCCACTGGAAAGCAGCTTAAACCTATCTCTTCTGGATACAGGAAAGAGCTGCTTTGTGTACCATATTATCAGCAAAGTGGTGGCAAGTAGCCCAATTTTATTATACTTTTCAGACTTTTTTCAAATCAATTCCAAAATAAATAATTTGGTGCTTGAAATTACTTCGGCAAAGCTTGACACCATAATAATAGCTCACACTTCTGCTAGTTGTTCCCTAACTAGGCCCTTAGCCATATTATTTGCATTTTGTCTTTGCTCACAACTATCCTCATGCTCTTGTCAAAGCTATTACACTTGATGCTGCAAAGAAAGGAGGCTATCTGTATTCCCAACATTCTGGGACTGAACACAGGAGCAAACATTTCTGCACAAAGCTTCTTTGAGTTATTTAATTTACTTTCTAACAGAAGAAAAGATGAAATTGAGCACTCAACAAAGAACAAAAATTATTTCTTAAAACATGAAATACAAATGATAATTCAATCATCAGGAGAAATTGTATTACATTCAGGAAAATTTCATTATGCCTTCACTACAGATTGCGGACTAGTGGCTGTTGTAGTGGGGTACAAAAGTTATGTTTGATTTTGGTATTGGTTTTTGTTTAAAAATGTAGATGTTAGCTTCTCTTATTCCTTCCATTTTATTAATAATGATTAGAGAAATCTCTTGTCTCAGGAACAAATGACAAGTTTCAGTGGGAATAAAACAGAATAAAGCTGCGACTCCATCTCTGCCAAACACTTGTATTGCCCCTCTATTTCTATACATATTTTAACAATCCATTACTTCCTTTTAATAAAGATGATATCATATTCAAAGAGAGTAAGTTAAAACCATGAGTGAAAACTAAAAAAAACATGAGGGTTTGGCTTTTGATATCCTCCAAATACAAGTTTCTATAAATGTATTCACGCTTGGTGCCATTTATTGCAAAAAAAAAGTGTCTGAGGATGGGCAATTTGTTTTTACAAGAGAAGTAAAGGGACCAGATAGATCACATAATGGCATATTCCAACAGATAAGCTTGTATGTGGTCTTCACTTGTAGTTAGGCGCAAAAGAATAATAGAGTCATAAGATAAAAAGATGAAATATTCTACTAACATTTTTGTGTTGATCACATAAAGGTTCAAAGCAAGTCTTTGGAGAGTCTCTCTTACCACATCACTTAACAGAATTAATAGGAAGCAGTATCAATGTCCGCATTAAAAAAAAAATTACCTCTCAACATAATTTCAACTTCAGAGGTCAGAAATTGCACAGATTATATTTCATGCACATAGACTGAATTATCTGAAAAATTTCTCTCCTGACAGATACTACTACATGAAGTAGGTGACTCATGACCTTCACTGGTGTTAATTTGAATCTGTCCTTTCATAGAAACATGAGGAAAGAAAATCTGGAGAGTGGGGAATTGTATTATGTTATATTTCAACATCTACAATCTAATTTGAGACACATGATATGGTTTCAAAGTACTTTTATACACATAAATTCATGTTTGGTGGAGAGAGTTTGTCAATAAAAATAAAACAGGTCCTGCCTGTTGCAGAGTGGATTAACAGAGAGTTGCCCTTGCTAGGACATCTTTTTTATTAGCTAGAATTAGAGACAGACTTCCCCGCAATAGAAAATTCCCTGTAGCATTTAGATGTACACTAATATGTCCCTATATTTAATTGCAGGAAAGACCACAAGTAAAAGTGATCAGTCCTCACTCGTACAAGAGGTGTGTCCTGGATGTACTGCTGATTGTCCCAGGCATGCACCATAAGACACTTCTACTGTAAAATTTCTACGAAATGTTTCTGATCTTTCAGTACAAAATAATTCTGTCTTGTGTTAATTTGGTGTGTAACTAATGTAGACCAGCAAAACCATTATTCTGGAAAGTTTCCTTAGCTTAGCAATAGTTGCATAAACTGCTCACTTTGCACACCTTTATTTAACTAATTTATACTGTGAGACAGCAGCAAACATACTTAATATGTTTGCAGTGGGTGACCAAGCCATGAGAATTTTCTTTGTCAGGACGATTTAGAGAGAGAAGTGCAGGTGAGGTGGAGCTGAGTGCATGGCCGTGAAACAAGGGAAGGCACCAGTCTGTGAATGTGGCTGGAAAACTAGGTAGCAAGGCAAAGGAAATGCAGTAGCGGACGGCATCTTTAAGCTTCATCATCCTCTGTGTTTTGGGATTTCAGAGTCTGAATATCTTGAGAAATATGCCCCTCTTTTTGCTATTCCATGCAAACTGATCACCAGGGAGGTTGTGGCTACCTCCTTGAAGGACCTGTCTCCAGAGTATCATGTGTGTTTTCAGACGCACTCTGTTCTCCTTACATTTAGCTAACAACATTACTGGAAAGGTATATCTGATAATCTTTGCAAGCTCAGACCTGCTTTTGCAATCACTTTATTCAGTTTCACTGTAACAGTGCTCTCCCCCATCACCAAGCCTACAGTCACATCTGTATCTCTCAAAGTTTCTATTCCTCTCCATTGCAAGGTCTACTATTTCCTTCCCTACACTTTCCTTACTGAACTGCATTCCAAGGAAAAAAGATTTCTAAATGGAAACGTGGAAGAAAGGCGAAAGAACTTTTTCCAGCTCTGCAACTCAATCACAGTTTTTCCAAAACACTCTGGTAAATTTCTCTGCCACTTTACTGTTGAACACACAGTTAGGTTATTTACAGTTAATTTAGTACTCCAGAGCTAAGGTGGTCTGAATATACACTATATATCACTATTTAGTGACATATATGTGACTGCCAGAACTTAGGTCTTCCTTTTCTATATTCTGAGGTATTAATGTTTCTGAATCCACATGCATAGGACAAATTTATGTCAGTGAAGTTCTATCTTATTGACATTGTATTTATTAGTAATATTGTAAATACCTTACCCAATCTAGAAAGTACAAATTTGTTTTCTATCTCATTGTCTTTTTAAACTGGATGGCTAGGCTTTTTCCTTCCTTCCTTCCTTCCTTCCTTCCTTCCACACCATTCCTTCCTTCCTTCCTTCCTTCCGCACCATTCCTTCCTTCCGTCCTTCCTTCCTTCCTTCCTTCCTTCCCTCCCACCCCAGAATGAGTTACTGGCATTTCTGATGGTAATATGATTTTAATTTTTGCAGCTCTTAGTCCCACAGGCAAAGCATTTAATTACCTGAAATATAGTAATTTTAAACTACACTATTGTAAAATTATATGTAGAAATCTTACAAATATTTCACTTGTTCTAAGTATAAGGACCAGGGCAGTGAAATGAAATGTCAGTAGCACATTACTGTAAACTCAGCAGTTGCTCCAGTGACATAATAAGTTACACATTTTAAATAAGAGTGCTCTTCATGCTTATGGTTAATACTGATCCAGAAAGCATAGAATAAGTGTTTTAAATAATCTCCCTACTGAAAATCAATAATTTGTTCAGTTATTATGAGCACAGTATGTGACATAAAAATAGAATAACATTTGCATTAAATTTTCTACAAGGACTCTTTAGGGAGTCACAAACAGCACGGAACCGTTTTCTCCCCTGCATTTTTGGTGAACAACATGAAAGATGTAAGTATTTCAAAACCAAGTCCATATGCCAGACGCATATTTTTTGTATTTATTTTTATTTTAACGGTGTTGGAAACAGTGGTGTGCTAGGCAATAAGTGCAGGATGTGGAAATAAGCAAGTAGAAGCTCTGTAACTGGGATGATTAAACTGTAATTGCTACTTTCTTTTTCAATCTTTAGGATAATATTTTGATCCTATTTAATGTTCTACAAAAGGGGCTATATGGGATTCATTCTTTAAAAAGGAAATTTAGGGCCTATATTTAAGACTATAGATGAGATGCCATCCCTGAAAGAACAACTTCCTTTTTATTTTAGTTTTTGGATTGTGTTTAACCCCTTCAAATACTGGATGCTTTGTTGAGTAAAACCATAAATTATATATAGCTTGATTTTGCTCAGAAGGAAATAATTTAAAAGATTGGATTAATTTTAGTTTAGAATTTTTGCTATCAAAACAGATATTTTGACAGAAAAACAGATTATTTCTTTTATCACTTTACAGAGGTAGATTCAATTATTTTTTGACAACTTCTGAAAGAGCATGTTTTCTAAAAGGACCATATTACAAAAATACTTCTGTTCCGTCACTGCTTCGTTTCTACACTCCGCTTAAAAAGAGGCTGAACTTCTTCTACAAGCCTGGCTATAAGGAGCTCTCAACTTCCAACTGAAAAAACATATCATTGTATTCCCAAGGCACTGTCTTGTAGTTAACAAACAGAGGCTTTCAGCAGTGGTTGCCATACAGAAACCTTTTGCTGTATCAAAGGAAGTTGTATCAATTTGGGGAATAAATTTATTCCCAGATTAACTTTAGCAACATGAATGCAGAAGTGAATTTTACAAAATATGATGCACACACTTAGCTGCTTCATAGCATTTTCCCATTATCTAATGTATAATTAATAATTGTTAAAAGTTAGTAAATTGTTATTTTTTAAAATGTATTTTCACCCTGATTATCCACTGTCTCAGACTTTAGTTCCACATGCACAGACTGCTCACAAATTTTAACCATCCAAGCGATGAAATTATTTTTCATCCACTTTGCAGATATGTAAATGAGTTCAGAGCAGAAGAAAAACTAGATCGCACTGTGAAATATCCTTTCCATTGAGAAGGAAAACAAACAAACAAAAAAAAGACACACTGTCTACGCAAAAAAACCCCAAACAATACCAACTTGCACAAAATAAAAAATATTTTAAAAACAAAAGGCAAAAAAAGGATGAAGAATAATTTTACCTCACTGTCTCACATAAAAGCTTATATGAGTAGAATAAAAATATCAATTAGTATTTATTGATTTTTTTTTTCCCATTCTCTGAAAGGAAACATTCACTTTAACAAAATCACTGCTGTTTCTTCCAATACGGCATGAATTTTTTTTAATGTGCTGTTTCTCTATGCTTGAGGAACATCATGTAACAGCCTGAGATTTCAATCTCACTGCAGAATTTCGTCCTCTACAGCAGTCTTCTCTTAAGAGCTGTTATCAAGAATAACATCTGTAATGGCTCTTGCTCTGGGTATGAGAAAGAACCATATAACCTTTTTGTGTTTGTTCACTTTTTCCTACAGCAGTACAGATTTCAGAAAACTTCAGAACTGACTAGAGATTGGGGAAACCTCTTTTTTTTATTTTTAGGAACTCCATGTAGGGCATTTGTAGAGACACTGAACCCTGAATCCTAATTATTTTAAAACCAGATTATATTGAAGGAGTTTTTGTTGGAAACTTATGCTAAATTTACACTTTTCTAATCAGAAATACCTTCATGAAAACAGCACAATCCTCCACCTTCTCATGAAGAGGGTAAAAAGGAGAGGCATAACGTCTCAACCTGAATCAGCTTGCTATTTTACTATCCAGTCTGCCCAGAACCAAAGAAAATCAAATGCGACCCCCAGACATGCAGAACCTATTAGGGGTGGAATAAGAAGCCTTAGCTCTGTAGTTCCTTGCTTTTGATGGATTTTTTTTACACAGCTTTTGTATTTAGGGAGGATTATGTCACACATGGTCAATAAGATCACACAGTCTTTTTAGACCCTTATAATACTTCAAGGTACAATGTAATTAGTTAAATATGGAGAGAAAAAACAATCTGAGTCTCATGGCTTTTGGAGTTTTAAATAAAAGCTTGTTGCATATTTTAACATATCTTTTTAGCATTTACTGAGAAAAAAAGTATAATGGAAAATCTCATACTCAAATATCAGGTCTGCTACAGTAACAATTATTCTCAGTTTCCTCCATGGTGATCACAGGAGACACTTTAGAGCTATTATGATTTTGGTTGAAGTGCATGGGACAGTGTTACTTAATTTCCATGAGATCTTAATATAACTGTTATGATTCCTCCATCAAATGCATAATCATACATTCTTCGGTTGTCATGGTGGATTGCGCCAATAAATACTACCAAGGAAATTCTTCAAGCACAGTTCATTGACATAATAGGCTGTAATGGGTTTTTTTAGTGCTGCTATGGTCTGCTGTATCAATGCCTGCTGAGGGAGATTTTAAAGCACTCATCCAAGCACATAGGGTAACTATACATAATAAAAAGCTTTATGAAATTTTTGGAAATAAACAATTATTCTGCACTGCACTGTTCATTTTATTTATAAGTGTCAAAATCATTAGCGTACTCAAGGGACAGATGTGGTATTCAAATTTTCCCCTAAAGATTGAATTAACTTCACTTTCACAGGCTTCAAGAACCTTCAAGAAAGCTGAGGGGTTTTATGTTGTCTTTCATTTTTCCTAATGTCAAAGTGCAAAAACACAAAGGAAAACTTTACTTTCACTCAATGATCTCATGCTTCTTTATCTTGATCTCAATATCTTCCCTATATTTTGTAAGAAAAGTTACCATTGCCTTATCTTCCTATCTGAAAGCTGTGCCTGTAATTTGAAACCCTTTTTAAAATTTTCTCTCTATTAAATGAACAGAGAGTAGCACCTCTAGAAAACCATTTGGAGGAACATCCATAAATTAGGGACCTAAAATGAGTGTGAAGAATGATTCACTGAAGAATTTCGCCTAGCTTGCTAGCAAATACATGCCTCAGGGAATATATCTCAGTCCTTTTGTAGAAAATACACAGATGTTATTTTCAGAATTTCAGCTATTTAGATGAAAAGGGATTAGTTTAGGAAAACAGAAAGGACCTTTCATACTAAATAGGATGCAGTGCTGAATAACCACCACTTTCTTACACGAGTACCAAGATACTCAACAGGAAGTTCAAGAAACCATGCAGCTATGATTGATACATTAAATTTGCTTCAGCTCTGTGAGAAAACTTTACCTACATCCCAGAGTTGTACTATAGTATATTCTAGATAATCAAAAAACTCTTCATATTTCCTCTTTTTTTCAAATATTGTGGTGGTTTGACTTCGGCTGGTCTCCAGATGCCCATCAAACCGTTCTATCACCCTCCCTCCATTAACCTGACAGAGGAAGAAAATATGAAGAATATGGGGAAAGATCACTATCATATAAGAACAGGAAGACCGCTCAACATTTATTGTCACAGCAAAACCAGGAGCAACTTGGGGAAATTAATTTAATTTGTTTCCAATTAAACAAAGGAAGATAATAAGAAACAATAAGAAGTTTAACAAAATTTTCCCCCCTTATCTCCCTTCCTTCCCAGGCTCAACCTCACTCATGACTCTTCTAATTTCTCCTCTGAGCGATGCAGAAAGGGGAATGGGGTTTGTGGTCAGTCCATAAGTCTTTGTTTCTGCTGTTCCTTCTTGATTCTCACAGAGAGCAACAGATCTTTGAAGAGGTTCTAGACAGATTGGAGCATTGGGGTATGAATAATGAGATGAAATTTAACAAGATGAAGTAGCAGATTCTGCACCTAGGATGGAGTAATGATAGGCACAAGTGCAAGGGAGAGGTGTGACTTGAAAGCACCCCTGCAGAAAAGGTTTTGGAGGTGTTGGTCAACAGTACGCTCAGTATGAGTCAGCCCTGTCAGCCAAGAGGGAAAACCAGACACAGCATCACCAGACAGTCCAAAGAGTTGATTATCTCACTGTGCTCAGCATTGGTGCAGCCTCAGCATAAATACTGTGTGCAATTCTAGGACCCACAATTAAACAAGGATGTGAAGGTCCCCGAATGAATCTTCAGTCGCTTAGCTACGTCTTCTTTAGTGAAACATGAATTTCCACTGTTTGGCTTGGTTAGAAACCAAGCTAAAGCCATATGGGCGAAGATGGTGTTTCAAAGCACGTCAATATGCCATGCATTGGTGCAAAAATATCCGTTAAAAAAAGCCATAATTTAGACAAGCCTTTTGACAATATTCTTTTTTGTTTGCCCCATAATGACAGCATTCTAAACAAGCCCTGTGGCTCAATAACCAGACCAGCAGGAAGTAGTGACAGTTCTGTACTGAAGTCAATATTCCAACTTCTGTGCAAGGTTATCTTCACACAAAATAACAAATATTGTTATTATCTTAGATACAGCAAAATGTACAGCAATCAGCATATAAATGCACAGGAGACCCAGACTAATTCAGAGTCTAGAAAAAGGTTTTTGCAAGTCAAACTAAAATTTCTAATAGAAATACAGTTTTAGGAACATGTGTTGCTATCAAATGAATACATATGGAAGTAACAATAGTTTTTAAATATGCAATATAAGTATGGAGTATAAAAGAAATAGGATTTTTATATGCTATAAATCATGACTTATAATTACAGCTTATATATAGTATATTGCTTGCAATAATATGATTATATTTTAATAACATGTTTTGCTATAATTTACATATAAATCTCTATATGTATAAGATAAAATTTCTTTGGAAATCTCAGTGGATAGCATAAGCAGTGCTTTTGTTAAAGAGGTGTATAAAACACTAGTCACTGATGAAATTAACATTCTGAATATGAATAATAACTACTAAGTGAAAAATTCCATCTATTTACCCATAGTGATCTTTCCCCATAAACAAAAAACTCCTCAGGAAGTTCAACCAAAGGATCAAATAAAAAGATTGACCAAAAGACTAACCACATAAATCCTGTATACAGCACACTGAGGTAAAACAGAGGTTGTTCAGAGTATATCGGCCAGTCTCTGGGAAGCGAAATGCAAAGGCATCATCAGGAAAATCTTATAACTGAGAAGTAGGATTCTTTTGCTGAGACTGAACTCTATGCTGATATGTTTACCTGTTACAGCTTCCAAATTAATTAAAAGCTCTTTTGGATATGTTGACAGATTAAAGCACTAACAGTAGCATAAACGGTCCAGAGAACTTCCTATTTTTTGTCTTGTTCTGCCTGAAAATTATTTCAGTCTTTTTTAATCCTTTTGCATAGGTCTGGTACACTTCTAACTCGCTTGAGTCAGAAGTAAACTGATTGGCACATAGTAGGTGACATGGAAACAATGCTGAGGTTTGCACATCACTGCTATATGCATGTGTTTATTTTTTGTGCTGAGGAAATATGTAGCTGTTCATATTGAATTTTTCAGCCTTCACATGCAGGCTGAAGATGAGCAGCAGCTATATTGCAGTCTCTTAAAATAAGAACCACTATGAACCTCATCTCCTATCTGAAAATTCAAAGTTGTCAGGAGCAGCAGTAAGACCTCTGTAGCAAATGATGTAAAGCTGAACACGCACTACTCGATGATACATGTGTGCCAACACACCTTCAAATAAGAGGTTTTTTACCTCAGCAAGTTCTTTGTCAGTAAATCCCATTTAGTTTGCTTTCACTCAGATCGTGCTCTGGTTCCTCTAACATGAATGCATTGAAGCTCTGGAATCTAACTTGAATGAAAACACAAACATAGATCCTGAACAAACTCAGGAGGGCTGATAACATATGCAATGCCCAATCTTCTACAGTTTGCCTCAAAGTTTCACACAGATGCTCATTGGGAGGGGCAGTAGTTATTTAATTGACAGCATTTCTGTTCTTATGCCCAGCAATATTCATTAGTTTAAATAAGATTTCATTAAGAGAGTTTTTCATGTAAAAAAAAGTTGAAACTTGAGAGAAGTTCAGCCATGAGCAATCATTATTTAGAATTGAAAATTATTTGGAAGGATACTTTCTGGTCTTTCTTTCAAAATAAAGTAAAAGATACAATTTTTGTGAATCTATATTTTAAGTTCTGAATGGGGGTAGCATGCCAGAAAGAATCTGGAAAAGATGGATTTTATAACTCTGAACTTTGATCATTTGAATGGGCTGTGAGAGACACACAGAAGACACATATGCTTATGTGGTTTGACTTCTCCCCTCTGTTTCTCTCTTCAGCATCTAAACACAGAGCTAGTGGCAAGTCTGTCTTGGATATATTGCTCTCTACTTCAGAAAATAGATCCTTTTGGTAGACTGTTCAGAAGTCTTAATTTTGTTTCAACGTGGAATTAAAATTCTACTTGGAGGCCTTAAACTTAAAAAAAAAAAAAAAAAAAAAAAAAAAAAAAAGATTTCTGATCATGTCTCTAAACATGAAGACTGTGACTGAAATATCCTGCACCATATGTGTAAGTTGTCATTAGCAGAATCATTGGTTATGAAACACAGTTCCCTCTGGAGGCAAGTAATTGATACCTGGGAAATAGCCACCTCTGATACTAGCTCCCATTTTTTGTCAGGACTTATCACACAGGGAAATATGACAGGAAGGAACAGAATCTCATCTGATGTCAAGTTTGATATTTTCTTATGCTCAAAGTGGACTCTGAAACAATAACTAACAAAGAGAGAGATGAACCAGTTTGATCATCTCACCAGCCTCTTAAGGGAGAAATGTGTCAAAGGGCTACAGCATGTGCTCCTGTTATTAACTTAGGTCCCTAATTTTCATTACTTTTCCTGCTTCCAGAGGAAGACTGATGACCAATATTCAGAGAAAGTTCCCATCACATCAGTGTTTTTTATTGTCCAAAAATCTCTGAAAAAATCATCTGAGAATCTTAGCTTCTGAGAGAGAGCTGCCTGATAGTCCTGTTTATTTCTGTTTGCATGAAATTACTCTCACACAAATCTAAATATAATTTTAAAGCAATAAGTTCTAAAGCACCAAGAACGTGTCCCATTCAGTTACTTGCATACTTGGACATACACAAATACCCTCATGCAGAAACACATTTTTTCTACTGCTTCCATAGTGATTAGGTGGTTTTTTTCATGCTTAAAAAGAAATTATGCAGTGATAGAACATTATAGTTATAGAGAAATGCAGATGCCCCCTCCTGGTTTCCTCTTACTTGCACTTAGTTTTACATGACAGCACAACTGAACTCATAAGTGTTGATATTTTTAATGGCTATCTCTAAAAGCAAAGATGGGATTAATCAAAGTGTGAATCTTTCAAATCCAAGTTCTTACAAAGAGGTCACCAACAGTTAATACTATTAGGTGTGGTAACACCAAACCCGTGCAACTTTATTTCAAAGAAATTGTCAACAGACACTGTAAAGGTATTATACATTTGTAGTGTAGAAATAAATTTATATAAATGAAATCTATGGCATTTACATGGAACAAAATCTGACTCCTGCACTGTTAAATTTATAAGACTTAAGATGCCCTGCTGTGCTAGAAGTATTGATTGATAACATTAGAATTGTGGCTTTTGGATCTATCAAGGTAACATGTCTAAAAAATGGTGACACAAAGTTCTGTATAGAAGTTTTGTTTTCAAGTAGTAAGAGGGTCAAAACCACAGGAATCATGTTTGTTTGTAGTAAAGACATATTACATAGCCACTGATGTTTCCTAAAAACAATATAAATAATGCTGGATCCAATTCTGGAACAAATGCTTCATTTAGCATTTGCATATACTTCTCATTTCCACTAATTTTAAAGCATTGTTATAGTTATTAATTCTTAATATTTTATTAATTTTTATTGCCTCTGTGAATGCTTAGTCAATCAAATAAATAACAGAGCAAAAAAATAATGTTCTATTATCAAAGAACATCTTCATGACAATGAAAATGTTAATAGTAAACCCATAGATAATTGAAATGGTACAATGGCACTTTCAATGAAAGGATGACTCAAATATAAAGCAATATTTACTCAGTAACTTGAGAATAGAAGTAGAAATTTCTGGATATTATAGACATTACTAAAACCAATAACGGTTTAACTGCTGCAAAATGTCTTGTGAGGTGAAAATGAGTTGTAGCCCATATTTAGAGATGGGGAAAATGGTGTACCATAGTTTTACATGTCTCCATCTTGATGTGCCAAAGCTGAAGCAGTTGTGCATTGATCTTAGAGCTGATGAGCTCCTAAAGCTCTAATCAAGAAACACGGAACAGTATTTGTAACCACTAAGAGCACACTTTTTTTTTTCAAACCAGATTGAAAGGGCAATTGCTCATACACTTTTCTCTTTTGAAGATTAGATCTTCGCTTTTGTACTGAAAGATGCTTTTTGTCATATTATGTTTGATATTTTATAGTTTCCACTATACCGCATGGAAAGAATATTCAGCCTGAAATTCTTTATTTAGTCTTTTGGCAGTCTCTCACTAACAACCTGTTTTTTATGTCTTCTTTTCTATTGTGTTTAATAGTTTACATTTGTATTTAGAATGTGTCAAGCTACAGTCATCGTCATCAAAATCCCTTTCAAAATTTCCTCCTATGTCTTCTGACAGTACATTAATATTTATGTTTGATCATTATTTCGTATGGACATGCAGTGAAGATAGGTAGGTGAAGTTTATCAATATATTTCATTGTAAATTTTTTGCTTCTTTCAGTGCCATGGAAGCATAGGACAGAGTGCTGGACACAATGATTATCAATCATGCAAAAAAAAAAAAAATCTCCTTTTCACAGACCTCTTTTAGTAATAGAGCTATCACATTAATGGTATGACTGATCTAATCTAATTGGCCCACCAATTAGAACAGTCCATCCTTGGACATGAAAACCAACTAAATTTTTTAACAATACTTTGTTTTTCAGAGCTAAGATTTCTTACTGGAAAATAAGTGTTCTGAGGAACTGAGGTACTGGATTGAAGATAAAATTGTCTTCTGTAACAATAAATTACATCAGAAAAACTCACACATGGCTCCTCTTTCGCATTTTTCTGGTGTAGCTTGCTGATACTGAAATGTTAATAGTTAATACATATAAAATTTTTCTTCTCTTTGTAAAGAAATTTTAAAATAATAACAAGGCTTGAAAAAGCATACTTGCAGAGCAACAATAACTTTAGGAAAGGATTTGCACACACTGTTAAAAATACAAACAGTAGCTTAGAGAAGTCAGTAGTGTACCAAATACCAAACAGAACAGTATCAGTGACTGTAGCTTTACAGTGCCTCTTAAAAATAGTGCACTTTGAGAACATCCTTAATGCAACTTGTGATTCCCCTCTGGACTTCCATACAGAAGTTTCAGTATAGCACAAATTTCCTTTTACCCTGCGTGCTGATATCTTTATTTCTAAGAATACACCTGTGACCTTTTTTTTTAAAGCATTTAGAGACTTAAACACCTTAAATACCTTTGCCTAGTCAAAAGAGACAGAAAAGTCCTTTGATGGGATTTCTGAAGAGCAATAGAGACAGTCTTAGGAAGAGGCTGACTGAGGATTTACTGAGAACCAGGAAACGGATTTGAGTTAGCACAATGCTAGGTGTTAAACAGTCTAATATCATCCTTTCCTAAAATTACTGAGAAACATATAGAGTATTTTTTCATATGAGATTTCAGAACTTCTAATAGATAATGTGAAAAACAAATCTTGCTTCTCCTAGGATCAGGAACTATGGATGTTTATCATTACAAGTGGAAAAAGTATTGGATAAAGAAAGTGGAGCACAAGTAAATGCTATACAAAATATCCTCTGAGAGGTCTAATGTATCTCACCTAACCTATTTGCACCAGCTCTGTTTGTCTAGTTACAGACAGATGAATAATTCATTCTGTTATAATGGCACTTTATTAATTTCTTGTACAATTAATTTCGGGACAAGAAGCATTCTAAAATGTCTTAGTGAGTCTTGTCTGTTGCTCTTCAGTATGACTAGTAACATATGTCAGTATCTGGAAATTTGGATGAGGCTTTTTAAATGTTACCTTTGTCTGCTGCAAGTTATTGTGGCTGGTTAGCCTTGGCCAGATACACCTCCTATCCGCTCGCTTGCTCTCCATCCTCACAGGACAGGGAGAGATAATAGGAATGACAGAGCTTATGGGCCAAGACAGAAAAGTGAAATTATTCACCAATTACTGTCATGGGCAGAACGGACTCTGCTGGGGGAAAATTGATTTAATTAATTTCCAGTGAAAAGTAGAATTGTGTGGTGAGAAAACAAAGGCAAACATTTAAGCAGTACTTCCCCCTCTCCCCTTTCAAAGCTGAACTTCTCTGCTTCACTCCCAAGTTCTCTCTCCTCTAAGCCTCCTCTGTGTGAAGCTCTACGAACAGCACAGTGGGAAGGGGAATGGCTCCTCACATTTTTCCAGTTGTGCCATGATTTGACAGAGTGGCTCAGCTGTGTCCTGCAGTGAGTCTGCAGTGAGTCCTGCTCAGCTGTGTCCTGAAACAGCCCCTCCTCACAAAAGGCCACCTCCGCACCCTCCCCCTGCCAAAGTGTTATTTACTCCCAACACTGTTATCCAGAGAAAATACTCAGATAATTAGCTAACAGTAATAAAATGGACTCAGAGTTGATTTTGGTTTTTGGGGGTTTTTTGTTGTTGTTTTGGGTTTTGATTTTTTGATTTTGTTGTTTGTTTGTAGGGGTTTTTTTGGTTGGAGGTCATTCCTTTCATGAATTAGCAACAAATAATAAGATGAGGTTTTCACTCATCTGAGTTTTGCCAATGCCTGATGCAGAGTTTGTTGGCCATTAATGACACAACGTCCTTTCCTTCAGATAGGACTATGTTGTTATTTATAAAAGTTACATGCTTTTAAGAAATAAGATCGTATTTTTTGTGAGTAATGGGAAGACTTGAGTTTTTACAACACTATTATTCTTTTCTTCCTCTGAAGGTATGTTAGCAAAACTAAGAATAATGAATATATATTACATATATATATAAATTCATATATTTGGAAAAATAGAGGACTCGTGCAGAGTGCTTACACACCCAAAAGCTTGCCATTTTTCTTCTATTTGGTCTAATAAAAATATTATCTGCTTCTTATAAATACATCTGTTTTTTATTTTTAGAACCCTGTGATGGTGCATGACATACTAATTCATTCTGCTTTACTTCCCTTCTCTATTTCTATATGGACGTGTTCAGTCGAACTTGGCTGCACACCAGGTGCCCACCGAGCCGCTCTATCTCTTCCCCCCTCCGCTGGACAAAGGAGAAAAAAGAAGATGGAAAACAACTCATAGGCTGAGATAAGGCAGTTTACTAAAGGAAAAGCAAAAGTTTGTGCGCACACAAGCAAAGAGGGGAAAAAAAAATTATTTCTCTACTTCCCATCAGCAAACAATGCCTGGCCCCTTCCAGGAAAGCAGGGCTACAGCACATGTAGTGGTTGCTCCAGAAGGAAAACATTGTAAATAATGAATTCCACCCCTTCATCTTACTTTTTATATCTGAGCAGATGTCTTATGGAATGGGATATCTCTTCGGTTAATATGGGCCGGCTATTCTAGATGTGCCCCCTTCCAGATCTTGCCTCCCACCCCTAGCCTAATGTTGGGAGAATGCTGGGGAGACAGCGCTGATGCTGTGCCAGCCCTGCTCAGCAGCAGCCAAAGGTGTGTTATCAACACCTTCCCAGCTACCAATGAAAGGCACAGCACGGTCAGGGCTGCTGTGGGAAAATGAGCTCCATCTCAGCCAGATCCAATACAACAGGATAGAGGTTGCAAAAAACCCTTGGCTGGAGCTCTCTCTCAGCATGACACTGAGCTGTGCCTTGAGGATGGACTGGCTGTAGCTGCCCTGTGCTGCCCAGTGCTAGATCAACTCACTGATGAGCGTCCAGCTCTGGCACAGATCTGCTGTCAGAGCTTGTTAAAGCATTCTCACAATCCACTCTATGGTAATTTTCACATAACAATAGAAAACAGATGTTTTGAATAGGTGATGAAATTTCAATTCTGAAGTAAATAAGTGCAACATTTTCAACTTCATTTCAGTGAAGTGCTTTGAATGTTTATGTCATCTAATGTGTATATCTAAAAGTTAGAAAAAAGTCTTTATAGGCTGGCAATATTGCTTGATAGTATTTTTTGCCTCTGCAGACCCATCTTTTTTTCCTGCCCCAATCTGTACTGCACATTTTAACCCTATGGTTTACGGAAACATAAAAGCAATTGTGTGGAAAAACTGTCTAAGTCAAAAAATTGCCAACTACATACTTCAGAAATCACAGATTAAGTGTCTAATTTTCAGCTCATTGTTTTAGTTCCCACTTTATAGTCAAAAGAAAGATACAGGCATCCCTCTAAGGTGATTTATCTTATCTTGAGGTGCCTATTTGGCCTCAGTGGTATAAAGGGATCCAGCTTTAACTGAAACAAGTAACTTTTAGACAACTGCAGTTGAATGAGTTGTACTACATGATGCATGAATGTAGCTTTAAGAATTGAAAATTAATCTGAGTTTTGCTACAGAAACAGTTGTATACTGCTTACTCATCCTTAATTCATTCTAAAATTGACTTGTAAGATCTATTAAAAATCCCACAATAATTAAAACTTTTGAGTGTTGGAAAACCATATTTGCATGGGTCATAAATTACTGTAAGTTTCTGAGCCTTACATGGCTGTCAGTGTTCTTAGTTTCTTTTTGGATGTGGAGGGTTTTTTCTTCCACTGTCTGATACAAGTGCTGATACGGGCTGCATCCTGTAAAGAAAGGAGGAGACAGTTCTGTTTCTTGGAAATTTGCATGTGAACACTAGCTACAAGACAAGTAAATGCGCATTCACCAGGAGCACAGTTCATGGAGTGATGAGGACACAGCCTCAGAGGGAATCATTGTTTCACAACAAGGAGCTCATGCATTTAAAATCGCTCAGCACCTGGGCTTGAAATGAGTCCATGCTCCTGTTGCTTAATGCTGTCGCACAGTAGTTTTGGCACCAAGACTGACAGCTTGAAGGGTTATTCACAAAATCATATAGCATGTAAAATTCTGGTAATGCATTTTTTTTCTCTTCCCTGGCAAGAATGCAAGAAAAAAATTGGCTGGATCTTTAGAGATGTGCATCTGGTTAAAGGGCAAAGCCTGGCTATCAGTTTTATCACTATTAATCTATAGATTTGGGATTTGCACTTTACTTAGTCAACATTAAACTTTGAATCTCATTTTTGCCCTAAGAAAATAATTTCTTTTCCAAGTAAGGGAAGAATGCATGTGCACATGATTTTCAGATCAGACATCGTCTTGATAAAGTCTTGACTGCTTTGGTGGTATTGAGAATCTAAAATTTTTACAGACATGAAAGCTGACAGCTGCCTGCAAATACAGATGCTCTCTTATGAATGCACATAGAAGATCAGACTGAGTGTTTCTTTAGATGAATACCTCTTTGCTGTTAATTATTTGTTGTGGATACATAGGGAGAGTATAATTAACCAGGCCCTCAGATACTGTCCTGTCTTTAACTTGAGGCGTTCCTTGACCATTTGATACTGCAAAAGAACAGGGAAGAGTTTTAGGGTGGTAGGGTGAATCAGATGGGTACAGTGTTAATCAAAAGAGAGTTCTGGCACAAAGTCTGATCATGAATTCTTGCTTGGAACTGCCGTACAACTACAGTTGCCACGTTCTTTCACATCTGTGTAGGCAGCCACCATTGACTCCTGTCAGAAACAGGATATTGAAAAAAGTGGACAGTTAGTCTGACTAGAAAGTAACTTTAAAAAAATATATAGAAACTGATAGCATCACAGAATCACAGAACACTGTGGGCTAGGTGATACTTCAGGCAGTCTTTAGTTCAACATCAAACCTCCTTTAGCTATGAGGTAAGTTTGGGTTACTCGAGCCTTTGTCCAGTTGGGTCCTGAAAAACTCCATGGTTAAAAACTGCAGTTTCTCTGGGAAACTATCCCACCCTTTTATTGTTTTCTCCTTAGAACCAGTATGTCATATTCAACTTATGTCTTCTACTCAGTTTATGTCCATTATTTTCCTGCCCTTCCACACTGCACCACCATGAAAAACCTCGCTCTACCTTCTTGCTGAAGAATCTGAGCTCTCTCCTTTGAGGTTTTCCTTGTCCTTGACGGGTAAGGGGAGATTATAGAGACAAGCTGGCCTCGGTATTCTACGTGTGGTGTAATAGGTAACAGGTAGAGGGGAACAATCACTTCTCTTGAACTACTGGCCATGTTTTTCTTCCTAGAGCGTAGGTTTGTGTTGACAATCTTGCTGGCAGAGCGCACCATTGGCTCACACCGAGCACATGGTCCACTGAGGTCCCCATGTCCTTTTCACAAGGGCTACTCTGCAACTGGTGAGTCCCTGACCTGCAATCAGTCCTTCCTTCTAGGGGCGGGACTTTGCAATTGTCCCTGTTGATTTTCATAAGGACAGTCCATTCCTGCAGCCTGTGCCTAGTGCCGCTCTACAGCAGCACCACCGCTGAGCATGTCACAATTTGGTGACATCTGCAAACTCTGTGAGAACTCACTCTTGCATCTCTGCAGGCCACAGGATGTAATATAATGTAAAGATGTTAACAGGACAGACTGGAGCATAGACATGCAGAACTCCTTCTGTTACCAGCCTCCTGGTAGAAGACAACCCCAATGAGAAGAGACTGCACCAGAGACCAAAGATGCCAGTTCTATAGGTTTGACATGATTTTGATGAAGCGTAGGAGAAACCTTCAAAAGGCAAAATAGGGTGAGACTATGTTTGTACTATGGCATTGTACTGTAATGTGTACAAAACACTTGCAGCTACTTTGTGCTGCAAGTGAGAAACAAAGAGTCACCAAATTAGGAGAGCTTTCAAAACTTCTGTATTACATTTATTCTTTCCTGTACATAAACAAATCTGGGATATTTATTTCACTTAGAGGTATATACAACATCTTTTTTTTTTTTCTTTCTTTTTTGGGAGGTTTTGGAAACAACAGAAAACATGAAAGGAAGATTAACAAAATCAATATTTTACTTTATTTAAAGAGCACTTTCTAAGCATCTCGGATGTCTAATATACAGGAAGCTGGATTTTATTTGGCTAAACATAGAACTGTATGTAACATTGAAGTGCTGGTTTTGAGTATATAATGTGATTTTTTAAAATCTGGATTCTTACATTAATGAAATAAATACTAAAAGTTACACATTCATTAAAGACACTGTATATACGCTTAAAATCACAAAAATAGAAGTGACTAATTAACTACTGATTGTTGTTGTTATTTTTATTTTTTCTATAAACTTCTTTCAGGCCAGAAAAGTGTCTCATCATTTTTCAGTATTTTGTATTCAATTATTAAAACATTCTTATTCAAGAAACTACAGATTTAAAAAATACTGTGCTGTGTGAAATTACAAATTGTTTTAACAGACCGAAAGCTGAACATATTGCAATACTCTTATCACAAATTATGATTAGAAATGAAGCAAAATAATGCTATTGAGATATAAGTCCTTGATATCTCACTTTGTTGTTATTTAGGAGGGGGGTGTCCTGTTTTTCGGAGTGCCTGTGCAGGATGAACAGTGCTCTGCCAGATTCTTGATAGTTATCTAGGCTTTGGTCTCTCAGTTTTGAGGTCAGAGCATTAACACATTTGCATTATAAAAAGAAAGAAAACTTGTTTGGAATCCCAATATATATTTCATCTGGTTTAAAGCCTTAATCCTGGATTCTGAGTGCTGCGTGGTTTTAAGAGTATTAGTACAGATTTATACAAAATGGCTTGATACTGCATGTGTAAGCACTTTCCACCAACAACAGAAAGTTAAATAAAAAAAGAAATAACCCTAGATCAGGGTTAACAGGGTCTAACTGCTGAAGCCCTGGGAAGACCAGATGGCTGCATGAAACAACTGTATTGCTTTCTTGCTATTGTTCTGGATACAGCTTTTCAATCAAAGATCTTTTATCTCTATTTTTAATAAAAAGAATACAAAAAGAATCCATGTCAAAATCTAGTTTGAAAGCTTTTTAGAGTTTTGGGGTTTTTTTGTTTTTGAGGTTTTAGTGGCTTTTTCTTGGGGGGAGGAAGGGTGCAGTGGGTTGACAGGTTTGTTTGCTGTTTGTTTGCTTTACTTTTCAACATTCCCTAATGGTTGATTCACCTTGGACACCAGACACTCTCCTATGTTTGTCCTTAGAGCCTATTTCTGCTGCATGCCTATTTCAGGGAAGATGGGAATGGTTGGAACAGCAACTGGTCAAAATTCATATACTCTATTTTGTGTAATAAAATCTACATAATTATATTTATATTTTGTTTTGAACCAAATCATGCAGAAATCAAATTTGTTAAATTTTGCATGAACAGAAATCCTGAAGAAGAACAAAAGGCATTTTTCCCTACCTCCGTCTGTTCCCATCAAGTGAAATAAATAAGCTTGCACCTGCTAAGAGAATATTACATTCTTGGGGGATCAAAAGGCCAGGGAATGAGTTGGCTCAGGAGTCAGGACATCTTAGAATCCTTGGCCAAAGCCAATCTGCCCAGTGGGGCTTCCTGTGGTCACATGCCATTGATCTCCAGAGCTGCTACACTGGAATTAACGTTCTTGTCAAGTTGACTGCTGCTGTTAGCCACGGAAAATTGTCACAGCTGTGCATTTCAATATCTCCATGCCAAAAAAACCTGGAAAACCCAAGAGCCCAGATCTGAGTATAAAACTCTTAAGACTGCTAAGCTCTGACCACAGAGTGAAATGTTGACCCCCGTTTACAGGTGGAGCTCAACAATTAGGATCGGAGTCTGAAAACCTTCCCACAGCAAACTGCCCTAGCACCATGGATAATGAGAGCTCATGCACAGGGGGAAAACAAATCTTATCTAAAATACTGTTTAGAGCCTTGGATTTTCAGTCATTAACAGTAGACAAGAATTCTATCAGATTTTCATCAGTCCTGTATTTGATTTCGCTGTAATTCCTTGATTTCAAGACCTTTAAAGGAATATTTTAAGTACAATGATGAGGTATTTTCTGGTAAAGCTGAATTTCACTGGAAAATTTTGGAATAGACTAAATTTATTATTTATTCAAATTATAAATTATAGCAAAAGGGTGACTTTCTGCATCTGTATATTGGTTGGCATCCAATGTCCCCCAGTTTTCATATTTCACCTGACTTCATGTAAGGCATTTGACGCTCCCAAATCTGAGTTGTTATAATAAGCAGTTTCAACGGCAGGGTTTCTAAATCTTAGAAAATTACTGAACAGATATTGACTATAGCTCCTCAGGATGTTGGGATTTTGACCCATTCCAAGAGTTCAATATTCTAAAAAATTAAAACAAAACAAAAGCATTACCTGTTAGGAAATACTGAAACTGAAATCAAGAATTAAAACAAGAACATAATTATGTCACTATTTCAACCTGTTGTTGACATATTAAATACTCAGTATTTTTTTGTGTTTCATTCCCAGGAGAGCTATAGAAGACTGTGAAAAGTTCAAAAAGAAACAAAAATTATCAAATATATGTAATGGGGAGAAACGCCTTTAATTTGCAAAATATAGGGAAGAGAGTTGTAATAAACATTTATAAAATACTGGGTCTTATGGAAAGGGTAAAAAGGTTCTAAGAGCTCATTTCCCCAGCAGGATAGGAACAAAGGGGTAAAAAAACCCAAGTTAGTTGAAGCCAGATCCAAAACAGACATTGGAGTCAGAACTTGCATCTAGAGGATACTGTGTGCACTCAAAGTTTCTGTGGCAAGTAATGAAACTTAGTTTTGAAAGCAAAATCCATGGAAGGTTTTGAGAGACTGCAGAGCAGGGTGAGTGCCAGGATGTGGTAGCCATGGGGATTGCCACTGGATCCAACCATCCAGGCAGGAGCAGGGCAGCTGGGGGCACTGGAGCAGCACCAGATATGGGGCTCTGCCATGGGGATGAGCACAGGCCAAGACTGGGACAAGGCTAGGACCGATGGCCAGGCAGGGTAGGGATGTTGGGAGCTGGAGACTGGCCCTATTGGGACACTGCTGGAGGAGGGCATCTGGAAGATGGAAAATAAAAGTTCTGAAGATATTTAAAGGTGTGGATCCCTGAGACACACACTCTAGATCTCCAATCTCAAAGGTGCCTGTACCCAGTGCATGACATCTGTTGCATATCCACTGTGCAGTCATTTGGCCTTTTTTTGCTTAAGACAACGACAAATCTACAGCTTGACCTGGATCAGGTGAGATGATGCCCATGAGGATATACCAGACTATTAAATACGGTTCTCCTGCATGCTTTAATTTCTGAACTGTAATGTAAAACGATAATAACCCACGCCATTGTGTTTCTTGAACAAATGCTGACAAGGTCAAATCCCTCCTGAAAAGAGATGAAGAGTGTGTTTTTGGATTATTTTTACCACTATTTTTCATTTAAGAAGCACATTTGAAAAAGCAGATCTTTCTCTGTTCTATATGCCACCTCTGAGGAAAATAAAACATTGTATCCATTAACTAAAACTATTTTCATTGTGAAAAAGACAGTGGTATCTTAAACACACTGAAGACTTTAAAATAAACCTCTTTATTTACTTTTAGGAACAGACACCAAAATTTTACATGAACTACATAAACAGAGCCATAGTGCCATGATAATCTAAGCAACCATGAAATAAGATTTATCTTTGTGAAATCCTCTAGTATGCTGACCCAAACATTCATAATGCAAGAATAATTCTTTATTTTGGGTCTGGTCTCTATTTAGTTTAGGAAAAAAGACATAATTTAACAGACCTGTAATCACACAGTAAGAGCACATGCAAGTTTCACAAGTTCTCCTCCTTAGTACCAAGGGTTGCTACTGGAAAAAACAATGTAGTTTTCAGACCTAAAATCTGATAACACCAAAAGTCTTTCATAGTTCCCTTAAGAACAAACTGTTGAAACCACTGTGAATCTGTATATGTTGCAGTTTGTGACCTTTTGTATTGTTTTTATCTGTGGACTGCATCATCTATAGCGTCTGTACTTGCAGACACCCATTTTCCCACACCCTTAGTTTTTAAAAATATTTTTTTCATTAATACTTTCAATAAAAGCTCCCAGATAATCTGTCTCAGGAGTTCACTTTTATTTTATGAATGGTGAACAAGATCAACATATAGATTATAAACAATGGTGGTTTTAATTCTGAAGAAATATGGGATTTTAATTGCATTGTAGAGAAGAAACTTAATGTTTCCTGTCATCTGCTCCAAATATTTGATTCTATTGTTCTTCCGAGAGGTCATATCCAGAATGTCACATCTGCAAGGACACCCGTGACCCCTCTTGGCATACAAGCTTCTGCAAGATGGAAGCAGGAAGACTGAAGAATGCTTCCCTGAGTATCCAAAATAGATTATTAAAACTTATCCCAACAGCTGAGTTCCCCAAGGCATCAGTGTTATGTATACATATGCAGAAAAGATTTAGCATTTAAAAATATCAGGAAGCATTTCCAAATCAGTCCCAAATGACTCTTACAGCTTCTTTCCTTTGTTCATTGCTGGTTTGTTGGATTTAATGTTTGGAGTTGGGGGGTTGCCTTTAATTATTAATATTTTTACTTTTTATAATTCATCAGAAAGAAAAGAAAGATTATTTCTCTGAATGCCAGTAGCCCTGGGAACTTTCTCTGACAAAAGAAACTCTATTTTATCCATATCTCATCTTTACAGTCCCCTTGTTTGTGAATACTAATACCAATGGCATTCCTTAACTCTGGAGCTTATTGAGGAAAAAAACCAGCAGGGCAATATCTTTAGGGAATACTGATATTTAACTATTTCCTTTTTCTTAAAGTTCCAAAACAAATACCAAGCAAAATAAGGGAACTTTCCACCAAATGAAAAAAAAAAAAAAAAGAAATAGTTAAAATGGGAGCCTGGAAGCAACATAGCCTTTCCTTTCATGTTCACTAGTCTTTGAGAGACGTATTTTAAATTCCTCAACCCAACCTTTTCTCTGTGTCTTGCTACTGGTCAGACTGTATCTCTTCTCGCGTATCATAAGCATTCAATTCCCTGCAATGCAATTAAAACCCCATCTTTCTTCAAACTGATTAAATCTTGCAACATCTGTGAGGGAAGAAAAGAAGGTATAAACATTCTCTTTTCCTTTACACAGATGGGAGGCACAGACCAACAGAATGCAAAATACTCAAGTGGTTGCTAAATGTTAAGCCCTTTTCAAATAAAAAAAATGTGGGTTTGTGTTTTGCTGCTCTGAGTTCTAAGGGATTAGATTAAGATCACTGATCAAGTCACTGTTAAAAGACACAAAACCCGGCTGCCTTTGGATTTCTAAGACCAAAGTGGAACATTCTACACACATTTAAAAAGATACAAGATGAGTGAGATGAGCTGCAATGAAAGTGGCCAGATATCTTCTGGGAAAGAGAAAAGGAGTTTCTCATCGCTTATGTAAAAGGTTTTCATAACCAGTTGAGCTCCAAATTAAAAAGGCCAGATTTGCGTTTCAAGCAAAATCAAAGATCAATTGTGAAAGAACATATGGAAATAGATTTTTAAACATTTTTTCCCCTTTGTACTAGCATGAATCAGAGACCTAAAATTGTGTCAAGTCCAGCAGACACAATAAAATACTCTGATGTTTTTTCATAAAGATTTTATAGCAAATAAAAAAAGAAAAGATGCATTTGTGGGTGTGCCTGTCTTTAAAATGATGGAAATACCAGTTAAAAATCACTTGTGTTTTGCCAGAGAGCTATGGAAGTTTGACATCATGTCCTCTTCAATTTCCATACAAATGAGGCCTTGCTCTCCTAGGTGAAAGATTCTGTCTAAGAGTCTTGTTACACACTGTTTATGCTCCATATTTGCCTGGGAGAACAGAGTCTTAAAAATCTTGGGGATCTTTTCCTTCATTTCTAAAACGATTATGTAAGTTTTTTCTTTTTTTACCCATGCTAAGAAAGTAGTATTGGAAAATGGAAAAAAAAGACTCACTATGTCTTGCTGATTGAAATGGGTCTTGAACTTAATAAGTAATTACTGTGACAAGACTTTTCATTTTTCAGTCTGTGAGATCCTTTAAACTTTTTTCTCTAAAAAAACCCAAACTTGTCTCTGTGGAGTGCACAAAAATTATGTCCTATATTTATTATTTCTCTTACCCGTAACTACCTGTGCTTGTTCATTGATACACATCCCCTATTCTTTGCATTAAGAAAAGGCATTGGGCTCTTGTACCTCCCTATAGACCTTGCTAATGAAATTCTTGGTGCCCTTTTGAGATCCATGCTCCTGATGTCATTGAAATAGGTAAGAGACAATTGCTGCTGTCTACAAAAATTGTAAGTGCACACATTTTAGTAACATTCTTTCTTGTTAAAGAAGAGAGAATTGCTGTAGTGACACACCTCCATGTCTGTAGAATTGCTAAAATTGTATGATTTGATGTAAGGCTTTGTGAATAATCTTTCTACCTTTTTCTGTATTTCAGATAGGAGCAGCTGGAGCAATAACTTCGTCACATTAGATCCTTACAGAAGCACAGTTTTCTCTCATCCAGCTGTCTTAATTTCAGGGAACCAATAAAAATTTCCCTCTAAACTACATTCTTTGTTCTCAGTGTGGTCCTGATGCAAACTAAATGTCAGACTTTTCTTCGAGATTACATGTTTTTAGATTTTCTTCACATATCTCTGTGTCCAGAGGCTAAAAATCTCTCTGCTTTTTGGTGCATGTGGTTGTTCATTGCGACAGCAAAATAAAACATGTAGAGCTGACTTAAATAACAATATTGTAGTTTTAATTTAACTCTAGATAAAACAAAAAGAAGAGATCCACTATTTGTATCTCTGTCACAGAAGAATTGTCTTCTGCAGAGTGCATATGTATCACTTGAAAGTTTACTAGGATTCTGTTTCAAGATATTTTTCCACATAAGTGATGGTTGTGTTTGCCAGAGGAATGTAGAACAAAAGAGCAAGGAGTTACTATGTGTGTAAATGAAACTTGTTTACACTCATAGAAAAAACAACATGTTCCTCTAAAGTGAACAGGGTAAATTTTTTCTTAAGAAGTGCCAATATTAAATGGAGAAACTGCTATATGGGTAGCTCCTTTCTGTTCAGGATTATAAAACCCACTTTTCTTCCTATTTAGTTTTTGATAAAACTGACTCCTGATCAACGTTTCAATACTAAATAAATCTTGCATGAAACATTAGTCTACTTTTAGTATCTTTTGCTAAAATTAAAATTCTGAGGTCAGACAATAGTCAAAATTATGTACTAGCCATATCTAGTCTCTTGATTTTACTGCAGAGATGTTATTTAAACCTCCTTTTGAAGAGGAGAAGAAATAGCTCCTAAAATATAACCTGGAAGTGGTTCTGGGAATAGCTTGTTGGACTGATAGCTTCCAAAAGGCTGAAGGGTTAAGACAAGCATAGGCTTGTTGCCATGTGCTCTACACAACACTTTCTGCATTGCTCTTGATCCACAAATCCTTGGACACACCACGATGCCAGAGCATGCAACACACTTTGGGCTATAAGAATTCAGCTCTGACAGGCTGCAACAAAGACTTCACACCATTAGTTACATTTTCAACAGGAAAAAAACCTTAAGCCCACAAAAACAGGAAATATGTCTTTTGTTCAAAGGATTACCATGTAGGAATAAAAGCCAAGTCCATGTCAAATTCTGCTTGTTGTGGATGCAGCTAGTTTGCTCTAGAGCTGCCTTGAAGAACATGGTGTGAATTATTTTCTAAAAGTGATCTGGAGATAAAAGGTATCTATCTAAAAGGCATAAAAGGCATGTGATAAATATGTTAACCAGCTAAAGTATGTGACCAGAGCACAGGCATCAGCAGGGTAGTAGGAAAGTCCCCTGGGGACCAAATCACAACCCATTCCCGTGTCTATGACAATGATGTAAAAATACTTATTAACAAGTTTTTGCAGATGACAGTCTTTGGTGGGATAATAAATGGTAAAAAGGAGAGGTTACTTCTATGCATTTATCATAACCTGGGGAGGTGATCAGAGTGGGGATCATTCATCAGGGCTGACTATAGCCTAGTGTGGTTAATCTCTGTTGTGGCTTAACCCCAGTTGGCAACTAAGCACCACACAGCCACTCGCTCACTTGCCCCTGGTGGGATGTGGGAGAGAATTGGAAGGACAAAAGTGATAAAATTCATGCATGCCCAGCCTTGCTGGAGGGGTGGGGTGAGAGGCAGAGAAGGCCTTGTCGCTGTGTAAGCACTGCTCCACAACAAAGAAAACTTTTCTGCATTATGAACGGTTTTCAGCACAAATTCAAACCAGCCCCATTCCAGCTACTGTTAAGAAAATTAACTCTCTCCCAGCCAACGCTAGCACAATCTCCCCCTCTGAGATTAATTAGTCTCCTACTCTGAACCATTCTCTGGAGGATACTATCATACTAGCTTCCTCTACCGACTCTAAGGGACTCTAGGGAAATTAGCCTTTATAGACAAAAATTAGCCTTTGGAAATACATCCCCCTTCCCTGGTCTGACAAATATCTACATATCTAGGACGTGAATAATGCATATGCTTGTAGAGTGTCTTGCAAAATACCACTTGGGAAAAAAAAAAAGGATTCTGTTGACTGCTGTTGCACACAAAATATGCTTGTTTTGGAATAAGTGAGAAGCCCAGCTACTCTTCAATCTGAGGTATAACTATGAAACCTCTAAAAAAAATCTGTTGTTGATACACCCTTACTACTTGTACTTGGAAAAAATCTGTTTGCTTATTTTTGAGGTCCTAGATTTGAACATATAATTAGTGTTGCTTCGGTTTTTCTTGCCTATCAGGTAAGTAAAGAATGTAATTTAATACTACGTATTCACAACCAGTGTGAACCTTTTCACTATAAAATCTCTTTGATGGAGACCCTGTCTCAACACAATGAACAAACATTGCTTTTCCAGAAAAACCAAGAGTCATCATATTTTGGATCTGTGGACAGTAGATGCAACTCTCCAAGATTATTACACAGAACAAACAAGAGGTTTTTTTCTTTTAGATAGAGCATCACAAACTCATTTCAGAATTCACTTTTTTCCTAACAGATCTAAGATCATTAAACTGTGAATCTTTTTGAAACAAGTCAATGCAGATTCCAAGAGACTTTCCTAGATTCTTTGCATTTGGAGTGTGAAAGATGTTCTATCAATAATTTTAAAACCTTTGACAATAGGGAATTAAGGAGAAAAAATTACTAAACACTACACAGAGTGATGTCAATATCAAAATGTGAGGAAGTGAAGTCCTTTTCACTCACTGATATATTTGCAGAAATTACAGCTTTCCTAAGCTAAACAGGTAGGCCCTGAACCAAAATGAAAGAAATAAAATACGTGGTCTTTTAGTGCACAAAGTAGCATAACGTGCCACTTGCAAATGAAGTCACTTTTCTGTAAGCTCATTTCTCCAAGGTAGGTCTCTTGAAATCATATTTGTCTGGAATTTTTCAGATGCAGACATCACTAATTTATCTGCTTCACATACGCAGAGATTTCCCAAGAGAAATAAGAAGAGGAAAACATAGAGGCAAGTGCACACAAAGTCTTTTTTCCATTATTTTATTGCTTATAAAAAGAATTATTTAAATATCCTTATTTCAAGATAAAATTTCTAAGTATATTTGAAATATTTGGTAAAAATGGGACATTCTTTGTCCTTCTTTAATAGAAATGACACACGTGAATTTATTAAGTAGGAGGAGTACATTAGTGCTCTACATCATAATACAATCCAGACATATGGATTGTGCCTTTGTGATCTCCAAGCGTCTGTTGCTTCACAAACTGTCCTCTCCAGATTACACAGGCATTTCTGAAAAGTTTAAAAAAAGAACAGGTTTCATCTACTGATCATTCTGAACATAAGTAATAATGCAGTTTTACATTATTTAAACATAATATCCAAAATAGAAGAGCATGTCTGCAGATGGATAACAATAATTATAGAAGCAGAGAAAGACTGTTAGAGTAATAAGTATGTTTTGGTTTTATGATCATCTTGTCTAGATTCTAAATTACTTAAATACGAGTTCTTTGATGCACAATAACCCTTAAAGCTAAATATGAATTTAAATGCCTAATCCTGGGCTTTTGACTTTTGAAATGTTGATTCTAGATACTTGAGTAAAACTTTCTGATATGCTGTTATAAGGTATTGACTAAAAGTTTCAAATATTATTGTCTAGTATTTTTCAAACATGTTAGTAATTGTCTTTTCTCTCTATAGATTTTCTCCCATTGAATCAGGGTACATAATTTAGAGACTCCATATTACAGATTTGATACCTGTGCTACATTGGTCTAATTATACAGCCCTTGATTTCACCAGCATACAAAAATGCAGAGCAAGCAAACAACATCAGATTCTCTCTGTTAATCTCCACCCTACAACTGGAGGTTTCACATGGTTATAAAATTGGTAGTCAGAAGAGTTAGCAGATAATTCCTCATATGACATCCTCATGCCTTTCTCCCATATCTTTTATTTTCCCTTTACAATCCTGACAGAAGAAAGTTCTTGTTATTCTTGAAAATCAGGTATCCTTACAGGCACCTAACTGATTTTTACCAGTCAGATTATTGCTTCTTAGTACTTTATATTCCAGGGCACTTAGTTAGAAGTAGAGCAAGAAAAGCGCAGCCTGTGTAATGTCACTTTGTTAAAGTTAGAGGAGATGCCATCAGGAGCTGGACACTTACTTCACAATATGAAAATACAAGTAAATGCAAATTCAAGACTCTTTTCTATCAGTTGTGTGGCTTGTATTGCTATGGAGATTCGTTCCTGTCCATCTGAAAGCCCAATCCAGCAAAAAGTTAAGTTATTCTCTTCAATCACGGAATCATAGAATGTGCTGAGTTGGAAGAGACCCGCAAGGATCATGGAGTCCAGTTCCTGGAACCTGCCCCGGACAGCGTAAGAGTGGCACCCTGTGCCTGAGTGTATTGTCCAAACACTTCTTGAGCTCTGTCAGGCTGGTGCTGCGACCACTTCCCTGGGGAGCTGTTCCAGTGCCCAGGCACTCTCCGGGTGAAAAAGTTTTTCCTAATATCCAACCCAAACCTCCGCTGAGACAACTTCATGCTATTTAGTAAGATCAGGGACATTCATCAGCTCACATATTCCTGTAAAGCACCTCTGTCTCTTTTTTTTTTCCTCTGCTACCTTCTGCGTCAGTCAAACAAAGCAAAATTTAATTTTGAAGAGGAAAACTGAAATCTATGACTCAGAAAACAAAATGGCTTCCCACCATAATTTTCAGTATATAAAACAGATTCATGTAGCTTGCAATCAATGTAGTGCCATGACTTAATGTACCATTAAAAAAATAATTCACATCCAACAAAAATCACCTCTGTACAACTGTGCCTTTGATTTCATAAAATAAACCAGAGACACAGCATGAGGTTAAACATATCTAAATATCAGTAAATTACACACATAATTAAACACAGATTTGACTTCAATTACTCCTGTTTTTTTAAGATGAAGAATACTCATGATAAAGTAATATTCATAAATAGGAAAATAGGAAAAAATAAACCCCACAATCCAAAGATCAGGTTTTCTATGTTCAAGACCTTCCCCCACAGATACAAACATGTAGGGAATTCTGAGCTAGGCTGTATCATTCAGTCTTTTTGTGGAATTGTCTATTTAAAGAGCCTCATCCTTACAACACCATCTAAGTCAACCATATAAGGGACAATCTTCGACATATTGGTGCTTGCTCTCTATAAGTATTCTATACTCCAAATGGTTACAATATCTTCTCAATTTACTGAAACATGTTAAGATTATTAAGAAAAAGCCAAGGAAAAGAGAATATATCAGTCTTTAGGAGCTGATTGATTTGCTTTAAGGTTAGATTTTAGTTTGTGCAGAAATTGAAAAGGACTGAATTGAGGATGCAAAGCATTTTGGGGAATACTGAGCCACTATTAGCCAACTTCCCCTTAATCTCTGTGCACTCAGTCATAGCGTATTGCCACTTTGCAATGTGCTTTACTGTCTGTGTTTTTATGCTGACATACACAGCTGCTTTGAAATAGAAGCTCCTATATTGGTCCTTGCATAGAGAAAGAAATTAACTTCTTTCAGGTCTCAGATTTCAAGACTTTTACTATTCAGATCTGTGCACTGATGTCATATGAATTTTCTTCCCTTTCTACTTTTCTGTATACATTTTCTGTATATAACTGCCTGTTTTGGCTGTCTTTTCAAGATTATGAAGTTAAAATATCCCCTTAAGAAGAGTTTAAAAGCCTGATTAAGGCAGCATAATTAAAACTAAAGACTTCATTTCGAATGCAATGGGTTTGATTTTAATGGGACTACTTAGAGAGTCGAGCCACTTCCTAAGTTGTGTGGTGTGTTACACCATACATTGTTGGACTGAAATTGATGAAGTTATGCAGGAAGTAAAGGACAACTTTTGAATCAAGGTAATCAAATTTCTGATTGTCATTAAGGAAACCTGGCATCTGACAAATATTCTTACTCAATCAAAGTACTGGCAAAGGGAGGCTCACAAAGGCTCAGAGGGAGGCTTTGAAGTGCAGTATTATGCTATCCACATGTGTTAACTTATTTTTGAAACCCCTGATTTAGTTTTTATGCTGAAGTAAAAATTATCTGTACCATCTGGCAGGACAAAGATGATGCTTGGACTGTAGCTTCCAGAATTTGTCGTTGCAGCAAACAATTTAAGGAGATGCATAAGAAGTACACACAGAACAGTGGTGCAAACTTTCCACACTGTAATTACTTCATGCTTTCTGCAAAAAGTCTTAACCTTCCAGGGGATGTTTCCTCTTCCATAAATATTGCTGACACAGCAGAAAACAGCTGGGATTTTCTGTAAATATAAAACTCAGACAATTAACTCATGTACAACACACACGTCATCATATTCATTTGCCATTTTCATGGTGGCTTGTCCTTTCTACATTTTATTATTCATTTATGATAGCTATTATATGCCTTTCAGAGTCTATCTGGCTCTCCTGAGGAATATTTATGACTATTATAGGGCTCTTATGAGAAGACCCAACGACAGTTATTGCAGAAACTCTGTGAAATGCTACATTAGTGCAGAGATATGCTGGTAGTAAAATACCTGAACTTGTTTCAAAGTATCCCTTGATGGAAATTAGGAGACGGGCTTCTACTGGTGAGGCTTTTTATCTCCTCTAACCCCATCACCTCAGAGAACTGAGTAGTTCTGATTGGAAGTTTGGTATTCAGTGGCTGCATCTGGTGCCTGAAAGCAAGAGGCTCTTGGAAAAGCTTCCAGTAGAAAGAAACAGGAAAACAAGCTGGTTTTGTAGCTATTTGCTGCAGGAATAGTACAGCAGAAACAAAAATGGAAAGACTTTACGTGAAAATAGAAGGCATAAATGTGCCTCTTCCAACACTCAGGGACATCTCTGTTTGTCCCTTAATCCCTCTACTTCCTTCTGTTTTAAAGAAGGAAGGGTGGTGTCTTGATCTGAATACTGCAATTCTGCACCACCTTCTGGTAGGGAAAGAATCTGGAAGAAAGAGAAACAAATTGGGGAGGAGGAAGAAGGGCGTAGCTTTCCCTAGCTTTCTTTTTTTTTTTTTTTTTTTTTTTTATTCGCATTTAAATTTTTTACTTTTNNNNTTTTTTTTTTTTTTTTTTTTTTTTAATTTAATCTGCATCTAATTTCATTCCTGTATTAATAAATGGCTGTGAAGAAAACCTCTGAATCATATTTGTGCAACCCATGTCCATTAAAATCTTTGCTATGTTTCTAACTTCTGGCCCCTCTGTATAATGAAAAAGCAGTCATTTTAGTTTAGAGATAGGAGATTTTCTGGCATATTAGTGGTTCTTGTAGGAACTAATATGCTATATTGCCAGGGAATATATCTGGGGAACTTCTTGGTTGGAAAACAAAAAAAGGTAGATTACCAGGCTAGAAAAATTAAAGAAAGACAAAGAGAAGATCAAAAAAGTGAGAAAAGTAAAATAAATTAAAAAAAATAAACCTTGATAATACATGGATACAATATAAATATCAAAAAATTCCAGTTTTGGTGCAAATATTGACTTCACCTTATATAGAACATAAATTCCTGTGATGAGTTCATGTCCTGTGAATGCAAGAAATAGGTTCTGTTATGTGAGTTCATTATCACAGTTGATAATACACTCTTCTACTGGAATCTGTGGTACAAGTTACACAATATCCTTATCTTTTCAGAACTTAGTTTTTGCACAGTGTCTGAAAATTATTATTTATTTATGTTGGCTGGGCTTTAAGCAGTTTACGGAAGAAAGCTGTGCATTGTCTTGGAAGGTAGTTTAATTCCATTTTGGACCACTCCAGTATTTATCTTTGGCTATTTGAGAGAATTTAAAGCAAGCTTGCAAAGACTAACCTTACCCCAGGAAAACTAGTCTCCACACATATCTTTAATCAAAGGAGAGGAGAAGAGTCCACAAAAGAGATGTTTCATCACTAGAGGTTCTGAATCATCACTGAAGGATGATGCACTGACGATGCCTGAGAAGATGATCCTTCATAGGTAAAGGTCAGTCTTTCTGACTAACCCTTCAAATGATTATCACATCTCATTACAAAATGCTCCTCTTAAAATATTTCTTGACATTGAATGTGTTTTCATGTTTTGTGCTCTGCATTTTCATGTCTTTCTCCTTAGTGCCATATTTTCCTCTGCCCACTCTCCTCTACTCCCTGTTACAGGTCACTGCTTTTGTTCAAATTTTTAGTAAAAGTTCTTTTTATACTGGTTGAACCAAAATATTATCCCCTCTTTCCTGTACTCCTGACCCTAAGCTTCCTGGAACAGGGATTAATCTTTGCTTCTGATTCTTAGGCAAAACACATCACATTGCCCATATTAAACCAAAATCAAAGAAAAAAACTCAAACAAAAGAAAACACTGCAAAATATAAACCAAAATGTGTAATGTCTTAGTAAGTAACATAATTGAAGTCAACATTGTCGGTTTCCTTTAGCTGAGGATCCGGCCCTGAGTATTTGTTAAGTGTAAGATTAAGTATAAATAAATCATATGACACTATTGCAGTGTATGGTAATTGAGTTATTTTGTTTTCTGAATTCCCCATCTTTTCTCTTCTGGTTTACTTTAATTAACAAACAGCATGAAGCTTTTTAAACCTGTCCTTGATGTTCATTGAGGAAGAGCAAATGCCAAACTTGAACATACAATTCATCACAAACACTGAGATACCTTATAGGAGGTAGCAGAAAATATAATCATTCACATTTAAATTAAGTGTTTCAAATAATGATTTAATTGAGAATTAATAAGCCAGTTATTGCAGGTTAATTAAATGCCACTTGATGATTAAAAACATATTATTTATTCAGATTAACAACTATTAGGCAGTAGTGTAGCCCCACACCCTGCTGTGACTTATTATTTTAAAAGACTTTGCCAATGCATTTCTCATTTTCAGGCTTGTTTCGGTTTTTACTTTTGTTGCTTTTTATAACACCATGAAAACAAGAGGAAATAACCCAAAATTCTTAGCACAAGATTGTTTTCCCCAACACTGAATATTTTTTGGGGTTGTTTGATATGAATGTTTTTAAAAGTTCATCTATAGTAAGAAAGAAAACACAAATATGGCAAATGTTATACATATACAAGTTTATATAAAACAAGGAGGAAATTTGCAATGAGTGTATACAACACAACAGAAACTAAGGAAGTCAATTATCAACTCTGTAATCTTCCAAGTAAATCCTGTGATTTATCTCATGGGCCATACCCAGTTAATTGTCAGTAGAGCTGTACAGCCATATACACTTCCTGCATTTGGATGTAATATGTAAATATTGTCTTGCGGTGGTCAGGAGTGGCTGTTGGAAAAATCCACATATTCTTTTATAAAGCCTTTTTAACAGTGCATTGATGCTCCTGTTGTGTTGTACTGATAAGTTATTTAGAATTCCTTGTAGATGAAAGATTGCCATGATAAAGCAAACTTTTCATCCATATTAATGCACAGTATAAGCACCATCTTTTCTGACCATAAATCCAAAACAACTTTAAATCAAAGAAACTGTGCAAATCAGCTTTGCATGCACAGCTGGACAGCAGGGTTCTCCCACCTCAGTTTGGACAAGAAACTGCAGCCTAGCAGGTAGCCTGTGACAATCATTTCTTTTCTGGAAAGATTGCACAACTACCATGAGATGAGGGAACAGGCAGAGCCATGTATATGCATATACTGATTCTTTGTCACTTTTGCTGATTCTTATCCTCCTCAGTGAAGTTCTGCTGCACAAAAAGATTTTATACAACGGAACACAGACCTTGAGTTTTCTACTGACTCTTCACAACCTCTTAGTGTCATTGCAACACCTCTTTTTGCTTGCACCAAGACATTTGCTTCTGTTTCTTTGTTTGGACAATGGTTCTCAAACGCATGGTGTGATTCTTGAATTGAGCTGGGGACAGAGCTGCGAGTTGCACTTGATGATCCTTGTGGTCCCTTTCAACTCCATATATTCTACGATTCTACAATAACTGGGCTAGAGAAATACCAGGAAGACACACCATTATAGTCAGATGCCTTAAGAAACAATTTGTTTTATCCTGTTTTGACTTGGTGCATGGTTGATTAGCCCAGTTTAAGTGAAAAAGATAATCAAGACAGGAATGAACCAAAAGATTAATTTACTGTGATTTATAAACAGGGTTCTTCATACAAACTGAGACAAAGATTCTATGAACTGGTTTACAACTATTGCTTCAAGCCCCACGTCAAAAGCATAAAACAGTTTCTTTTCACTGCTACAAACTGTGTTGCCTATTCACATAATCAAAGATGGTAGAATTGGTGTTGTGTTTACTGGAGAACATTTTGCACCAATATGCACAACTGTTATGACTTCTGAGAGGGCAAAGTCCTGTTCCAATTGTCTTCTCTATAATCACAGATGGCTCACTGACATGCATTTTGTTGGCACCAGTAGGTTTACAAACAGTTGTCTTGATAGCATAGTAGTTGAGCTCAAAGTTATTTTACAGAAAAAAATTTTGAAACTTATCTCAGGCATCAAGGGACAGACAAATTTACAAAGGAAAGGGTGTTGAGAAAAGAATCAATTACACAAGCTTCTGTTCCCTCAAAGTCACTGACTTTTAAGCTGAAGAGGAGACAGTTAAAAGGTTTGTTTTCTCTTCAGCTGGGTGTATAAGTGTTTTCTCCAGAGGTCAGGAAGGCCAGCCTTTCCCAAGCATAACAGGCAATGGAGAAACTGTGAGCTACCATGCTGAACAAGACAGACAACCTTTTCTTGATGAAAAAGTCAGCAAGAATAGAGGAGAATGTAGTGTCACTTATTTTGCATTTCCTTCAGACTGCTCTATCAGACAGTTTCAGCAACTTCTCACATCTCTGGAGTATTTATGAAAGTGATGTGTGACTGTGAGACGATGCAAATGCTGTGTGTCAATAGGTGTCAGGATCTTCAGATTCTTTGAATTAAACAGCTGAAGATATTTTAATATGAAGCTACTTAAGCATTTAAGGTATGTCCATTTTGAGACATTAATTACTTGATACTTTTACAATGTCATTTTGTGTAGCTGTATGGGCCATATGGCTGTTGTGGATATGATTCCCATGCTCTTCTTCAACTTTCCAAGACTGACAGGGAATTATAAATTGCAATGAGCTTTTCAGCAGCTTGGTATATCTCAGTCATCCTCTGCAAACCTCAGCTTATCCTAAAACTAGCACAACCAGTAATAAAATGAGGGCGCAATTATCACACAGATCAATTGTAAAATGCATTGTTTCAGCTTTATTAAAATGTCAGTGGATAAGGATGAGGATGGTGGTGGAAATAAAGGAGAAAAGTATTCAAATAATTCAAAATACACTACCATATACTTTTTTCCTGTACCTTTTTGGATCCATACAATTAATGATTGAAATCTGCTCTGTTTGAAAGCTGTGAGATGGTATGGAGACAAAAAACAACTTTCAATCTTGGAGAAGAACATCTTAAAATACACTAAAACATCCATACTTTCACTACTATTTAATCAAATAAAATAGTTGAATTTTTCACCTATAATTCCCTATATTTAAGTTGCCTCACTATTTTACATTTTGTTTAGTAACAAAGATATTACCCATCAGACACTTAGACTATAATCATTCCTATTTTCTTGTTTCCCATTTTTCAGACTTTTGTAATTTCAAAAGTGCTCCATTACACTATATTCACAGGGTCTTTTTGCCTTCCTGAGAAATACTAAGATGAGAAGAAGAAGGGTGAAAACACAAGAGAATTCCATGACATAGAAAACTGGAGAATTCTGGTCCCTGCTGAGATACTTGGCTATTTTTTAAATTTAATTATCTCAAGGTGTTTTGTGACTGGAGTAGATAGCATAGGTAGTGGGACATCAGGTCTTGCTTTATGTCAGCCAATTTGCTCCTGCACTGTTTCTTGCTTTGGTATTTCAGGTCATATTAAAATGGAAGACTTTCATCATACTTCATGAAGGTAAATCTGATGATATGTATGAAACAAAGCCATGATAAAGTGTTGCAATTTTTTTGCTTTATTTGGTTTCTAATGAATATGAAACCCTTTAAAATGCACTCTTTCTTGAGCCATCCCATCCTCTCCAGTGAGAGGCATATTACTCACTCTCCAGCAAGAGGTGACCCATTCACATGTGATGCCAAGATTGTGGAGGAGCCAAGAAGTGGAATCAGCACTGCAGGGTTGCATCCATGTGAAATACCCTCCTTCTGCAGACCTTCTAAGTGGGCCTGGAGGATTCACTGTGCTGTGGCTATGCCTGAAATACTCCAGTTAGAGAAATGCAGAGAGCAGAGGCAGACAGTCAGGAGGTCAGTATCTTGTTTCATCATAGGAACAATGACAGGAACAAAATATCCAAAAATGCAGGGAGGTTAGCATAGAGGAAGTAATTGGGCTTTAGGACACACAGGAGAAATGAATGACAGGAAATCTCTAACCACAGCATATGGAGGGAATCTGGAGCCCGCAAGCAGATCTGCTTTGCTTCCTTGAAAGATGGACAAAATGGCAGACTCTGGGAATGTAGTTGAAGAGGTACCGGAAACATTTTGCTTCAAGGTGGCAAAAATGCAGAAGAAAGATGATGGCTTTAGTATTCGTGGAAATGCTGTATGCAAGAAGGAAAGAACTTCCTAGCTCCCTCTTCATTTCACTGTAACCTTCATCCTACACTGATTTTGGCAAAGGTTGCAGAAACTGCATGAGAAACTAAGAAAATCGTGAGAGGCAAAGTTGTGAATGTTTTAGTCACAGTCTTTCCTTCTCATGGCACATTATTTTTGTACAACGTTGGGGCCATTCATGGTGTTTGTAAAACACAGTTGAAATTCACTAACAGGCTGCAGTGCTGGTGTGACTGTGCCTGGAACAGAGACATAACCACACACCATGACCACACTTGCCTGTGTGTTAAGAAACCAAGAGAGAAGAAAGGATAAACTTCCAGCCCCTCAAAGTAAATGGCATTCTTTACTACTATTATTGTGCCAATTATTATTATATTCATCAATAAGAAATGAAATGAGAACTACAGTAAAATATTTTTAATTGGAGAAATTAATTAAAATTTCCATTTTCAACCAAAATTAATTTTCTTTTTCAAATTATTTAATCAAAATTTGTTACATATGCCAATATTTTATAAAAATAATTATTTATTGGAAGATACTTTCTTCATGGGGGATTTCATCATTCAAGACATTTCTTGAATAATCTCCAGCAGAAATATTTCTCTTAATATTTTGCTTGACAATTTCTGTAATCAATTTTCATGTAGATTTCTGTTTAAGTTTTGAACTATTTTAGTATTGGTTTTTTTGAAACTCATTAGATAGGGAGGCTTAGATTCTCCACTAAAAACTCTATAACTGCCCATTAGTATTAAATCCCTAGTTTACAAACTAAGGATTTTAAAATGTTCCTGTCTTCCCATAACCATTAGGGCAGATTGATAAAGTGTCCAATAGACCTATCTAGCTGCACTGCAGCTTACAAGGAGACTGCATAATCAAACAAAAATGTCCAAAGGAGGTGTCAGTTCAAAAATTGATGTTCAAAATGTTACTGTATTCCTACAAAATAATCTGCTACCAGCAAAATACTTTGACCCAGAGCAACAGATATTTTGCATATGTAAGCAAGAATACATTTTCTGTGTGAAGCAAATCCTGTGACCTGACTGACATCTTCCAGTGTAAATCTGTCCTCTCGTTTTCCTACTGACACAGTTTTGTTCTTGGACTAAATTGAATCTCACATCTGCAGCCTTGGCTGATCTTCTGCTCCTTCAGACCTTTTCCTCCTGTCTCTAATTTTGTGTCTGCATACATTTTCTCACAGCTCTCTGCACTTTCTTTTTCCCTGTGACTCACCCTTTTCTCTCTGTAATTCTTCTGCTTCTTCTCCATCAGAGAAGTTCTTTAGCTGCTGTCCTGGAGTGCAGAGGAGCATGGTGGTGACACCCTCTCATCCTAGCAACACTTTACCATACTTATCTTTCTTGCACTAATGTTTTCATTCACAGAAGAGCAGTTACAAAATCACTAACTTATTATTGTATATTTCAATGAACTCTGACAAAGAAAAAAAAAGCAGCTGTACAATAAATGTTATGCTTCAGTGCTTTCAAGATGAAACAGTTTAATCTTTAAGAGCCTTCTTCTTCAAAGATTTCCTTTGATTTCTCTTCTGACTTAAAAACTCAAAATAAATTAAAATTCTAAATTTTTGTTCTTTGTTTAATTCTTTTGTTTTAAGCTACTAATAATGTTTAACTTATTACTTTTTACTGTATTTTAAAATAGCAACAGCTAATAGTTGTGGTTTAAGAACAAAAGTTCACTTCTCGTTTCCTTTGTCACAAACACAGAAGTTCCTATGATGCATTTATGAGGGAAAGAAGGGAGGGCTTTTCTAGCAGCCAAACAGGCTTTTTTCTGTAGCCAGTCCTTTTCTGTAGCTAAGAAAAGCATCATTTGCCAGTACAGCTTCTGCTGTACTTTCGCTAATCTCAGCTCCCAGACTGAAGTTGACAGAAAGGATCTGTGCTGTTGTGGTATGAACTTCAGTATCTCTAGTGTTGTATCAGGGTTCTGAGAAATTAATTAAAAAATAACCATCTCAGCTGTAAAGTTGAATGATCCAGGGGAGTCCTAACTTATATGGGCAAAGAGAAAAGGGGAATAGGATAGAAAAGTGTGTGCTGAATTAACATAAGTCAGCCATTGAAAGAAAGACATTTGCCTCCTTCTTGGGCATCTATTGTGATCTTCATGTCAGCACTAAAGCTACATTTTAGAGATCCTTTTGATTTAAGGTCTTATTTATGGCTTTTTCCATATATGTTCAAGGCCAAGTTTGTTTTTTAGATTCACAATAACTGTTTGTCATGACAGAATCCCTTCCTTTAGCATCAACAGTTGTAATTTTTCCCTGCTTTATACCCAGAATGGTACTTCAGAGATTTTTGTATCTTGGTCTTTTGTACATGAAACTAAGGCCTTTCATGTCCTTCCCCTTATCTGTCACATTTTATACAAAATATTTTAAATTATAGCCTTTGTTTTCAATGATTTTTACATGTTATTTTCATTCTGGCTTTCAAGCGGGAACCTTGAAGTTTCTTTCCCATAATTGCATGTTTTTTCTTCTTAAGATCTACAAAACTTAATCTTCACTCCTGTAGGTCTCCTTGATAGTTCTTCATCATGATATTATTGACAAATTTTACAATGATAAAACAACTCTGAGAAGTGCTCGAGCCTGGTGATTATCATGGTTTTCCTGTATTCCTTTTAAAATTATTGCATTTTAGTCTTAACATTGGATTTCAAGCTTTCAGGGAAACCATGCATCTATTCTAACTGAATAATACCTAAAAGAAAAAAATTTCTCACAAGGACTCCCAGTTTCTGAACTAAGAACATTAACAAAACAACAGCTTCAATTCGGAATTAATAAATCCAGCAAGAGATTCTCCAAGTTGTCCAGTATTACTACTGCTTTTTAATTAGCATTTCATAAAGCATATGACTTACATTGTGTTCAGCTAAAGACATCTGTATAGGATCTTTGATCTAAAGTGCCATCAAGTTCTTATTTAAGTTCCTTTGTAATCATGATAAAGTTTTCACCATGTCCCACCATTTTAGCAGTGTTATTCAAATAATTGACCATTTATCCTATCCCAAATGTGTTTGTTGTATGTGTCTCACTTCTATTATGTTCTCAAAACCTTTATTCATATTCTCCTTGAAGGAATGAGTTATAAAATGTTAGAATGCCTCCATATAAATACATATATTGCTGGCATATCATAACACTAATAAACATGCTGGGTTTTTATAGCTCCTATCAGTGGCAGAGTCAGGCAATACCCCTGAGCAGCATAAATATTCAAATAGAGACTGCCTTTACCTACACAGGCCTGCTAAATATTGTTAAGGAATAGTAGATGGCAAAAACGCCTTGTTACTGTGCAGCTTTAGCCTCCTGCATCAACTAGAGGACACCTTCTTGTTTATGTGATGTCTGTCTATATTTTTTCCTCTCCATTTTAGTATTTTTTAACATCTTATATAAGTTTTCTGATGTCACAGGAACTTTTAGACCATCTTCTAGCTGAAGAAACTATAAGGGACTTGATTTTTTTGTGGTTTTTCTCATGCAGGTCTCACCTATTTTACCTTGTTATGGTGGTGGAGAGTTACCACATGCCTAAAATTCAGCTTCCGAGAGTTCTGTATTAGAAACAATGTGGAAGCTTCAACATCATATTCCCTGTACACATAAGTGTAGTTCAGAATGCTAGTTTTTAATCAGTACAGTCATTCAACATTTGTATTCAGTTTACTTTCCAGTTAGTGTTTATTTAAAATTAAGATTGTGTGTTCCATGTCTATATGGAGAAAAACATCTTTTGGCAAAATACATACTAGGGAACTTATAGATAGATTAGTCCTTAGTTTATATCTTCCTTTTCAACATCATCTGACCTGGAAAAATATTCCTTTGCTAAGGAGACCATATTCATTTGTGGTGTTTTTTCCCTTTCTTTTCTTTCTTTTTTTTTTTTTTTTTTAAGGACTTGTAATTATTGAATGTTGGCCAATATACCCACTTAATCTTTTCAATGTGTTAACTGTTGCTTTATCTATCCTAACAGATGGAAGCTGATTTTGCACTACTTGAATTTTGCAAATTGATGCTGCCAGGATCTGCTTTGCAAGTGCTATTGAACTTTCACTGGATAAGATAACTTAGATCTCTGTTAATTCCATAGAATAATTAAGATTCCCCATAAGTGGAAACCTTGGACAGGTATATGATTCTTAGAGGTAAAAAGCTGTTCAAGAATCATTATTATATCAATGTAGTACATTGATACAACTGTAAAATAGAAATATGCCAGGTAAAAAAGCATCTATAAAACACTCTGAGCTGTTTCAGCAAGATGCATGCTGACCTCGGACTACAGCAAATAATCTCCTGTTACTTACATGACATTTTCTTTCAGTGCAAATGTTCCACTCTCTGACCCACTTTTCCTACTTTATTAATTCAAAAAATACAATGCAGCATGTGAAAAAGAATCAGTGTGACGAATGTCACAGGTCTATTGCTTCAGTTGCCAGGGAAATTTTCCCTTTGGTGAGCACATGTTCTGAAAACATTTCGTTTCCATTCAATGATTGCAGTCTTGCTTTGTTTCTACGTACTTGATATACTCCACCTAAATCCAGGGTTAATAAATCTACCCTTCCCTAACCTTTAATATCCTGAAACTCCTCTGTCCCACACAGGCATACAACTTACCTCATTACTTTGACGTGTAGCTGCATGGATTTATTTGGTGTCTCCTTCTTCCCCAGGCAGCTATTTGCGCAATGCCCATGTATGCTCACAAGTGGGAATGGGAACCTGTCTCCCAATCAACTGAGAATCAAGATGCCTAGCTAATCACTCAGTCTCCAGAGCTGTTTGCAATTTTGTTGGTCATGACATATGGCCAAGTCCCATACTAGATTTCTTTGAGTTGGTAGACAGTTGTTGATGATAATTACTGTTTCTATAATGCTTCAGTTATGGAAGGTAAGACAGAATTGGAGTTCTAGCACACTTTCTGAGGGATCTGGGTGATCAATTTATACCTAAACTTATAAATCAGAGTAGATTAATACTGAAAATTCTCCCCCCTTACTTCTTCTGTCTTTCAGTTTCCACCAATGAAGAGGGATTAATGCTATTTTGTTTTCTGGAGAACCTGTATGAGTGGGGGTGTTGGACTAGATGACCTCCAGTGGTCTCTTCCAGCTTTGCCCATTCTGTGATTCTGTGATTCATAATTTATACATTTGCGCAGTTACATTTTTTAATCACACGACATAAAATTCAGGTAGAGTAGAAAACCTAAGTATTTAAGTAAATATTGACATAAATTATGACAATGGCATATTACTATTTATTTTTTGTTTCCAGTTCAAAGGAAACTCCTGTAAGCATAATGTTACTTATGAAACTTAAATGAGAATGAAAGATAGATTACTGTGAAAATACAGATACAAGTAAGTCTTCTTCCCATAATTAGACCATGTAGCAACTTGTTGTTTACAGTCTGCTCAGTTGCCATGGGCTGTCTTGAAACCGGGTTAGAGACACTCTTGATGCTCTTGCTTCAGCCTATGTAATCTTAGCACAGGCTCACACGTATGATGCAGTACATGCTGCAAATCAGCACAAGACCCTGTGGAGTGCATCAGTGCCTTTGTTATAAGCGTTCTTACTATATTCATATGACTCCAAAATAAAGGGTCAAAAGAGATAATATTCTCATTAAAACAGAAAAGCAAAATATGGCACTGGTAAGACAATAATTTTGTGTGTATGTTTAAATGTTTGTATAGGGAAGACTGAGAAAAATAGGTGGATTTCATGCATAGTAGTTAAAATTACACAGGAATTTTAAATATTTTAGTATATAATGGCCTGGAATTCATTTCTGAAATTTTGTTTCAATTAAATTAAAATCTCCGTTAATTTCAGTAGTCTTAACTTTTGAACTTTTAACTTTTCAGTAGTCAGAAAATTGGCTGACAGCTAGTTTAGTTCTTCAGTCAGTAGGGAATTAAATTCCAAAACGTAACTACACAACATATTGGATATATAATTTCAAGCACGAGAAATGGAATAAAGCCATAAGAATTTCAAGTGAAAAAGTAAAATGAATTTCTAATATTCCATAGTGAGGAGCTTTATTTAGACAGAAACATACTGAAAAGGAGCTTCCTAAAGCAAGCATCATAAAAACTTTCTAGCTGATGATATGAGCTAGAATTCTGGAATGCAAAGGGTCAAAGAATGCAAGAGATTTCATAATTTCTCATACATCAGTGACAAAACCTTAGGGCTGATGCAAGCTGATGAACCAAGATTTAATGTAATATGGTCAACTCATTTTTTACTGATTACAGTTCAAGCAGCTGCATCCTGCCCTATCAGTTATACTTCTCAGAAGGCTGCACTATTTTGAGTGAAAAGAGACATGCCATCAAATGATTTAAAATATATGCATTAGGACAGGGACAAATAAGTACAGAGTGGAAATGTCAAAAAGAAATAAAATTAAGACCTTTTGTGCAGCTGCTTGCATATACTAATAAAGACTTTTTTCAAAGACTTTTAGAAACTACATTTACATTGAAAATGACAATGTACTGTAACTAATATTTTCTAAATTTACTATGCTTTTAGATTTTATATATAGGACCTAAAATATCAATAATGAATATTAAAGCATACTTTTATAAGTATATAGATGTGGTCTAACTCTGCTCCCATTAGACCAATACTGAACTGTATTTTTTAGAAAATTTCTATTCAGTGTAAATTTATCAGAATTCTGCTGTTATTTTCAAAGGAGGTTATTTTACTCCTTTAGGGATGAGTTTCGTAAAAGCTAGACATTTTGTGATATTTTATCAATACGTTCATTCTCTATTTAAAGGAATAGAAAAGCAAAACAAGGATTAATTCTCAGCAATGAAAATACAAAGAAGTGGAGTGGAACTCTGAGGAGCAGATAGGCTAGAATGATTTTAAATTATTTAAGCTGGGTCTTATGATTGCGTCCATGGAAATATCACCAAGTGGCATCTCTTTGACTTAGACTGATAACAACACACATAACCATTGAGTTATAGGTTCCTTTCAGTACAGATGCAATGATACCTTCTATCAAAATAAAAAAGTAGTTGTTGTTAGAACAGTAAATAGTAGTGACACTTTCAACTCTAGCTTCATTTTCTATTATGGAAATATATATTTGGAATAATAAATGAAGGACTGATTTTATATTCCTGATTTTATAATCTGGATAAAAAATAAACCTCTTGTGTTTACTGAGATTATTTATTCAAACACAGTTCAAGATCAGGATATTTTCTAGTCTCTTCTTACTTTTTACAGGACTAATGGTGTTGAATAGGGGAAATCACTTAAGGAAAAAATCAGCAAAGTTGGGATTTTGAAAATGCTCTGGAAAGGTCATCTCAGATAAATGTCAGCTAACTTTTAAATCTGTGGTCATTCTGAAAACACACCTTGAAAACTGTCAAGTGCATGATTTTCAAATTAAACTGAGAAAACTGATTTTCTCCATCAGCTCTCTGGGCTCTGGGTGTTCTCTCCTCACAGAAGTTGTCATAAAAGAAGACAAACCAAAAATCACTTTTTATTTTATGTGATACCCTCTGTTATTCTGTAGTTGAGTCCAGGCTATAGTCAGAGGGGATGACTGCTGCTATTAAGGCATTCATTAAACTTGACAACTTCTTTTATATTGATATATGTCAAGTGCTCACTGGTTCAGTCAGCTTGTTTCCACATGAGACCATCTGCAGTGGGTTTAAGATTTTTTTAAGAAAATATTTTTCCTCCAGTATGAATCACAAAGTTTATCTAATTTATATTAGAGAGCTAAGATCAAGTCAGCTATTTTAATTTTTGCCAGCTGGGCTGCATAAGGTTCACTTCCTTTTCCAATTGTGTCAATCTAATATGGTTGTCACTCTAAACAGATGGAGTATTATGACAGCATTAAGCTCATCAAGTAGAGGATCATGCAGAGGACTTACATCCTTTGTTCTGTTTGTCCACTCGATACTTTAAGAATTTTGGCATGCTCATTTTACCATTTTTACATAGATAGTTTTCAGTTAACAGTCATGAAACAATTATTATAAAATTCCATCTTCTGAACACAGGATATTTTTGTGGTATTTCCTGTGTGTGAATACAGACACACACATTTGTTTGCACAGCAAGCTGTACCATAGCAATACTTGGTACATATTTTCTTTAAACTAGTATAGCTTAAAGAATAATTCTTCTCATTTTTAAAGAAATGTGTATAATTTTTCCCATTCTTTCCTACTACCCCAGTCATTGTTCTTATGCAAGATAACATCTGGGCACAGTCTTCCTTTCAAATGTTAATTATTGCCAGATAAAATTATTTGTTTACATCCAAGTATAGATTATCACACAGAAGAAGACTGAAGATGAATAAAAGTGAGGAGATTAAAGTTTTTGTTTGGCACATAATTTTAAAGAGTTAGAGATTTACAAATAAAAACTTACATATCTTTTAACATGTGCTATTGGAAGACAGCTATTGTTTTGCCTTGTCATAGAGTAACATAGACCTTAATGAAGTCAAAAGACCTAAATATATGCTTAAATTTTATCATATTAGGACAGAGGCAAACCATCCCATGGTATCTATCCACTGATGACATCCGGATGGATCCAGCTTCAATATGGTCAGCACAACTGTTCAGCTGTAAGGTTACTGCCATGTCACATCTCAGCACGCTGCCCAAGGACATGTTGATGGGTTGGCTGTAGCTCCAGAACCTTACCTTCGCCTCAGCAAATCTGTCCTGAAGTGTCACTGAGAGTTGTACATCAATATGTCCTGCTCTCCCTAATGACTGGTCTTCTGGCCAGATCTTTACAGTGATTTTATTAAGAAATCATGGTGCTTTGTACTAAGTATTGAATTTTATGTAGCTGAAATTGTTTGGGGTTTTGTTGGCTTTTTTTTTTTTTCCTCTGTTAATTCCATAGAAATTATTTATACTTTTGCAATCCTTGAGCAGGTCCTTTGGATGAAGTTAGCAAAGTCCTTGAGCCATTAGTCAGCTAAATGCAGCATAGCAATATAAGTAAACATAGAAATATATTGTGTAACTAACCACACATAAAAAAATTTGGTTTGTATCTAGGAAACTATCCACCTGACAAAGTATCCTGGCTCTACCTGCAGTGGACTGTTGATGACTTATTTACACTGTGAGCGAGTTTACCCAAGCCTACCAGGAAAACCGTAATGCTCATTGCCATTCCATCCCAGAACAGAAAATGGCTGAAAAACAGTCAATAATTATTAAAGTCATGCACTTCAGGGCACTACAGTGAAAACTGTCTGAAAGAACCCAAATATGTATCTATGTATTCAAAAGCTTAAACAAATTAGTTGAATACCCCTATACTCTTTTATGTAGCTCTGTTCTCTCCTTAATTCTAATGTGTTGGAGACATAAACACTATAGAAAAGGAGTGGATAAAGAAAAGCTGGATGAAATACAAAATATATCCAGATAGATTTCACGGGATAAAGATGAAACTTCAAAGTGAGATGACAGTGATGAATGGGTATTCTAAATCACAAGTGGAGACAAAATTTTTCTGCCAAGAAAAATGGGTTTAAACTAGAAGCCCAATCAAGATTTTGAAAGATATTTCAGAAATAAAAATATGCCAAATGAGTGTGCCTGTACCATAAACTCTAATTGGCCATGAATACAGCCAAGTTGAGTAAAGTCAAAGTTTAGAACCAGAAATAGAAACCCATATTTTGGGCAAACACAAGATGCATATCTGACCCCTCTTACAGCACATCTTCAAGTCAGAAGCTAGTCTTCATTCCCTTCTATTCATTCTCATCTGGGCTGTGCTGTTCAGCAAGGGATTTCAAACTATGCAAGTTGTGGAAACCATTTTACAGTGCTGGCATCCAAAACATTCACCCAAACCGCAAACTATTGTTGAAAATATCCTCTTGAAAAATAAAATGGGCCTAAACTTGATTTTATTTCACTGGATACTTTAGGCATATGACTATCAAAATATTCCATCGCTAAAAAAGGTAAAACTAGCTTTAGCAAGCAGGGTCAATGAAGTTATAGACACAACATGACATAACAAAATTAACTGAACAACTTTTTAGAGCAAAAAAAAAATTTAGCAGAAAATGTTTATTCATCAAAACTAAAATTTTAAGTAATTGAATTATATTCAGTAGTAATGTCTCCAGTTTCCTCACAGATATTATTCTCAGTTTTCAGGTAAAAATGATTCCTTATAGCTGTAAGGCAATTTCACACTGTGGACTTTAGACAGATGCTTAAATCTTCAGTTATTCTGAAAAACACAGAATGAGTCATTTCCATGTAGCAGAGGGGAGAAAATCTTTATAAAATTACACTCCAATATAGTCTGGGATAAAAATAGTAAGAGAGAAAAAAATCCCACAGATTTAATTTTGACATTTCTAAAATGCAATGCTTCAAATCAATACTGTTAAAAATCTCAACAATTTCACCTTTTAAATCTCATATTTTTAACTTCATTTTTATTTCTAAATATCATTAGATTGGTTTAAAATTGCAGCAGATAAAGATAAAAATAAGTAAAGGTTTTTGAAAATGTTTAAAAAAAAAATTCCATTTGAAAAACATGACGTCAGTGATCTTTAGTGCCTCTGTGAAAACTTGACAAAATTCTCTCTTTCAAGTCAAGTATTTTCATGACTTTTTGCTCCCAGCTTTNAAATGTATTTTTTGACTCATCTTCCTCAAGCAAAAAAATAAAAAAAAAAAAAAAAAAAAAAAAAAATCCAGTATTGCTCAGTATGTTAACCCTACCTGGCAAGATTTGTGAGGATGAGGAGTGGTGTTGCAGAGGTGGTCTCTGGGAGGAGAGGCCAGGGTTATCCCACGCCAAACACAGCCAAATGTCCTGTTGAGGACAGGAGTAAATGAGAAACTGTGCGAACATTTACCTGGCAGATCAGGATATCTCATCATACCGAGGTCTCTTTAAAGGGTTCATTGCTCTTTAAGGAAGGAAAAGAGACAAAACCATGAAATATTACTCATGGAAGAGAAAATATACTACAATTTCACTATATGTTGATGTATTTAATGATTTTGGAGAATAAAGTTCAGGTACTATACCCAATGCATTCTCTGCATGGGAAAAAGTAAAGCTACTCTGAACACAAGGGTCTGGGTTTTTTGTCAATTCTCTGAATCCATCTCCTGAAATGTGTCTCCACACAACATACCTGCTCTCAGGACCAGGCTGTATACCATGCTGTGCTTTTAGTCAATGCAATTAGCAAAAATAACTCCTTTTCCTCTTGTTTTCCTTCAGTACATGAATCTGGCAGGTTCTTGACCATTTTTTCCCCCCTCATTTTCACTTCATAGAGAAAGTCTTAAAGTTATGGGACAATAATGACATTGAAAAGAACACAGTGCTCAACTAGTATAGTATCAGGATCTCTACCTCTGAGCAAGAGAGGTGGGAAGACAATAATGAATTACATATCTTCTGCTTTTCACACTCTGTTGATTAGAAAATATGGGCCAAAAAATTTAAATAAACATCTTATGACTTCTATTGTGAAAATATAAGGTCTGTGTTTTGAACCAACTCACATCTCTTCTTTGTGGGCCAGGTTCAGTGTTTGCACACAGTAACATAGTATAAATTATGCAGGGATAATGATTCAAGAATTCAGGAAAGACTTTAAAAAACTTACTGTCTGCAAGGCACACCTGTGCTTCTTTACTTATTAATATGTGTTTCTTTGTTTCTACATTTATATTTAGAACACTGGAAAGGGCAGGTTGGGAGAGCATAGTTTTTGAAGATGCCACCAAAAACAGCTGCAAAAATAAGGGGGAAAGGTTTTAAAGTAAGTGCAATACAGAATCTTCAAACAAAGCAATGCAAACCCAGAAGAGAAAGTGGAAGTCTCTATAGTTACAGAGACTTTGGAATCTGCTGAATAGCTGTGGGTCCACCTTCAAGGGGAAAACATGTTTGCAAAAGGGAATGATGAGATTTCTGCATCCAAAATACATTAAGCTTGACATTACAGTGGTGGCTGTAATCTGTAAAGAGCAACTCCTGCTCCTTTACTTGACTCCCTAGCAAAAACTTGGCAAATGGTTTATAGATGTTACTAATATGGGAGGTTAAAGTTGTCTTGCATTACAGATTAGGAGCCTTTGTCTGTTTTTTATAAGAATTAAGTCTGTTCACAGTGAGAAATTATGGAAATAATTTTTTTAAAAGGTAACACATTTCCTTCATGCATCTAAGCATTCATCCTGCCCGAAGAACTGCAGAGTATTGCAAGTACAAGGTAAAATGTGTTGAACACAGGAGCCTGACTCTGCAGTAATGAAACTGCTGGGCTGCTGAATTGCTCCTTGCCTAGAAATACTCTTTCGGGCACTGTAAAAATTATAAATTATAACCACAGCAGAAGCAATACATATAAGGCGAACTCTGAGCTATGTACCACGTTTGACATGCTGAGGATGGCACATTATCATGCCTTGCTAAACACTCTTGAGTCTCTGTTTACAGCTCTGCTTAGCTACTGGCCACGTGAAGTAAGGTAGGAGTAACCCAGGGAATGTGAGTGCACAGGCTGCATAGAATGGTACCCAGGTCTTCACCTCATCAATCACACTGAAAAGGCAAAAACCAACGCATACCTCCTTGTGCAATTAAATTAATCACAGGAAGGGGTATAGTAATTTAATGTATTTGGATGTCCTTTATTCAAATACAGTTCAATGCCAGAAAGGCAAGTGTACTTACCTTTTGTAAAAACCCTCAATTTGTGTTTCGTGGAAACACTATTTTCCCACATTTTCCTCACCTTTCTTAATTTTAAAGTTTTCATTAAAAATATATATAAAATATAAAATTAAAAATATGCATAGGCAGAAAAACTCTAACACATCTTCATATCAGAAATGAGAAGATATATGCTAAAAAAGTTAAATGCCAGTTGAAGGACTACAGCCTACACATCGGAAACCTGTTGCCTAACACTGGAAGTCCCTACATTTATGTTTTAAAGTAGTTTAAGAACCTTAAATGTCTACTCAAAACTGCCTAGATCTAGGGAGCACTAAAGAGATAAGGCTCTGGTTTATATCTCAGCACTGTCAGAATGTAAAAATGTCACCGTTTAGGAATGGTATTATCCTGTTTAGTACTCCCACTAAAACCGTGCACCACTTGTTCCTTCCTTCCCTCTCCCCTGTAGTGGGCTGGAAACGGGAATTGGAGGCACACGAGGCAAAGAGCGTGGGTTGAGATAAGAACAATTTACTGGAAAGAGCAATGGCATAAGAAAAAGAACAGTAACAACAACAGTACTAATGACAGAGGGTATAAGAAAGGACAGCAATTCCCACAGAAACCCCCCCGCAAGAGAGATATTGAACAGCTCTCCTTACTCAACAGGAACAGCAACAGAACCCTGTCCCCCTGGAGGAGATTCTCTTTCCCCTGCCCTCGGCAATGATATGAGGTGCTATAGAATAACCTCCGGGTCCTGGCCATGCCTCTTCCTGGCTGGAACCAGGACAAAAAACAAGATCGTTTCCTCTCTGAATTGCTCATTTGAGATTGACTCATCTGGCTTCTCAGATCCCATCTGCCCAGCAGAGCCTCCTGAAAACTATTGGTGGAAGATGTCACATCCAGTTTTTACAAAGGAATTTATTGGTTAGAGCACGCACCTATGCCCCTAGGAGACCTTGTCTGAGTTTGCATGCTGCTGCAGGGAGCTGAACCCATATCACCAGAGCCATCTGTTAACCAATAGGTTGTTTGGTATTCAAACCAGGTCTTCTTAAGTTCATCTGTTTAAAAAATGTTCTGCTTATATAAATTTTTTGCAATATTTATGGAGCACGGGTTGGGATTTCATTCTCCCTCACTCTAGCTTACTAATTACCACCAGCCTATGACTAAATTCAGCATTTCATACTGAAGAGGTGGTTCCGCTTGCTCAGCATGTCTTAACACATCAAGCTTACATCAAGATTATGTCTTTATTAAGCATCCCGATATCTAGAAATCCACTCATAAAACACTTGAGGTGAAATTTATGTGACCAAACATAGGCAACTAAACTATCTTTATTGTCAGAGATAAATGGACAGTTTTACTGGAAGATTCCTTCTTACTTTTAGGTGGCCATCTATATTTGGTCAGAATTTCACCCAAAAAGAACCCTCTCTCCCTCTTTGAATTGTAAAGAGTGTCTGTAATGATCAATTCAGTTGTAGGTCAACATGCAGATGTCTGAAGTTTGACGAGGCAATTTCAGTCACTTTAAATATCAATGGATTTTTTTTTTTCTGGAACTAATGTTAACACCAGTATGGACAGTAATTTATTGAATAATTTGAGTAGCTATAAACATTGATTGAAGAATTGGGTTTGGAAGCAGATTTTCCCTTATCAAGTGGGTACAGTTTCTTCACAAATTTTGTCTTACACAAGAAAGGACAGTTGTCAATCCTTTCTTTATAACGATTAATTTAATAGTGCCTGAAATGCAAGTCTTCTTTCTCAGTTAGGTTTATGTGCCTTTTTGTACAGCAGGTGCGGTGGTAGCAGGATTGGTCTGTGTGAACAGAGGCCAAAACCTGCCCTGTGTCAGGTACCAACTAGTTTCAGATAGCTCAAATAAACCCACCGCAGAGCACAGCTCATCCCCTCAGCCAAGACAGTGGTACTTCAGAGAAAACTGAATTAAGAAAGAGCAAAATGCTGCAGAGCAGTGTGAAGAATGAGGAAAAACACATGAGCAGTAGCTCTGCAGACACCAAGGTGAAAGGAGGAGCAGGGGGTGCTCCAGGCACCAGAGCAGAGATTCCTCTGTAATAATGGTGATCAAGCTGTCCCCCTGGAGCCCATGGAGGACTGCAGGGGAATATCCACACTGCTGACTACGGATAACCCCATGCCAGAGCAGGTAGATGTGCCCTAAAAGAAACTGCAGCCTGTGGAGGAGACCCTGGACTGGAGCAGATTTTCTGGCAGGAACTGCAGCCCTAGGGGGGCCCACACGGGAGCAGTCTGTTCCTGATGGACTATATCCCATGGAGAGAACCCATACTAGACCAGTCCTTGAAGAGAGCAGTCTGTGAGAAGGGCTCTTTTAGGAGAAGTTCTTGAAGGACTGTAAGCATGGGAGAGCCCCCATACTGGAGCAGAGGAAGAGTGTGTGGAGGAAAAAGAGGCAGAGGCGAATTGTCATGAACAAAACCCACTCCTCATTCTCCTGCATTGCTCAGATTAGGGAAAAAAGGATAGAGCAGTTGATAAGGGTAGAAGGAGTGAAATTGAGCCTGGGAAGAAGGGAGTAGGGAGGAAATTGTTTTAGTTTCTGTATTTGCTCCTCTCTTGATTTTTAACTGGCAATAAGGGGTTTTTTTCTCAAGTTTGATCTGTTTTGCCTGGGGTGGTAGTTGGTGAGTGATCTTCCTATCTCAACCTACAAACATTTTCATCTTATTTTGTCCTCATCCTGTTGAAGAGGTAAACTTATCATACCCTCAAAAATGCAAGGAGAGGTGGTATCTTTCTTTATTCTCCCCACTAGAATATGCTTTTGTTTCAAAGATGAAGTTCAGAGAGAGGCATGGATATATCAATTTTATCTATTGAGTACCACTTGAAACCTCCTTGTTGTTAGGACAGAGTTGTCTTTGCTGTTGTTGATTTCCAGCTGTTAAGAAGGAAGGCAGGTTGGCCATGAGCTACTGTTTAAGAGCAATGTAGACTTCACCAGAAAGAAATAGACACGAATCATCACAGTATTTAGGGCGGAGATGTGCCTCTCTCTTTTTTTCAGAGGAACATTAATTCCACTAACTGCAATACCATGACAATACCTTACAGGCATGATTGGATTCTGTGGTTGTAAGCAATCCTCTAAATGCGCATTGACAGCACTGATGAATATTTATAAGAAACGATAGATAAAAATAATAGTAATGTAGGCTCTAGAATCTGATATTATGCTTTTCTTCTAAATGCAAGTTCAGTGCTGCGTTTCCCCCTACATTTTGATTTCTGAATTAAAAAAGAAATAGAGGGCAAAAAAGAAGTTGTAACTGAATGTAGTTTCCCTTCCTTACTTTTCTTCTATGCTTAGTTGAGATCTGAGGTAAGAGGAAAATCCTACCTAAACATGTTTGCTTCTTCACAGAGCAGAACTCCTAAAGAACTGATAAATTAGCTATGTAAATACAATTGATAGGGCCACACACTTAAGTATAAAGCTTAATGACTTAAGAGAATTGTGAAAGAGGCCTGGCTCAATGTCAAAACACTTACAGCTGGATCTTCAGCTGGTGGAAATTAACAGCGTTGTGTTGGGTGCAGCGAAGCAACGCCAATGCTCACCAGGTGAAGCTCAAGCTCTTTATATTTACCTAAAGATTTACTTTAATATGGTTCCTTTGTCATGCTCACTGGCATGCGTACTCATGCCTAATGTGGGCACTGCTGCGTAAAGGATGTGTTCTGCCATTCAATGAAATGTTTAAATGAACCACCTGCAGCCCACTGCTAGTTAGCAATGCAGGCGGAAGTGCAGGATCCCACAAGGAAGGTTGCCCAGCTTTTCCATCACCCCGCGAAACAGGTTCTGCTCTGCAGGTTTCTATGTTACCATTGCTGAGCTGTGGCTTCCACACTTACTGTACAACTACTGCTTCCAATACTTCAAAATTCCAAACAGCTTTGCCGGTGCTTGGAGCTGATGAGGAGTGCAATATAAAACCAAATTCTATTCAGTTTATGAAACTATAAGTGATACTTGACTGTGGGGCACAAAATATTTTCCTATGTCTTTGGACTAACTCTTGTGAGTAGTTTTGTGCTGTTTCAAAGTAGTTTAGCTCTGGGGAAAGAGCAGAAGCAATGATCATCCATCCAGGATAAGAATTAATAGGGCCAGTATTGATCAGCCACAGCTCTTTACATAGAGCTCTGGTCAGAGTTAAATGTAACATTTCTTCACATCTACCTTTGATTTTTCTCAAGAGAATTTCATCTTAAGATGTGTCAGTTGCAGGATGCTAGTTATCTAATTCTATCCATCACTAACAGAAAAAAAAAGATGAGAAACAAATAAAAGGAACAGCCCAAAATCAGCTAGATAAATAAAACTACTGGGGGCAAAAGGAAAACATCTGTTCTCATGTAAAAGTCAAAAAGGGAACGTCTGGTACTCCACTCATAAAGATACACATACTCATTCCTTGGCACCATATCTAAGAAGAAAAAGATTGAAGTACAAATTCCAAATCCATCCATGTATCATTATTGTCACAGGAAATGTTTCATAATCACGTCAGTGTTACTGAGGAAGAATTTATTTATTTTTTTATTATATTTCATTTTATGAATAAGAGAAAGTAGTTTTTACAAGGTGCTACTGTTGCCCTGGAAATTATAATGCATATGCAGCATTGGAATTAATAGCCACTTAAAAATGTATTCCCATTTCCCAGAAGTCAAATTGAGTTTTGATGATGTTTCACTGGAGGCAGAACCAGCCCCTGAATAAACCATAAGGGAAAAGAATAAAATAAGTGGGATGTATAGGGTTACACTGTCACTCTGACTAGCCAAATATTTTGTTTTAAATGAAGGGAAATAAAAAGGGCTCATGGAAGGCAAAAAAACCCAGGCTCTTTTATGGTGAAATTATTAAAAAATCTTCTCCCAGTATCTAGCAACTAAAGAAGCAGAAACTCTTCATTTGAGCCAGAATTAATTTCATGGACATATTTAAAAGTGGAAACAAAGACAGACTAGACTATACTGTTATTCATCTTTAATTTCTACTGAAGGCTCAAGCAACTGAAAAAAATATCCTCATTTCAAATTCTCTTGGAGTTTCCTAGAAGAAGCACTGCTCTTCAGAATGGTTTTATCTGGAGTTATCGGCAGACCAAGACAGGGATAGAAGGGCTGTTGCCTTTTCTGGATAAGATGCTGTTGGTAAAGTTTGTTTAGAGGAAAACTACACAGCAGATTTATTGTTTTATTAGCACTATAGTCAATTGTATGGGAAGATAAGAGAAAACAGGCTGAACTCAGCTCAAGCTGAAGAATTTAGATATAAAACATAGGTGTAGAATAAAAAAATATATTGTTCACCATTTTACTTTGCTAGGAATAAAGACTGGTTCTCAAGACTGGTTCTCAAGAAAAAATGTAAGGGGTTGTCACACCAGTTTCAAGGGACTAACACAACAGCTGTGGCTCAGCATTGTATGTTGTGCAGAGAAATGGCCCAATTGCATCTCACCCCGAGCCTAGACATACACTGCCAATGAAAATCCTGCCTGCTGCAGAGCTCAGGGAATCACAGTGCTGCTAGAGATGTAAGTTTTTTAACCAGAATTCACTAGCGGTTGAACAAAAACCCATGTGTATTCTTGAGAATCTCACTTTGGACATTCAGTGTGAACAATGTTGTCAGCCAGCAGAGATTTATCAATAAATATAAGTTTGTGAATGATCTCATATATGTAACTGGCTACAGTAAATGGTGTCAGCAACACCATAAAGATAAATCCAAAATACACTAACTATTGCCACAAGTTCAGTTAACAGAAGATCACAAACTAAGAAAATACAAAACATCTGTTTCATTATTGTTGGGGAAAAAGAAAAAGCTATTGGCATAATCATTGGAGAGCTGGTACAGAAATGTGGTATTTTATGTGAAATGATGGCAAATTTATGGGAATATGTCTCAAAAAATAAAACATAAAGAATATATTCTACATAACTGCTTTCATCCAGGGTTGTTCTATTTGAAAACATTAATAAGTTTGAGTTAAAAACTAAGGCAGAGTGATCCAAAATATCAAAGTATGTTAATACTAATTAATTCCATTCAATTTCAGATGTTCAGCTGAGACCAGAATTCAGCCTGGACTTCCTCAAAAGCAAAGAGTGTCAGACAATCCTATAAGATATTTCTTCATGGGAATATAAGTAACATTAATATGTTGGAGACTTCTTGACTTCTTATAGACATGAATATGTGTTGATCAGAGTGATAAGAGTTGGGTGTTGGCCTTGAAAGTTTAAGCAGTTCCTTCATGTAAGATTTAAGGTACTGGAAGAAGCAGATGGATGCTCTAAAGGGTCTGAGCACTGAGTGTTATTTAAAACTCTACACGAAATGCAGTTCCCATGCCCAAACATGCAGGAAAACTGCACACTGCTGGAGAGGTCGAGGGAGAGGATGCTGGTACAGAAATTGCTCTTTTAGAAATTTTCTGGTTATCAAAATCAAACAATTCCAACCAGAAAGAATTGCTTCCTTCCCCTCTCCCTCTTCTTCTGAGAGAGTGATTGTAATATCTTTAGCTCTATTATAGCTTGTTTTTGATTGAGAATTTTCTTAGCTGAATTCTAAATGTCTTGTGAAATACACCCAGGACTACTAATAACAGTCACCAAGGATACACAGAGATTTAATGCAGTGTTTGCAGAGCTGGGAGTAATGGCTGTCAGGCTGAGCTAGTGGAGTTACAGTACTTCATTAGCTCCTTTGGAACAGCAGCAATTTTAGAGCAGAAGGTATCTAAACTGTAAACACTTCCCAAATCTTTCTACCCCACCACCCTTTTTAGTTTATTTTAAGGTACACTGAGAATTCTTAAAGAGACAAAGGTGAAACAGGAAATATCTACAATTAAATGTATATTTATTATTTGTAAAAAGAAAACATGCATAGAAACACAGGATTGTTAAGGTTGGAAAAGACCCTTAAGATCATTGTGTCCAGCCATTAACCTAGCACTGCCAGGTCCACTATTAAACCATGTCCCTAAGCACCACATCTCCATGTTTTCTTATCTGCAAATCCCTTTGAAAGAATGTATCTGTACATAGAGGAGAATCTGATTGTTTCCATATGTTACCCCTGCTTAGCACTTATCATAGCACTATGGGAAGATCAGTTGAATTCTTTGCATGGCAGTAGTAGGAAAAAGGAAAAAAATGGAAAGGACTGCAATTCTGTACGGTGCTGTGGCTTTCTTTCACACATTTCTTTCCCCTTGCTTGCAAAATCAGTTTGTGGGACATTTGCTAGTTTGTGCTGTATTATTCATTTGGTGAACCCTGTGTGGCTACAGAGGGTAGTTTGTCAGAATACAGCAGTGCAGCACTGTGTTGCTCAGATGTCCTTTATAACAGAACAGTTACAGACAACCTGGACCTTTGCATGTAGTAAGAAGAAAAACATATAGCAGGTTGTCTTACATCATTTTTTTATTTTTATTTGTAGTATATTGTTTTTCAAAGGAGACAGAAAAGTACAGAAGCCAGTCAAAAATACCGGTCCTGACTGTCTCTTTTTACCTCCCATACTAACAGCACAAAAGCATGGGGTTTTTTTTGTGACTGGTGCAGTGAAGGATCAGGACCAAGGACTCATGACAAGTGTGATTTAGACAGCCCCAGCTTATCTGTGAGCCATCATTCTGGGTACAGGCAGAAGTGATCTTAACACAAAATCATAGAATGATAGATGGTTTGGGTTGGAAGGGACCTTAAAGATCATCTAGTTGCAGCCCCTCTGCCATGGGCCAGGACATCTTCCCCTAGACCAGGCTGCTCAGAACTAAATCCAGCCTGACTTTGAACACTTCCAGGGTTGGGACATCTGCAGCTTCTCTGGGAAACCTGTCCTGGTGCCTCACCACACCCACAGCAAAGAACTTCCTCCTAATATGTAACCTAAACCTACTCTCATTCAGTTTGAATCCATTCCTCTTGTCCTATCACTACCTGCACTTATAAAAAGTCTCTCTTCACCTTTCTTTTAGGCTCCCTTCAGGTACTAGAAGGCCACAATTAGATCGCACAAAAGCCTTCTCTTCTCCAGGCTGAATGATCTCAGTTCTCTGCGCCTCTCTTCATAGGAGAGGTGCTCCATCCCTCTAATAATTTTTGTGGCTGTGGCTCTCCTCTGGCCTCTCTCTAACAGGTTTTGTTTTTTTTTTGTGTTGAGGGTCCCCAGAGCTGGACACAGTGTTCCAGGTGGGGTCTCAGCAGAGCCGAGGGGCAGAATCTCCTCCCTCCCCTGCTGCCCACACTGCTTTGGATGCAGCACAGGACACGTTTGGCTCTCTGGGCTGTGAGCGCACACTGCTGGGTCATGTCTAGCCTCACATCCAGCAACACCCCAAAGTCCTTCTCCCCAGGGCTGCTCTCAATCTGTTCATCCCCTCTAGGGACCAGATTCAGGTCCCTCTGGATGGCATCCTGTCCTTCAGGTATGGCAACAGCACCACATTTTTGTACCACCTGCAAATTTGCTGAGGGTGCACATCAGGGGTGGCTGGAGAATCAGTTTGCTAGGAACAAGCTGGAGAATAAGATGCAGAAATAAAAATAGAATGGAGTTTCAAAATTTCAATACAGGGTTTCTTGCACAAGAAAGATTTATGGGAAACAGCTTGCCTGCCTTCCTCACTGGTCCCACAGTGAGTCCGCACTTGTCCCTAGCCACATATGAGGGCACAGCGATGATGGTATATTTTCTGTAGTGAAAAAGAGAATAGAGGAATAATGAGTTGTTTAGATATATAAAGTTTGTGTTATATAATTTCACTTACTTCCACTGATTAGTGTTGGATAAAACTCAAAATGTTACGTTAGGTGCTTGCATTGAGGTGATTCACTCATTCCATAAACTCTGACTTACTCCTCAGCATTCTCTCACCTACTCTCAAGTTCTTTTCTGCTTTTCAATGCTTCATCTCTCCAAAAGACAATAAAACTAGGGAGTGTATCACTTCTGCTTTTATTTTCACAGTGATGCAGCTTCTAAAGTACAGAGTATGTGGGACTGAGCTCAGAGAAAGGATTTGTGTTTGTGTGATTTCAGGATAACCAGTCATGGGCTTATGCACAAATATTCTCAGTGCCCTGTTGTTCTTCCTGCCACTGGCTGCCAACATCACTGTACTTTATTTACTGTGTGGTAAAACTGGAAATCACAGAGATTAAAAACTATTGCTTTCAAGTCTTGATATCCCACTCATTTCCTGTCAGTCTGCTGATATAACTGATCCAGAAGGTGCTTTTCATTAAGAACTACAGTAAGAAAATCTCTTAACACTGGATTTGAATTTTCATTGTAAACATTAGATTGGGTAACCTCCATTACATGCCACCCATCAGAGAAAGTACACTGTGCTTGTGTCTTAGCAGATGTCTTGTGACAAATATCACTCATTTCTGTGGCAATCTTCTTGTGTTAGCCTTCTTGAGACCACAGAGGAGATTAGGATTTAGAACAAAACAGTTTTTCAATCTACTTTATAGACAGACTTTCACATAGGTCCTTACAGACATTCTTTTATTCTGCTGTCAGTTGCTTTTAAGTAATTTTAAAAAGAAATTATGAGGATTTGTCTCTCCCCTCCCCTTCTTTCAGTGACTTTAAGTAAAGCTCAAAAAGCTTTGATTTGAATAAACAGATCAGGTTTTAAATGCACAGCAAGAACAGACACTTTAATTGTGATCTTGAAGAAGTTATTTGTGCAAAGATTACAAAGATTGTTAGAGAAACCTCTACCAATGGCTTCTAGATTTCAATCTAGGTCCCCACTTCTGCTGAAGTTAATTGAAAAGAGATTTCAGGACTTTACTCCTATCTTTTCATTAGGCGATACTAAATTTGGCATTCCTAGCTTGAGGGCCTTTTTCCATTATTTATAGATCTGGTAGTCTTGCAGAGACTGGATGGATGGACTTCCATAAGCATAACTCTTTCCTTCCCAGAATTAGAAAGCCTAAATGGTCATGTTTTACAGCTGACATGTAAAGCTAGTCTGGTTTTATGTGACTGGTAAAAATTTTTGGTTTATAGTATGAAGTTGAGGAAAAATGGATCCTTCCTGTTTTCAAAGATTTTTTGCTTCTTTCTTAACCAGTGCAAATTGACATGCTTGTTTTATTTTTAGTGCATTTTTTCTTATCTTTTGAGCTCATCACCTACCATTTCTGAAGTATTAGTATGACAAAAAGAAATCTCTTGATTAAAAATTTATTGCTTATAGTATAAGACACACCTGATTGTGCATTATCTTTCTCTTTTAACAAAGTAAAGCTTACAGCTCTTTACAATGCATTATGAATAATTAAAATTTTACTAGTGGTTTTATATTTTATGGAAATAAAACCTAAATACTGATGGTACTCCTATAACATCACAAAATTTCTTTTTTACCTCCTGCTTTTTTTTTTTTGCTTTTTTTTTTCCCCCAGTAATCCTCTTTAGGGGCTTAAAGAAAAAAGATAATATCAAGGTCTTTGGTGGCTCTAGGACATTGATTGCCAAACCAAACCATTCTTCCAAATATCAGTAAACTAGGAGCAGCAGACTGCTGTGAGCTATTTTTTAGCCAAAAGGATTAGATTTGTCTCTTAGATGGGTCTGACATCTAATATAGATTTCCAATGGGTTGAGTTTCGCCAGTCATAGTTGTGACTTTGTGAGAAGACTTGCAGCTTTCTGAGGGTGGAGTATGTCCCCTGCTGGGGATATGAAGCAAGCCCTGGCACAGCAAATCTTCCCTAGTACTTGTTTTTGTGAAACCTTGAGCTGAGCTGTGGGCACGTATCCAGGTGGTCAAATCTTCTGGGACAGTTTCTCTTCCTCCTACATAGCACAGTGGCTTTTGGATTCAAGTTATGAGTCAGCTATGGTTATTTAGGGCTTGTAAAGAAGTAGGAGGAAATAAGGGAAAAAATAAAAAGAAAGCATTACATCCTAGATAGTTATGTGATTTTAGCCTTTGTTCAGGGGACATATTAGGAAGAGGTACTGCCTCAGGCCCTTACACCATGGTTTGTATGGAGAAGCACGAAGAAGGACTCTAAAATAATTAAGCGAAAGTAACAAGCTGTACTTATTAATGAAATCAAGTTTTTATTTATTTGCATGAAAGTACCAGCATTATTTATGTAAACAATAAAAACTGCATCTGTTAGTTAGCTTTGTGTGAGATTTTCCATATCACTGAGGTTTAGGGAATATCACTTAGGGAGAAAAGCAATTTTAAGGTTATCATGTGAGTGACAAAGACATTAATCTGACAAGATATGCTCAAGAGACCCACAATGCAATTGTAGAATTATTTTGGCTCTCTCACCCATAATTTCACGGAGCTCAGTGTAATTAACACACTTCATGAGATTTAAGTAACATTTGTTTCTTCTTCATCAGAATGCAAATTTGAGAATGATATGGATCTGTACAGGAGACAGAAACAACTGTTCCCTGGGTAATAACTTGTGCACTGTTTCCTACTGGGAAAAAAAAAATAAAAAAAACAACAGGAAAAAAGAAAAAAGGTGGCAGATGAGCATTACTCAGGGTTTATTAGGAAGTTAACATGTTTTATAGCTGCTACAAATGCAGAAACCAGATATGTCATAAAATTAATGGAAATTAAATGATTTATTGTCAGCTAGCAAATTTTAGGCCTCGTTTTCTTAAAAGATATATGAAATAATGAAATCTGCAGACTGTGTGTCTGTGTGCGTGTCAAAATGGGTGTACAGTCAGCTAAAAAAATCTGTAGTCAGAAGCCTCTGTTAATTCTTAACCAGGAGGAAAGAATTATAACAAAAGAAAGGGAGTAATTATAGGTATGCATGTGTGTGCATATGTTTAGAGGACAGAAATACATCCAAGCAATCAAATCAATAATCTTTTTTCTTCAGTAATAACTCAGTGTACAATCAAAGAACAGATTAGAAGACTGGTTACTTCCCTGTCCTACATTCCGCCTCAGAAGATAAAAAAATAACCTAAGACTATAACATGTAAGGAGAGATTGGATGGTCATGATTACCTATCTTTTTGATCAGAAAATTGAAAAAAAAATCGTATTACATGCAGTTTCTTAGTAAAGAAAGAGAAATTATGCAAATAATAAATTAGTCTCTGTTACATTTCTCTAGAGATAAACAAATCTGAGACAAGAAAGAATATCTAGATTTTAGACTTCTTTTACTTAATCATATTTTAATAGAAAGTGAATAAATGCAGAAATGCATAATGCTTGAAGAACGTATAAGAATAAATGAAGTGAGGCGTACAGTACACATTAGTTTATTAATGCTTCAGGTTTTTCTTGATGTCCTTCAGGCGCATTATCAGCTGACTTAAAGATGATCACATTTATCCTCATCTGCTCTTATTTTTTCCCCTACAGATGAAATAGTAAATAAATTTAAAAAAACCTGTATGGTGACATTTTTCGTAATGCATTTGGCATTGGCAGCACACTAATCTCAGAAGAACTCTTAAACTGTGAGCATCACAGAATAGGAGATACAACTAATTTATCCCATATGTCTCTTATTTTTGTCCAGCAAGATGTGAAATGTTTTTGCTTTTTTAGGATAAATTTGAGGTCTTAATACTACTTTATGTTTGTAGTTCAAAACAAATTATAAGATAAACTGAATTACTTAACTGGTTAAAACTGCATGTGAAATCAAATCAAAGTCCTGTTATCATACAAGTTTAAAAAAATTACAAAAGAGAAAGAAAATGTAGATCTCAGATTGCCAGTCATGCTTTTGATTTTTAATCTCTACCAAATATTTATGTCTACAAAAAAAACTTGATATATCTCCTAGAAAGAATAAGAAATGAACTTTAAATGTTTTAAGAAAGATTTCTTGTTCACAGGCAGATGGAGGCACTCAGATGAGCAGTGAAGCGTCACAGCTGACGTGAGCACAGAAATAAACAGGAGAGACAGACTAAAAGAGGCTGAAGATATGGTTATATCCCAATGGGAGAGCTTTGACACATGTACTGTAAACAAAAAACTCTGTTCTTGGACGAGCCTGATTTTCATGCATGCAGCTTAAAGGGAGAACTTTCTAGTGCCTCTTTACTGATGCTCTATTTATGCCTGGGAAGGTTTTATTTTCACAACCTTTTCCTGGGCCCTGTCATTGTCTGTCTGTATTCTTCTCCCTGCTCTGCCCTGAATCCTATCTAAAAGTGAAATTGTAGTAATTAATTCATCACACATGCAGTTCAGCTTGTTGGCTACAGCTAAATTCATGCAGCATGTTCCTAGGGCTATACTAAATGTCTCATGGCAGTAGATTTCCAGGCCAAATGTTATTTTGTGCATATATTTTGTGTATTAGTGGTCTGTTATAGTGTGTGAAATTACCTATTGCTAGGCATTCAGTGTAGGTAATTCTGAGAAATGTAATTTAATTGAGACATTTATAAGATGATATCTAGGATTTAAAACCTAGCCCTATCTTTATAATGTTCTGAAAACTACTCCTGAAGCTCTGAGTGGTTCAATTTTCATTTGTAAATTTGTATGGCTTTCTGACACCTGCTGCTCAATAACTGGTGCCATAAGCAATTCATTCTTAATTTATGTAACTAAACCAGTGATTTCTAGATCCTTAGTTTAATATTCTGTTTTGTAAAAACAACACTGAGCTCTTTTTTGAAGAGCCTAAGAAATGGCAATAATCATGTTAATATGAAAAAACTGCTGTGTATCTATTCTGGCATTCTGGTAATTGAAGGAGTGAAATCTTAATGAAATATACAATTCAAGTGTTTTTAAATTTATTATGTGGTCTAAAATAGATAATACCTTAAATTATTTTCTTTACAAAAGATCTGTTCTTAAAAATCCAGTTTGTCATTTCTCTCAAATAGAATATATATTTTTCTGAAGTTCTTATTCTGCAGTAACTGTATCCTTGGTAGACTGATGCCTAAAAGACAGTCTACCTGAAACAGAGGCCAAGACAAATTAGGAGTATAAAAGCAGACAATTTATTCAAGGCCTGCAAAGGCCCCGAAGGTACATTCAGGCAAGCAAAGCCCCCTGTTGGGGACGTCACCCAAAATGGACGACCAGGTCACAAGCCCTTCACCTTTTATATGTTCTGTCCTATTAGCATATTGGCTCCTAATTCTCCAGTCGCACCCTTAGATGATGATGTTAACTACCCCAGGCCTGCTCCCCCTATCTCGCAGTTGTTTACATTCTTTTCAGGCCCTAAGGCAGCGAACATGTCCTTTAATCTGTATTCAGAGAGCCTTGTTTTGGCTAAAGGTGCTGGGAACAGAGGATTTTTAGCACTTAGTAAGGAGCACAGAACTACAGCAAGTTACAGATATATGAAAAGGAAAAAACTTAGAAATATTCAAAGGCATCAAGACAACTACTTTTATTCTTCCCAAAATGCATGTACTTTAAATTTCTGTATCTGCTTGCCATCAAATTAAAATTACTAATTTTAAAAGTTACAAATGAGAAGTTGTATAAAAACAAAACTCTGATCCTCTAGAAATGTGAACATGTGATTTTGCTTATCTATACTAGAAAAAGTTAAGGCAAGGTACATAGCCTTACTCTATGCTTCAAGTTAATATCAATGATTGTTGTAGAAATGGAGAACCAAATTCCAGTATCAGCAGCTGTTAATCCTGGGTCAATAGCCATTCTGTAAGCTCTAACACAATTTCTTAGATACACAAATAGGATGCCAGGCATGAACGTTCTGATTTCAACTCCTTTGTTTGAGTTCATGACCAGAAGTGATGTCTAAGTGTCTTGGATTAGACAAATATTTTAGGTGGAAAGTACTCTGAGTAGGTGTCTTTTCTATTGTAGAGGTTTTTGGAACCCCTCCCCCTACAACACAGAATATCTCAGTTTAAAGTGGAAAGAACTGTTTAATTAACAGACCACACAGTGGAAAGGGAAAAGAGGAAAAGGGGTCAGAAAACCTGAACAAACAGCTGATGAACTTAGTGTCCTTTTTCTCAGGCGTAGCTTCCCCTTTCCGGGGGGGCCCCGAAGGGCTAGGTGAAGTTCCTCCGGTAGCTCCCTGGACGATTCTCGTCCGCTGTCCCCCGGGGCTCCTCAGGTTCTCGGATGAGAAAGCAAGTCGAAGAAAAGGGTCTAAAACAATGAAAAACAATCCCAGGGAGGAAAAAAAAAACAACCCAAGCAGCAGCTACACCAGTAGCACCCGCCACCAGCAGCAGCAACTGACTGAGGGGAAAAAAAAAAAACCAACAGTGTCCCTTCCTTCTCACTCCCCCGTAGGAGAGCTGGGGAAAGTTTCAAAATATCCCACGCTGGCGGCAGAGCTCCCAGCTGCGGGACACAGTTAAAGCTACAGGACCATATTTCTGGTCAAGCATACAAAACGATAAGGAATACAAGATATCATTATGCCACCCCAGGACACTAAGCTATCAAGGACTTGAATTACACAGAACTCCAAGATCAATATTACCACCTCCAACTGTGGCCAAAAATTAGTAAGAAATTCATGGTACCGAAACTGGCATTAATTTTTTTTCTTTTTTTCGTCTGGTCCTCACAAGACAGCGTGCTGTTAAATCATGTATGTACTGGGCACTCTGAGGTCTGTCTTCATGCCAGTCCTAAAAATTCACTAGTGGGAATACTGCATGTTGTGCACTTTGCACAGTATGATTTTTAGGTGTATTCTGGCCTACAACAGTGTTACAGCGCTGGTGATTGAAGCAAGAGCTATTGATGTAATCTAGCCAGACTCGTGCAAAGTATTTGACAGTGTCCTGCACCTTCTTGTCTCTAAATCTGAGATATGGATTTGATGGGTGGACCATCGAATGGGATCACTCCTGGGACTGGAGCTGTTTAACATCTTTGTCAGGGACATGGACAGTGGGATCAAGTGCACTCTCAACAAGTTTGCCGTGTCATTAAGCTGTGTGGTGCCCGTGGCACACTGGAGAGAAGGAACGGTATTCAGGGAACCTTGACAAGCTTGAGAGGTGAACCCGTGTGAAGCCTATAAAGTTCAACAACTCCACACATAAGGTCCTGAACGTGGGTAGGGGCAATCCTCATGAGAATTAGAGGCTGAGCAGAGAATGGATAAAGAGAGATGCCTTGCAGGGAACTTGGAAGTGCTGGATGAGAGGCTGGAGGTGAGCCGGCAATGTGTGCTTGTAACCCAAGAAGCTGATCATGTCCGGGACTGCATCAACAGCAGCATGTCCAGGAGGCCAAGGAAGGTCATACACTCTACTCTTCTTTTGTGAGATCCACACCTGGAGTACTGCACTCTGCTCTGGGACCTTCCAAATAACAAGGACTTGGATCTGTTGGAGCAAGTCCAGAGGAGGACACGAAAATGATCAGAGTTGGAGCACCTCTCCCATGAAAACAGGCTGAGACAATTAAAATTGTTCAACCTGGAGATGAGAAGACTCCAGGAATACCTTATAATCCCTTTCAGTACCTAAAGAGGCCAACAAGAGAGCTGGAGAGGGACCTTTGAGAAGGAGGTGTAGTGATTGGATGAGGGCCAATGGCTTTAAATGGGAAGACGGTAGATTTAGAAATTCTTTACTGTGCAGGTGGTGAAATGGCGGCACAAGCTCCCCAGAGAATTTGTGGACATTCCAGCCCTGAAATGTCTAAGGCCAGGTTGTATGTTCAAGAGGTTTTTAACCTGATGGTCATTTTAATACTCTTGAGGTGTTTTGGAAGGTTCTCCCTGGTATTTTCTGTGCTGTGGTCTTTTAAATTTCATGCAAAGTCATCAGTTTCACTGTAAATGAAAATGTGACACTCAAATAAGTATAAATCAATTGGAAATGACTGATGACAAATGACATGGAGTAAAAAAGGCAAATTGATTACATGAAGAAACAAGGATTTTCCCATTCAGGAAAAGCTAACATCCCATTAACTGAAGCTGCAGGTATTGAAGCAAGAAAATATGAGTAACTCAGAACCTAGTCACCATTTCAATGTTTGGGAATTGGGCACACATGATTCACAGGAAGGTTTCTGTACTGTTTAGGCCTGTGGAAAGTTATAATTCCCCTTGAAGGGTTGAAGCGTTCCCCCTGAATATACCTCCTGAAAGAATGAATACTCTTCTTCCAACACATGAAAATCAACTGTGAGCCAAGTGAGCCCTACGGATTGAACTTCCCTGTTCCTTTTTCAGGGTTGTGTTATTTCCAGGGACAAAAAGCTGCCTTGGATTTCCAGTCTTAGGAGACCAACACAAAGTGTTGTAGTCTAAAAATTCACTGCAAGTCTTCCAGTGCTCATGAAATTCTCTCATAAGAAAATCACACCCTTCTAAAAAGAAATATTAGCATTCTATCATCAACTGATATCCCATAGCCCACCTTTGCACCTTGTTTCTGGGGATATTCTTCCCTAGTAAGTTGAGAATTTCTTTTTGTTTATACAAGACTGTCTTGGAAATGAGCTGGATCACAAAGAGTTCACGTTTTCCTCAATACATTTATTTCCATAAAGGGAACAAAACAAAACAAGACAAATAAAAAATTCTCCATCTCATTCAAAAGCATGATAAATTTCATCCAATTGGACGTACTTATTTCTGCCTATTTGACATTATTTGTTGTAAGTTTACATTTACCTTCTAATTTTGCTTATGTTGCATACAGCAACTAAAGCTTAAAACGTGTTTCATCAGGCAAGAAAATGAAAGCAAGTAATTGTTTCTAAAATATTTCCTGTTTAATTCTAGTTAAAACATGTTTTTTTCCCTAGATCACTGGCCTAAGAAGTAGCAGTAATTGGGTTATTGCTAAGTAGTATTTGTAGGCATCAACAGTAAGCTGTCTTATCCACAGTTACTCTACACCTCCAGGGCAGAAAAATGGCTTATCTGAGTTGTGTGTGGTTTTATAATGACTATTGAATAATTTCTTAAGTTCTTCATATATGTGTTCAAATTATGCTGTGAAATGCACAAGAAATCTTTATATATGTTTGTGTTTACACTTATGCTTATATTTGTGTTTTTAATTATATCATTTACATTAATATAAAAATTCATATTAATTTCTAGATCTGTATTTTAATATATTTACATATGGTCTGAAGTCAAAATCAGAAACCTTGCTGTCGAAAAGTTTATGCCTCAAATAAAAAACTTTGTTCGGGTCTGTACATAGCTTAAACCAAGATAACACACCAAAGAATGATACTTCTTCAGTATGATACTGATTGAAACTGTCTGAGCAGCTGGTTCCATGTATTGAAAGAATGACTTTTTTAGCATGCTGGCGTCACAAGAATGGCAGACTGAAGAAGATGGCCTTTTGATCAGAGATCCAAACTCATTCCTATCTCCCTTTCTGTAAGACATTAGTATTGGCTACTTCAGGTAATAATAAAATGTTTAAAATTTTATTAAAAAAGAGCAAGCATAGAGTAACACATCTTTATGTGGCTTAGAGGAATTTCTAATCTAGAACTTGTATCTCATCAGTGTTTACCAGCCCTTGACAGGTTTCCACTTATTTGTCTAACATTTTTAATTCACTTAACTTTTGGCATCCCATCTGTCTTGTGACAGTGAGTTCCAAAACTTAGTCATGCATTAAATAAAATTTTTTAAAAATTCCGTTGTTGTTTTAAGTCCATTAGCTTACAATTTCACCTAATGGCCCTGATAATTATTTTGTTATGTAAAAGAGTGTCTTGTTCCATCTTCTCAAATAATTCTTAGGGGATCTATTTGTTTGGTTGGTTGGGGTGATTTGTCAGTGACCACTGAACTGACGTTTTCATAGGTGTATCTACAGTAGCTGCAAATATATTTTCTGGGTTAACAATGCCTGGTTTGGAGACTCTCAGTTTGTAGACAGTGAGAATTTCCGTTTATCTTTTTCCTATGTACACAGCTTTTCATGTGTTGCCACTTCCTTTTTATCACCCAGTTACTTGTGCAAGTAACTTTTGCAACCTTTCACAAATAGTGGGACTTTCATTGTTAAAACCAATCATTTTCACCTGCCTTTTTCCTATCCTTTATATGTTTATTAATCCCCCATTCCTTCAGGTATTTAGAAATCCACAGGTGGCAGTTCCTTTTCTTTACAATCCATGTCTTCTTAGTTTGTCTTCTATAGAGAACCTTGTCAAAAGTTTTTGAAAATCCAGGCACAGTGTATCAACCAGATAAAGATCACCCTTGCCTGTATACTTATCTATTCTAAAACCTTAAAAAAGCCAGAATCTTCTTTATAAAATTTATTTTTATTCCCACCTCCATTTCATTGCATTTACCTGTATGTATATGAGTCCTATTCTACCAATCTACCTGTAAAGAATCAATTCCTTAATTTCCTGCATCTTTCCTGTGTCTCCCCTGCCACATTTCTGTAAGAATCCTTTAAAAAAAAAAAAAACATAAAATTTCCTAACCTCTATTCTCCTCATACAGAAGCTGACTTAAGCAATTGTGTAAGATCTATGATCAAATTACAAGGTCATATTTGAGTTATTTAGAAACCCCTGAGTGTATACCACCTTGTCTTTGTAATTTGTTACTATTCATTTATCTATTTGGTCTAAAATCACTTTTATTGACACTTTAATTTAAGATAGTTCCTCCAATACATCTTTTGTAGGAAAACAGACACAGTGGGAACCTTTCTAAACTCCTCAGAGGAGAGTATCAATGTGAAGAACCCATTTAATTTTTCTACCATGGCCTTATCTCCTTTGTGTTCTCCTATTACACCTCCATCATGTATCAGCTCTGCAGACTTTCTGGCAGACATTCTGCTTCTGACGGGCTGAAAAAAAGGCTTTTTATTAGTTTTCATGCCCTTCACAAAGCTTTTTCTGTAAATCTTTTTTTGGTCTTAGCTTGATTCTATATTAAGGTTTTCAGAGCTCATGATACTCAGATGTTTCTTACCTGGCCATAAATTCTACTTTATGAGGACCAAGCTTTTAATTTAAAGAGGTTCTTTATTTTGCTGCATACCAATACTATAATTTTATTTTTCACTGTGGACTTTACAAAATTTTCATAATACATTTAATACTTTTATTCTTTTAGATCCTCCTTTTAAGATCTTGGGGCTTTTTTCTAGTATCACTCATTTTTATAGAGGTCCTGCTGTTTATACATGTGTGCGTATGTAAATTTTTAATTTATTTTTAGATTCCAATAGGGAAGAAGAGTTTGAACGTACTTTTGTCAATATGGTTATTTATTAGTAAAAATCAGTATGTTCTTATGTATTATTTAGAATTATCTAAAAAATAACTGCTTCAAGGGGCAATCATTACAGTATCTAAAATTAGTTTTTAGAGCATGTCCCAAAATTGCTTTTTACCAATATTAATTGAAATAATTGAGTTCATTATTGAGAGAATTTCTGCCATTGCAATCTCTCTCATCTCCCTTGGCATTTCCCAGTCAACACACCTATGCTATTCAGATGATTAATAACACAAGCTTCCTGCAAATTGCTTCCTACAATATTTGGGCAAGATGTATTCAAATCAGAGGGAATGTTTCTTGTTGCTAACAGTTAATTTGTTTATCTTGTTTGACTTTTCCTGCACCTGTATCACTGAACAGCCTTGGGCCTCAAGTCAGGACATGCAGAGAAGGCTGTGACCACACTGCTTGAACTTAGTCCTCTTCAGAGAAAAATGAGTATGTTTGCAACTTGATCAAGGTCTCTTCTGATCCCAGTGTTCTACTCTGAAAGTGCAATTTCTATTTTTGTCCATGATTTTTCAGCTCAAAATACCTGAGCTGGATAGCGTGAGGACTGTGCTGCTGTACATCAAAACAGGGGCTGGAAGACAACACAGTGTGGGTGGACTTTCCACTTGAAAAAAAGACAGCTGGTAGTTGACACTGTACATGAAGAGCATAAAAAATCTTCCATGAACTAGGGGGCAAGGAGGTTTTGCTGGGTAAATACACCTCTGGGTCTGTATAACTTCAGGTACAATAACACTCACCTGCCAGTATCTAATTGGTAACCTGGTTCCATCCTATCTTACATTGTATTTTCATGTCGATCATGGGATTTTTTTGCTTCTTAATTCTAAGCTTGAAGGAAAAAATACCTTTGACTAGGACCTAACTGGTTATTTTTAAATTGCTCTGACTAAATATGATTTAATTTAATTGAGACTCTTCCCAATTTCTTACCTATATCTTCTCTATATATAGGCCCCCCAAAAATCACACCTCCGGTAAAGAGTTAAGGTAATTTAAGTAAGTAATTTCAAACTTCTCAACTTTTTCCCCATAATATTAGATGCCATACAATTTGTTGCAAATGGCCACAACCCAAACCAGTGTTTCTAGATGTTCTTGCAATAGGACTAAAAGTGCTCTTTGTGAATGGAAAAATGGCAGTCTTTTCTTTTCAATGTAGTTTTCCATATTACTACTAGAATATATATTTTCAATATAAAAGCGATCTTTTCTATGTCTAAGAATAGGGTTATTTCGAAGGAAAACTTCAGCTGCTCATTAACAATTGGAGTTTCTTCCAGAGACATGAATAGCTACTTCACTGGCATGCAAATGCAGCTAAAAATTTTTCGGATAACAGGTGAGTGTTGATTGTGACCTAGAAATGCTTAAATGGTTTTGTGCCTTGTTACCTTAGAAACCTACTTTCTCCAATTTTTTTTTTTTTTTCCCCACCATTAGAAACATCTTGTTATTTGGGAGAAGAGACCATCCTGCTACACCCTCCTTTCAGGCGTTTGTAGAGAGTGATAAGCTCTGAACCTGAGCCTTCTCTTCTCCAGGCTAAACAAACCCAGCTCCCTCAGCTGCTCCTCAAAGGACTTGTGCTCCAGACCCTTCCCAGCTCTGTTTCCTTTCTCTGGACATGATCCAGCACCTCATTGCCTTCCTTGTAGTGAGGGGCTCAAGTCTGACCGCAGGATTCAAGATGTGCCATCGCCAACGCAGAGGACACGGGTAAAATCCCTGCCCTGGTCCTGCTGGCCAATGGCCTGGTCCTGCTATTTCTATAGGCCAGGGTGCCATTGGCCTTCTTGGCCACCTGGGCCCTGCTGGCTCATGTTCAGCTGCTGTTGAGCAACAGCTTCAGGTCTTTTTCTGGCAGACATCTTTCCAGCCACTCTGCCCCCAGCCTGTAGCTCTGCAGGGCGTTGTTGTGACCCAAGAGCAGGACCTAGCACTCAGTCTTNCTCATTTTTATAGAGGTCCTGCTGTTTATACATGTGTGCGTATGTAAATTTTTAATTTATTTTTAGATTCCAATAGGGAAGAAGAGTTTGAACGTACTTTTGTCAATATGGTTATTTATTAGTAAAAATCAGTATGTTCTTATGTATTATTTAGAATTATCTAAAAAATAACTGCTTCAAGGGGCAATCATTACAGTATCTAAAATTAGTTTTTAGAGCATGTCCCAAAATTGCTTTTTACCAATATTAATTGAAATAATTGAGTTCATTATTGAGAGAATTTCTGCCATTGCAATCTCTCTCATCTCCCTTGGCATTTCCCAGTCAACACACCTATGCTATTCAGATGATTAATAACACAAGCTTCCTGCAAATTGCTTCCTACAATATTTGGGCAAGATGTATTCAAATCAGAGGGAATGTTTCTTGTTGCTAACAGTTAATTTGTTTATCTTGTTTGACTTTTCCTGCACCTGTATCACTGAACAGCCTTGGGCCTCAAGTCAGGACATGCAGAGAAGGCTGTGACCACACTGCTTGAACTTAGTCCTCTTCAGAGAAAAATGAGTATGTTTGCAACTTGATCAAGGTCTCTTCTGATCCCAGTGTTCTACTCTGAAAGTGCAATTTCTATTTTTGTCCATGATTTTTCAGCTCAAAATACCTGAGCTGGATAGCGTGAGGACTGTGCTGCTGTACATCAAAACAGGGGCTGGAAGACAACACAGTGTGGGTGGACTTTCCACTTGAAAAAAAGACAGCTGGTAGTTGACACTGTACATGAAGAGCATAAAAAATCTTCCATGAACTAGGGGGCAAGGAGGTTTTGCTGGGTAAATACACCTCTGGGTCTGTATAACTTCAGGTACAATAACACTCACCTGCCAGTATCTAATTGGTAACCTGGTTCCATCCTATCTTACATTGTATTTTCATGTCGATCATGGGATTTTTTTGCTTCTTAATTCTAAGCTTGAAGGAAAAAATACCTTTGACTAGGACCTAACTGGTTATTTTTAAATTGCTCTGACTAAATATGATTTAATTTAATTGAGACTCTTCCCAATTTCTTACCTATATCTTCTCTATATATAGGCCCCCCAAAAATCACACCTCCGGTAAAGAGTTAAGGTAATTTAAGTAAGTAATTTCAAACTTCTCAACTTTTTCCCCATAATATTAGATGCCATACAATTTGTTGCAAATGGCCACAACCCAAACCAGTGTTTCTAGATGTTCTTGCAATAGGACTAAAAGTGCTCTTTGTGAATGGAAAAATGGCAGTCTTTTCTTTTCAATGTAGTTTTCCATATTACTACTAGAATATATATTTTCAATATAAAAGCGATCTTTTCTATGTCTAAGAATAGGGTTATTTCGAAGGAAAACTTCAGCTGCTCATTAACAATTGGAGTTTCTTCCAGAGACATGAATAGCTACTTCACTGGCATGCAAATGCAGCTAAAAATTTTTCGGATAACAGGTGAGTGTTGATTGTGACCTAGAAATGCTTAAATGGTTTTGTGCCTTGTTACCTTAGAAACCTACTTTCTCCAATTTTTTTTTTTTTTTCCCCACCATTAGAAACATCTTGTTATTTGGGAGAAGAGACCATCCTGCTACACCCTCCTTTCAGGCGTTTGTAGAGAGTGATAAGCTCTGAACCTGAGCCTTCTCTTCTCCAGGCTAAACAAACCCAGCTCCCTCAGCTGCTCCTCAAAGGACTTGTGCTCCAGACCCTTCCCAGCTCTGTTTCCTTTCTCTGGACATGATCCAGCACCTCATTGCCTTCCTTGTAGTGAGGGGCTCAAATCTGACCGCAGGATTCAAGATGTGCCATCGCCAACGCAGAGGACACGGGTAAAATCCCTGCCCTGGTCCTGCTGGCCAATGGCCTGGTCCTGCTATTTCTATAGGCCAGGGTGCCATTGGCCTTCTTGGCCACCTGGGCACTGCTGGCTCATGTTCAGCTGCTGTTGAGCAACAGCTTCAGGTCTTTTTCTGGCAGACATCTTTCCAGCCACTCTGCCCCCAGCCTGTAGCTCTGCAGGGCATTGTTGTGACCCAAGAGCAGGACCTAGCACTCAGTCTTGCTGAATCTCATAGAATTGACCTTGGTCCATTGATCCAGCCTGTCCAGATCCTCTGTAGAGCCTTCCTGACCTCCAGATAAACACACATGTCCAAGTTGTTGTTCTCTGCACGCTTGTCAAGGGTGCACTCAATCCCCTCACCCAGATCATCGATAAATATATTAGACAGGACTGGCCCCAGTAGTGAGCCCTGTGAAACGTCATTTGTGACTGTCTACCAACTGGATGTAACTTCATTTGCCGCCACTCTCTGGCTCAGTTACCCAGCCAGTTTTTAATCCAGTGAATAGTGCACTTATCTAAGCCACAAGCTATCCAGTTCTCCAGGAGAATGCTGTGGAAAATAGTATCAAAGGCTTTATTAAGGTACAGGTAGTCTAGAAGAAAATCATGGTTTAATTTAGTTTAAAAAGATCCTCTTTTCTGTAACAATGTCCCTCCTTTTTTTTTTTTTAATTGAATTGTTAGGTGGCATTGGATTAGATTAGGATAGCATAGAAGGAAAGTATATAAACTGTTAGGTTTTCTAAGTTGACGAAAAAGAATTCCTCTGTTGGGAGGCAGACTTCTCAAAGAAATTATTTGGGAGAAATATTTTTACTATACAGCATCCAATGACAGTGGCCATAGTAGCAAAGATGTGGCAGCTGTTAACATATAACTAGATGTGTTTCTTTTGGCTCTATGAATTTTCAAGCGTTTATGCTATCAGCATGTGTCTGTGTCTCCATATGCGTTTCTTTATTTCTTTAGTGAACATTTCCTTTTTTTTTTTTTTTTTTTGCTTTTCAGACCTTTTTTCTATACCTGTAACCAATAGTTGGTATAATAATATTATAAATGTTTATAATAATTATAATAGTTAATATAATAGCAAGTATAAATGAGAGATGGGTATGTAATGAAACAAACCAACATAAACACAGAGAAAGCAGCCATTCTTATATTATTAGTTACACTGGGAAAAAGACTTTTGCTTAAATTAATGCAATTAATTCTGCATTGATGTACACTAAAGAGACAATATTGAAACCTACAGAAAAACTGGCAGAAGAGCCCACTGCTTCACTCACATCTTATTTCTGCACTTCTCATTTACTGACTGCGTAACAAAGACATTTCACTCCTAAGATTGTGAAAGTGTTTCTACATGAGTTATCATTAGAAGATTATACTGTCATCTTCCTCTTCCTAAAACTGTATGATTGAGAACAGAGAGGAATCTTTCTGTACTCATTTATATAGCTAGTAAAAGATTGTGCTGAAAACCTATTGCTGTAGACCTAAATAACTTAAAATAGAATTAATGACTAAAGCAAATAAAACTGGGGAAGTAAACTGGAAATGTAGACTTACTGAGATGCACACACTAAACAGCAAAACAGTATGTCACACAAAATTATATTAGGAAGTGCCCTGCTAGCAATTTTATAGCAGGTGTATATTATAAGACAATATTAAACCAGAAAAATTCAGTTTTTCTCCTAAACTCTACATATTTTCTTCAATACTGTACATATTTCTTTTTTTTAGGGTTTTTTTTTTTTTTTTTTGGTAGTATGAACTAACTCTGGACTAATTCTTGATTATTGCCAGTTCTGGCTAATACATGTTTAGAATTTTAGTATTTGTGTCTGACAGATTTTCTTGTTGATATATCTGCCTGTTGTTGTACCACATCTCCTCAAATGGCCGGCGCTTCAATAAAATTTGATGGAGAGAAGAATCAGGAGGAATCTAGTGCAGCTTATAGGTTTATTTCAAAAACAGAGTTTGGAATATGTTGGTGTAAATATTTATCGTCTGTGAGCCCCCAGGACAGCTTATGTAAATAAAAAAGTCTTTTTCTTGTACAACTGACAAAAGAACCCTATGATTCACATAAAGACTATCCCAGCCATGCCAGGCAGCACCAGTGAAAAGGAGAAGTAGTAGAAACAGATGACATTAAACACTCATCACTAGGTTAGCATATAATCTGCATATATATATTTGCCCTTCTTTGAATTTCAATTTTTAAGTTTCTTCATTCTTTCCAATACCTTTTTCTTTATTTCTAACATACAATTCCTTTACCCCACTATTCTACCCTTACTGCTTTCTACTTTTTTTTTTCTTTTTTTTTGATTCTTTTTTAATTGTAAGGCCTTCTTCTCTGTCATTTACAGAGCATTTAGTCTTCTCCTATATCTTTTTTCTAGCTTAGAATAACATTGTTACTTTATCACCCACACCCAAGTACATATTCTCACATTTTTTCTCTCTTTCCTCCTTATCCATCAAGTGGCTCATTATTTTTTGTTTTCTTTATCAATCAATAATAATAGTCTCTGCCGCCCTAATATCTCTTCATATGTTTCTAGATAATCATTGGATTCGCCTTTAACCTGTTCAATTTCCTCTTTTTTTTTCTTCTTTTTTTTAAATGGGACCCAAAACTGAATGTAGTACTCTATCTAAAGCTTGATCAGCATCAAAGAGTTAATTATCAAATCCCTTTCTTGTTGTACATACAGTACAACTTTGCAATATTCATGAGTTTGTAATGTTATCAGACAGTTCATTCACATTTAGTTAATCATGGGCCTGGCCTTCCTTTGTGCTGGTAGTGTTGATCAAATACATAACTTTTTTCTATGATTTTTCTTAATAATATACAACAATTTAAAATTTATATGACTAGAGATGAAAATTGACCATCCCATTCCTAGCAGCATCTCTTATATTCTACAAACTCGTTAGGCCAGAAAAACAAGTTCATCTGTGACGCATTCTGCACCAGAAGAGTCTCGGAAGGATAGGAATGATTGTTAAAGGAAGTTGATCCCAATCTGGCTGCATTCCGGGATATATTTCATTGTGAAGTGCATTGTTTCCCACCTAAATTTAGAAAACCCCTGTGAGTTTCAGATGCAACCCAAACTTTGAATGGAAGATTCTTGTGTGGGGAAATGAGCCACTCTGACTGACCCAGCCCTGGCAAAATCTTCTTTCCTTCTTATGACATTGCTGACGATTCAAAAAGTGGGTAAAGCTTTTGCAGGGATCAGTCCTGTTTTCTGTATTGTTTTTAAAGGTTTGTGACACTATTTTGTGACACTATTTATAGATAACCAATGAAACATAACGTGCTTTCATTTTTTATCTTCCGGGTTTGGTTTGGTTTGGTTTTTTTCTTTTTTGGTTGGTTGGTTGGTGCTTGGTTTTTTGTTGTGTTCTTTTTGTTTCTTTGTTTGTTTGTTTTTTAAATTTTTTTAGTTTTTTATTTGTTTGGAGGGGTTTTGTTGGGTTTTGTTTGTTGTTTCTTTGTTTGTTTAGTTGGTTGGTTATCATTAGGATGCTTTCTACTTTGTTTTCCAAGCACACAGTGAAAATATTAAAGAGAATTAGACTCATGACCCAGAGCAGACCTCTGTAGGTCACCCTTGAAACTTCTCCCTAACCTGACACTGAACCATTGATAATTGCTCTATGGGTTGCTATTTTTCTCTTTTTTTCCTCCCGGTTTTTTTTTCCATCTTTTAAAATTTTTTCTTCTCTTTAGCTTTGCACTTATTTAGCAATGATTGCATTTAATCAACATTTCTCTAGTTTCCTTATGAAAATGTCATGTGGAACTGTATCAAATTCTTTATTAAAACCAAGACATAGTATGTTCACAGCATTTCCTTTATCCACTAAGCTTGTTACCCTATCAGTGAAAGAAATGAGGTTAGTTCAGCATGATTTGCTTTTGATGAGTCCATGTTGCCTAATACTTACAAGTTATTTTCCTCCAGGCGCTTACAAATTATCTACTTTATTAATTGGTCTAACAATTTATCAGGTATTGAGAAGTTACGTATCAGTCTGTAAAGTTTCATCAAATAGCATGGAGATAACTGCCAATCTTGAACATACTGTAAATAGGGATTTATAGAAGTGCTTTGTTGCTTAATTCTTTATCTAGATTAAGAAGGTTTTCTATATTTTTAAAGTTAGAGATTATTTTAGACTAAAAGGATTTTTTTTGCCAATATGTAATAATGCAATAAAACAACATCTGTCACAGAAAAGAACACTAAGTTAAATCTTATTGTAGTACCTTGACTATATCCCACACCACCTGTATGAGACCTGTCTGCATGTCAGCTACTATGTCATTGTCCTAGCCTTTTGCTGAAGTTTTCTGTGACAACTGAGCTATGACCCACAGAAATTGCTATCAGACATCAGAGTATCCATCAGAGAAATCACTGATGTTTAAGGCCTATAGTAGATATCAACTTCAGCCTGAGATGAATTGCGTCCTAGAACGCTCTACATCGATTGTGGAGGGACCCAGCCTAACCTAGTCAGATGTGAACATTTACCTCTGCTATCCTTCTGAACTTCTAGCCTCTCCACTCAAAAGCTGAATGAACTTTCACACAGGGAGATTTCTCCTGTGCAACTCAGGCATGAGACAGAGAGTTAGCATTGAAGCTGTGCTTTTCTCCTTCACTAATTTCAGAATCCTGGGAACCCAGATGTGTAATGCATGCACCCCTTGTTGGCAGTCAGATGGAATGCTGTGGTTTCTATCAGTAATCAAAAATTCATTATTAAAGGGAATTGGGATTATTTCTTTAATTCCACTGTTATCAACTGCTTGATGAGATCTCTAGGTCCTGATTTAAGTAACATTTAATTAGCACAGTTGCAGAGAGGTAAAACATTTCTGAATCAAAGTAAATTAAATTGCATCTGTTCAAGCTACCGGTGATTTTGTCTTTGTCTACATTTTCCTACTATAATTAGTCAAAACTGGTTTTAAGCATAACAAGAAGTATTTCTGTGATATTGATATAATATAATGAGTGATGTTTTCACTACTCCTAATATTTAACAAGATTTGACAAACAAAATCTTGCTCTGTCTTTATCCAAATACCTTCATGTGAAAACTACTGAAAAACAGGTGCTAAAACCAGAGATATTCAATCTGTTGACCTACAAATACGTTAGGAAGAAATATGAAAAGAGAAGTATGGCACTGTGCACACTACAAAACCAAGGCATTGATTTAGGGTAGTAAGAAGAGCCTCCACATTTTGGAAGCAGGGCCTGACAAGGCGAAGAAAAATCTAGGGCTTAAGGATGAAATATTCTCAGAAAAGCATATTTGTTTCCATTATTTCAGGAAAAGTGAAGACACACCTTCTTTTTGTCCTTTTCATTTTTTTTTCTCCTGCCCTAGAAAAAGCAGAGAAGAGCAATGCAAAAAACCCACCTCTGTTAGATTTTAAGGCAACTAACCTCAGCTAATATGACCAGGATCTCATATTCCTCATACAGTGAGAGAAATAGTCTTCATATGGTGAGGTACTTGCTAAGGAATTTCAGTTATTGGGGGTATATTCTAGTGCATGTACAGTACACAGTAATATTTGAAAAAGTGTCTATAATACTTTGTTGAGCAAGTGGGAAGCAAAAATGCATACTTTACAAAAATGTAAACGCTTCTTAGAAAATGCAAAAGACCACACTAATCTCCACCTTACAGGTAACAAATTTTCTGACAAAATTATCTTCTCACTAGTCTGATCACAAACTCAAGCTGACAGATTCATAGAATAAGCTAAGTTGGAAGGGACCCACAAGGATCATTGAGTCCAGCTCCCAGCCCTGCACAGCACCATCCCCAAGAGTCACACCCTGTGCCTGAGAGCATTGTCCAAACACTGCTGGAACTCTGCCAGGTTGGTGCTGTGACTGCTTTCCTGGGGAGCCTGTTCCAGAGCCCAACCACTCTCTGGATGAATAATCTTTTCCTAATATCCAACCTGAACCTCCCCTGAAACAGCTTCAGGCCATTCCTTCAAGTCCTGTCACTGGTGACCACAGAGAAGAGATCAGTGCCTGCCCCTCCTCTTCCCCTCAGGAGGAATCTGTAACTACAATGAGATCTCCCCTCAGTCTCCTCCAGGCCGAGCCGATCAAGTGATAGCCTTTCCTCATATGGCTTCCCCTCAAGGTCCTTCACCATCTTCGTTGCCCTCCTGTGGACACTCTTTAATAGTTTAATGTCTTTCTTACACTGTGTCACCCAAAACTGTCCCCAGCACTCGAGGTGAGGCCGCCCCAGTGCAGAGCAGAGCAGGACAGTCCCCTCCCTTGCCCAGCTGGTGATTCTGTGCCTGATGCCCCCAGGACAGGCTTGTCCCTCCTGGCTCCAGGGCACAATGACTCGTGCTCAACTTGCCATCGACCAGGACCCCCAGGGCACTTTCCACGGCACTGCTTTCCAGCGTTTCATTCCTCAGTCTGTCTGCACCTCCAGGCTCGCCCCATCCCGGGTGCACAATCTGTCACTTGCCCTTATTGCATTCCATGTGGTTGGTGACTGCCCAGACCCCTGATTTGTCAAGGTGTCTCTGCAGTGCCTCCCTACCTTCAAAGGACTCAGCAACTCTCCCAGTTTTGTATCATCTGTGAACTTGCTTAGCATCCCTTTCAGTCCTGTGTCCAGGCTTTTTTAAGCCATTGAAGAGCGCAGGCCCTAAGATGGAGCCCTACAGAACCCCATCGAGCCCAGAGGATTGAACAGAAAAGCAAAAGCAAAGGGAAAAACACAGCTCTCTCTGTTTTCCCAGGCAAATTAAAATGCATGATATCCTTTTATTTTCAAGTTAAAGCTCAGTGTGGCAACCTCTGGCCTACGCAATCCTATTCTCTTCTGTGGTACAATTTTATTTTATAATTGTTAAAAATTTTGGGATCTTTGGACCAATTGTGCGTATACACACACACACACACATCTATATCATCTGTATCTATATCTATATCTATATCTATATCATCTATATCTATATATCTATATCTAATCTATATATTACACATACATAAATCTAGAGTTATATTTACTTATATATGTACCCATGGACACACATGTAAAATGTAAGCATGTCCACTACTCATCTAGATTTATTAAAAGAAAAAATTCCTATAAATTTTCTTTTTGCCGTTGCTGTAAAAGAGGTTTAGGATGAAGACCTATGTCCTTATGTTGGAGGCCAGTTTCAGCTTACTCTGTCTTAGCAAGCTTACCTAGGATGTGTACCATGAACTTCTCACATGGCAACTATGTCCCTGTTTTTGTTGAGAAATTATTTGTAGATTTCTTTTTTATTTGTAAATTTTGTTATTTAAGGACCATTCAGGATTGTTAGATCCATCAGTGTGAAAAGGTTGAAAAACACAAGCAGTAAAAAGAAGGGCTTGAATGTAAACCTAGTGCGAAAATTTCACCTCAATAATTTTCATGCTAAGAGGGGAAAGTAAACTCTTCCCAGGTTTGTCTTCCACCTTGTTTTACCTTCTCCCTTTTGATTTGCTCCTGAGGGCAAAAGAGAGGGAGGAAAAGGTCATGACAGCTCTGTGTACATTCCAAATCTATCTGCTTTTGACATGCATCAAAGACCAGACAAGGATCCAGGCACAAAGGTGTCATAAAGTTACCTTCACTTTCCGTCAATTTCTTTATCAAAACAAGCTCCATCCAAGAGGTGAGCTTGGCTTGAGGAATAGCTTTTTCTCTTTTATTTTTATTCCTTGTATCCAGCTTGTATTTGTTAGATTTCCTCTCCTTCCACTGATAAGCATTGATACTGTCATTTACTTATCAAGACAAAAAGATTTGAAATCTGTTCCTTAAGAGACCTGATTCTTCTCTCTTATACAACACAGCTCGTAGCTTCCATTGCCACAGAGTATGAAATGCTAAGTAGTGAAATTAAGGCATTGGCAGAGTATGTCTATGACAATTAGCATTGCAGCTCTCCAAAGATGGAATGACTGAAAATTTGGCAAGATTTTTTCCTCAAAAAAAAAGAAAGAGAAGGCGTTATAGCAAGAAACAAATTAAAGAAGGAGAAATAAATGAAAAAAATTGAAAAATAATATTAATCTAATGTTCAGGAACTAAGAATGATTTAAATTTTATCTAGACTCAGCAACATTTCACTCTTTATTAGCTATTTGGGATCTACCATAAGAGCTGTGATCTTTTTTTCAGTCTGAAGAGTAATCTCATATCCTCAGCCAATTTACAACTTCTTCTCAAGTTGATAGACGTCTAGATACTTAAAGTCAGCAATGCATAAAATTTGCCTATAGATGTCAATGCATCATAAATCCTTTAATGCATACATTTCTCTGTAGCCATTTTGAGGCTATAAAAAATAAGATAAGTTAGCATATCTCTTAGCAGAGAAAAAAAATTGCTGGGACAAAGAGTTGTTTGCTGCTGGATACAAAAGAAACAAAACACCGTCTTTTTTGGCTCTAGAAACATTGCAATACTCTGGAATGGAGAGAAGAGTGCACACATTTTATTCAGACAGAAACTTCATTTGCTTCCATGTGTTTTAATGATTGTACAGTAAACTGTATAAACTTGAATTACGGCTATGTCAGTCTCTAAAATAGGAAATTTAATCTGACAAAATACAGATGTATACAGTGGAATCACCTCCTGAAGCCTTTTCAATACATGTAGAGAACTGGAATGTTTTCATTGACTAATACAATCATAGAGCAGCCCAAGTTGGAAAGGACCCTGCAAGGTCACCTGGTCCAACCTTTGAAATGTATCTTCTTTCATCTTACATCACATGACAAAAGTAAGTCAGATGAATTACATCTTGAAAAGGCCTCTTGCTCTCCACTGAAGTACTGCATGGCAGTATAACCGGTTATCTACACCCCCTGAGACCATGATAGCTTTAATAGTACTGAAAGAAGATTTTAACTGCAGAAATTAATATTCTATTTCTATTACCATAAATATCCATAATTAATGCCTCTTCTAACTTTACTGAAAAGTCAATTTGTTATTTTTCAAGTTTTTGACTGTTTATAAAAAAAACTTTTTTAAGGCAACAGTGAGCATCTGTGCTAGAAGTTCTCAAAACAGGAAGTCCCCATGGCAATTTTTTAAGCATTAAAACCTCATTTTCCCTGGGAAAAGTCTATTTGAGTATTTTTAATGTTATAATAAGTTTTCCCAACAGAAAATGAAGCTTTTAAGCCATGCTAAAACATTAATTGGGGCTTTCTACTCTGTGGAGTCCAAAATTCAGATGAAGGAATTTGATTCTCTGTGGCCTCCTATGTTAAACCTTACAGTTCCAGTGGAGTACCTTTATACTTTCCGCATAGTGCAATTATGTTCCATGTATCCTTCAAGACCACTTTTCACTGCCAAAAAGAAAAAAAAGGGGGTTTACATCTCTCAGACACAAGATTTTTGCATACTATTGCTTAGGTCTGTATAAAATATTACAGAAGACAAATGTACATTTTGATAGCATCTTTGAATTTCTTTGAAAAACTGCAAAAGATATGGAGTGGAAAACAATGAGGTCATAAGACCATAAATTTGAATCTGGCTTCTCTTATATCTCTGATCTCAGCAAAAATATTCTTTCTTTGCATAAGTGTTACTGAGAGGAAATTCACATATTTTAATATCAACTTGTACCAGAAATGCACCAGATCTCTGAAGGTGTTGACTACTGAGGATGCACGGACAGCCTTCCAATTATGCCATATTAGCTAAAGAACTGTGCTAAGAAGATGAGGAAGATTATTTCATTAGTCATCCCATTCTCACTGCTGCCCTACACTAGAATCTGTAGAGGAAGAAGACGTTTTCAACTGCGTGTGTCAGTTTTCTACCACCACATTATCTGTGGTGGTCCTAGATGTGCTTCTAAGAAAACTAAGATAAATGGCTGGGAAGACCAGTTCTGCATGTTCTCTACAGGAATAAAATATATTTCTAAAATGAGTATGTCACACAGAAATCACAAAAGTTTTAAAACTCCTGACATACAATGATGTTCAGCAAGGCCATGACCAGTGGCACTCCTGTGTGCATATATACATTCCATGTTGTGTGGCCTCCCCTGAATTCAAGTCCTAATCAGCCACAATGCCTGATATTGATGCATCCTCAGCCTCTATTTTGACACTTGGCCATTGTGTCCATTGATAAAACAAAATTAAATATAGAATGAATGCTATATAGCATGTGCTATGTCCCTAGGAGATGTGCCTTCAGCTGCAGTGCCCCGAAGGGTCTTCATGCAACAATACTGAGATTGCAAGGGATGTACAGCACTTGGTTTAGGCACTCAAGGGTTCACAGTGGTACTGTACATCACCAGTAACAAGTGTGATTCAATCCACAAACCTAACATAATGTTGGAAAAAACTTGTCCTTCTTGGATGTGGATTCCCTATTTATTCTGAATTATTTATGCAAGTAGGACTATTATAACTAGTTAGGTTTTTTAGGTAGAAGTCAGAAGAGCTAATCTAGTTAAATCATTACTTGTCTGCTGCAGCATCTAGGTTTTGAAACACTGAGTAAAAGACTCATGTTGCCTGCAAAATTACATTTATTACATTGCCCATACAGAATGACAAGTTAGCATCATTAAAGAGGAAAAGAAAACCAGAAAGACTGTTGGTTGCCATTAGGGCAAAAAGCTCATTTTTTTCTGAACACTTCCCATCTAAGTAATTCATCTTTCTAACCCAAAGATGTGAAGCTCCTTATGAAGACTGAGAAAAACCAGTAGGGAGTAAGTAACTGATCAGTAAAGTGAAATTAATCCCTTAAAAAATGAAGGGCCTTTGTATTGCTTTTCATATTAGAAAGCTTTGCAAACTACTTAGACGCCATTTCTCTCACTGTACTAAATGAAAGAATTCACATAGATTTTGGAAAGCATAACTTTATCTCAGCTCCATTTTGTTAAGAATAGAATTTCTTTTTTTCCATGTCTGTTTTTTCCCAGTGGGATAAGAATTTCTGAGACTGGCGATGGATATTCATATCTATATGCCTAATGGCTAACAGTACAGGAATGCATTTGATTTTACAATCCTTTGCATAAAGTTGTATGAATAGAACTTGTTGAAATGAACAGCATTGTGACAACATAAAACTGATAGGGTAGAGAATCATAATCTTACTCTACTTGTGCTACTAAAGAACTGTAACAGGTTGCAAATATGATTTATGAGCTTTTTCTACCTAGTTTTGTACTGGTTTAAGTGGCAAAAGAGAATGAAGGGCAAAGCAGAATGAGGATATGGTCTAGTGAGCAGTTGTACTGTATTCATCTATTTCTTGCTGACCTAAAACAAGAAAATTTTTAGGCTGCTTCAGGGATCTTTCTTGTTTGGAATAATGCCATGAAGGAACATCTAAATCCTCTCCTATTCGTAAGTCAAGTCATTTAAAATATCAATGCACTGAATTAATCTCTCTGATCCAGATTGCTAAGTCTTTCCTCTAACCAACCTTTCTTTTTGTTGGACCTTATCTCAGCTCCTCTCTCACACCTGCTGCCAGATCAATCTCAAATTATGCCAACTCTAGCAGAATGCCTATAGATTTCTTTTAGTGGAATTAAAGAGTTAAATGAGTTAATTATCTCTTTCAAGACCTGTAAATCTTTTTTCTCTTTTTCTGCAGCACTGTAAAGTATTAGCTAAATAAGACAGCAAATGTTGTGGTTTTATTTTTAAAGATTTCTTTTTATGATGTTGCATCAGAGCTGTAGCTCTAGATGAGTAACCAAATTACCTCACTGTGATGACCCATTCATTCTGTCACAGCCTTTGCCACTTGCCATGGTTATTACACAGGAAGTCACATTTCAAATGTCTGTTCAAACTCCTCAGTTCAGGGGTCACTTCTATTAATTCATTATGGTGCTTTCCAGAGAAAAAGTAAGGAATTGTTCCAAACAAAAAGCTGTGGCAGCACAAGTATATTGATAGATAATCTGTTGATAGAATTTCTGTGAGATCTCAAATTCCTTTATAGGATAGATACATGAATATTCATTAAGGTTGATTTTCTCACACTTCACTTTGACATTTCCTTGCCTGAAAAATAGTCATCTCACCCAAGTGGGATGACTCAGTGTGTCATGGTTTTAGAGACAATTTGTCTTTTCATATAAACACCCAAAGAAATCAAATGCACTGTCTGGATAAATTGTCTGGACTTGAAGAAGGCTTCTGCCATCCGCCAGTTTCTAGGACAGAGACAGAAATTATTATATTCTCTCGAAAAATCTTACCCTTTATATTCAAAATTTTTCAGTTTTGAAATACCTGTTGTGTAAATGAGATACCAAAGTAAGGGACCAGTGTAAAAATTATGATGATGCATCCCACAGAGAGATGAAAAGAAATGAAAAGTAAGAACACTTTGTTGTACTCTGGATCAGTTAGGTGCAGCCAATGTACTGGCATTTATTGCCAAAGGCTAGTGATGTCATTGTCATCATGATTATTATTATAGTCTTAGGTACTTTATCACTTGTATAAAGGTGAGAATACACTTGTAACTGTTTCCTTGTGTATACGTAAATGATGACCTAGTGTATTTTTTCAGGAAATATAAAAAGAAATCTGTTTGGACACTGAAATCCAACTCTCAAAACAGCATTATTAAGACAGCTGATTAGTGACTTCACTGTTTGATGTATCATGCAATTTTTAAAAAACCAAACAAAAACCAAACCAAAACAACTCACACAAAGATTTCCCTTTTCCAAATAAGACCGGAACTGTAACAGATGGAGTACAGTGTGTAGGCACCTTCTACATAACCTCTTAGATATGTCACCAAAACATGAAAGCTCCAAAATGGGCTACAGAGGAAGCTCTGATACAGTTTGTGATGGCTTAGGTTGTGTTCTAGACTCTTTCAATATTCTGCTGCAGAGAGAGAGGAATAGGAGTACCTCTTCCCTGTAGCTAACAGTTTTAAGAATGCATTGAAGGAAGAAGGAATGCCAGAGTTCAGCAATCACTAATTGCAGAGAATAAGACAACAATAAAACCACTGACGGGGGAGAGAAATGAAGGACATAGTAATAGTGACTTCTTCATTAGAAAAGCTTGACAGAACCACTAAGATTTAAAGATGTACTGTACACTGTTCAGTGCATTAAAAAGCCACTGTGCAGCAGGAAATCTATGAGATAGATTATGAGACATTATAAAAACCTGGTGGAAGCAGTCCTAAAGGGCAAAGCACCCTCAGTTGAGGCTGAAGACGACACCAAGCTGAGCAGGAGTGCTGATCTGCTGGAGGGTAGGAAGACTCCACAAAGGGATCTGGACAGACTGGATCAATGGACTGAGGCCAATTCTATGAAGTGCAGCAAGACCAAGTGCTGGGTCCTGCACTTGGGTCACAACAACCCCAGGCAGTGCTACAGGCTGGGGGCAGAAAGGCTGGAAAGATGTTCAGTGGAAAAGGACCTGATGGGGTTGAACAGCAGGTGAACATGATCCAGTGTGTGCCCAGGTGGCCAAGAAGGCCAATGGCATCCTGGCTTGTATCAGGAATAGTGTGGCAAGCAGGATCAGGGCAGTGATTGTTCCCCTCTAGTCAGGACTGGTGAGTCACGTTTTGAGTCCTGTGCTCAGTTCTGGGCCCCTCACTTCAAAGAAGACATTGAGGTGCTGGATCATGTCCAGAAAGGGCAACAGAGGTGGGAAAGGTCTGGAGCACAAGTTTGATTAGAAGATACTGAAGGAGCTGGGGTTGTTTAGCCTGGAGAAGAGGCTCAGGCTCAGACCTTATCGCCCTTTACAAACACCTGAAAGGATGCCGTAGCAGGATGGGAATTGGTCTCTTCTCCCAAATAACAAGGGCTAGGATAAGAGGATATGGTCTCAAATTGTACCAGAGAAGATTTAGATCAGATATTAGGAAAAATTTCTTCACGGGAAGAGTTGTTAAGTATTGAAACAAGCTACCCGGGGAAACAGTTGAATCACCATCCGTGGAGGTATTTAAAAGGTATGTAAATGTGGTTCTTAGAGAAATGTTTTAGTGGTTGACCTGGCAGTGTAAGATTTATGGTTAGACTCAATGGTCTTAAAGGTCTTTTCCAATATAAATTATTCTATGTTTCTATGACTTACTTTTAAAACAAGAAATACATAGTCTTGTCATATTTTAGGAAAATTTAGGCAATAACACAAGACAACCTATCTCCATTCCAGTGGTTTCTAAGACATAATAACTTATGATAATTTAGTTTTGTTGACAACCTAAGGATAGATTTTTTATTTTTTTTCACAAAACAATAGAGGACCCAAAATGTATGAAGAAAAAGTCCCATTTAAAAATCACAGTTGCATTTAAAGTAGGGCAGCTATTCTATAGCATAATAGAGCTATTGTATAATGTACTTCGTCTGCAAAATCAATTCCTTCAAGAGCCTGTAGCCATAGCGGCCAAAGTTTTCCTTCAGATACCCACCTGCCCTTCTTACTGAATTAAGTGTGAAAAATAATGTCCACTTTTGAAGGCCATCATGACCCAAATAAATCAATCTTTACAATTTCCTTTTTATGATGAGTCAATATGGACTGAAAGTTTTACATAGGTCTATGAATAAACAGTATTGAAGTCTTTCAGGTTACCTATTGCTAGTTTTGAAAAGTCTTCAAAGCTATTCCTAAATCTGATGATTCAAAAGAGAAATACTGAAAGCCAGCAAAAGATCAGGGAAATGACCTTAAGACTAAACTTCCTCTAAATACTGATTTTTGCATTATGATGAGAAAAGAAATCCTATGTGTTTGTGTAGCCATGTCACTTATTTTCCTTTTACTCCTCCTTTTGTCCACTTTACTAAAATACTCTGAAAGTAATTATTATGAGAAGAGCCTTCAAGTTACATTCTAAGTTTCCCTTGTTTAAATGAGTAGTGGAAACTACAGAATCTTTTTTTTCCCCAAGGAAGGAAACCTTTTAGCATACCAATATAAGCAAAGCTGTTCTTTAGAACCAGACAAGACATTTAACAAAACAAAGATAATGATAGGATTTTATTTGGTCTGATTAAAATTAATTTTTAAAAAATTGGTACCTTTCACTTCTACTGGTATTAAAGCCTCTGTATTTTGCATACTGATCAAATCTCCTTTTCTTTTTCTTCAGTTATCACCATTGATAAGGGAATTTCATCTTTGGAGGTTTTTTGTTCCCTTCCCTTTGCTCTGCTCATTGGTATTAGTATTCGGTATTCCCTATAAACCTCATACTTTGCTCCATCTTTTCTCAAGGTAAGACAATTTTATGACATTACACTCTACTGCAATACATGCACTTTCTGCTGTGACATTGTATGATTAACTGATGGTTGGTTCTTTTGGTGCTTTAATATGTTTCTGATAACCTCTGTAAGTGGCTTTACTATACCTGTTTTATGTCTTCTGCTCATCATCCATTTTTTTCTCTTAAATATGCCGTAATATTTTGTATGTTGACTGTTATAGACTTGATCCAATAATATTTCTTCTTTCTTATCTGTTGCCTACATTTCCTTGTATTGTCCTCTCAATGGTTTTATTGCACATCTATTGCTCATTCATCTTCCAGCAATCTAATATTGTTGCTCAGCACCACATCTGGGGTTATAATGAAATTAATCTCAAATTTAGTTACAATCAAACTGACTATTTCTCTAAAAGCATAGTTGCAAGTAAGGTTGTTGAATGGCTGTAAGTGTTCTGTAGTTAAGTGGTTTTTGATCTAAAGAAGTCCTGCTGGACCTGATCTCTTCATTGGAAGTTTCTCAGTCCTGAAATGTACTTCTGCTTTTCAGAATCGTTTCTTCAAAGGTTTATAAGAAAATATTGTCTTGCAGTTTTTTTCCATCTACTAGCCTACTCTTAGTAAGTTCAAGAAAATCTAGCAGAGGATAACAAAGAGGTAATATTTTCCCTATTAATACGTTAAAGATGTGCTTCCAGAACAGAGTAGAGCTTTCCACTGAGGGATAGGCTACACCACTAATTTCATACCAAACCTTTTTGAACTATCCAATTCACACATTTGCATCAGCAGAGAAGGAAGCTAAGAAAACTACTTTAGACACTGGTCCTAGAACATTTGGATAAAACACAGACTGAGAAAAGAAGAATACCCTGAAACATGGGGAATATATTAAATTATTGTACTATTGACTAAAGGGTTACAGAATAGGAAAGGAGAACCAAAACAAATAGTGATGAATAAGTAGAAATGGATGGGATTTGGTCTCTTACATAGAGAAGGTGTGGGGGAAATAGGATTGAAAAACAGATTTAGTCAATTCAGTGTCTCATTGAATTAATATCACTGATCACTGTGTCAGCCTTGGGTTCTTACAGCATTTGAATACACGGTAGCATTATTATTCACTGTTCAAAAATGAAGCATATTTTCTACATTTTTGGTCCTGAATTTCATGTTATCAGTCTTTGTGTTTGTCTTCATTAGTGTTCTTGTGTTGATCTTTTAGCTCCTTGGTTTAGAGGCCCTTGCTATCTGTATACTTTATTCAATATCAGATTGTTCTGAGAAACAAATATCTCCTGTTACAGTGGTGTCAGATGTCCCACCATTGTTTTTTTCTTCAGAATACTACCTAGTTCTGGAATTCTAAAGCAGAATTTTGAGTGTCTAATTCTAGTTTACTTCTTCATTTGAATAAAAAAAGAAAAACAAAACCAAATCAAACTGAACAAACCCCCACAATTAACAAATCCACAAAAACTACTGAATTTCAAAGAGAGAAAAAAATCTTTCAATTCCTTTATCATCTGTTTGAATGTTTCAGAGCTTTAGTCTCACTCGCTCCTTCTCATCCTTATCTCTTCCCAGTGACAATTTTATGAAGAGATTGAATGCTTACATTCACTGCTTCTAGGCATGGGTATGGTTTCTTGTCTGCAAAGTCAACAATTTTATTAGTATGGGTCCCTTGGTCTGGTTTTGTTGACTGTTTTTTACATATTGTGGGTCAGGGAGGACCTCACCAGTTTGACTACTGTCACCAGGCTTCACCTACCAACTGCTGTGCACAAAATGAAAAGCACCCATGCTTGTAAAAATAAATGTTTCTTTCCTAAGATATGGTGTGTACTGTATTCAGCTATGACAGTCTAGCCAATTCCATGAGCTGTTTTAGAGTTCCCATGAGCTGGAGACCAAGACATTTAAGTGTCAGTGTACAAACAGTTTAATCCAAGAGCTTTTATGAAATCTAATTGTCCTAATAAATTGATACAGACACTGTCCATGATTAAGTTCTGATTTTTGCAGCCCTTTTCAAAAATTACCCTCTGTGTTTGCTGAGAAATAAATTTGTAAATGCCACTTTTTAAAAAATCTTTCTGACCATCTGTTTCACTGTGGGATTTTGGGGGGTTTTTGTTCTTTTGTTTCTCTTATAATTGAAGATTATTTTTTTTTCTTACAGTGTTTTTCATTTTCTTCCCAGACCCTAAGCTTGAGATCAGAAATTTTTAAGTTAATCAGGCTGGAACATGTACATTTACAGTGGATGACCCTACATCAGAATGTGTTCCAGTTCCTATATGCTGAAGTGTAAACAGGAAAAAAAAACCACATCAGCAGAAATGGGGAAGCTAAAAAAGAAAAGAAATTCAGGAAAATGGTTGTGTGCTCTTGAACTGAAAAAAACAATGTAACTTTTTATTTCAACAACTGATACATGCATTGTATGGATGAATTTGAATTCTCATTGCTCAACTCTGCTTTGTAGTTCAGAAACATCTTTGAAAAAAAAAGAACTAAAAGCAAAAAACAAAAGAAAGCCAAGTTAAAATACTAAACTGAAAAAAAAAGCATCTTCTCTTCCTTTTTGAACAAGTCAAGGTTATAAGAGTCATGTTTGTGGAGACAAACAGCATAATCTCCTTTCAGTAAAGAAGGTTAAGGGATGTGAAGTAAAAAAGACCAAGAAAATCACAAACTTTCATTGCCAAGAGATCTTTTTTATTTTATGCAGTAAACATGGAACAGTTTCCAAAATTATCTCTAAGTAAATTCCATTTTTTATGCTCCAAACTGATGTAAGGATTCTAAAAAGTAGGATGTCTTTTAAATTTCACCTGCAGTGTGAGCAGTTTCATCTTTTCTATTCTGCAGTAAGAAAACAGGATAATTACCTTTCTTTACTTTGTAATTCTTTGCCACAATTAAGAACCACTCTCTTAACCCACTTTTGGAGAGGTCAGCTGTTCCTCAAAATGAAAGATAAGAAAAATGAAATTAACATATGGGTAATAGGTATACAATGAGGAATACATATTTTTGTGTCTTCCCTTGAAGTTTTGTGGTAAAAGGTTTCTAAGGATTAGTGGTGGATTAGCCATGCTGAAAGTTAGAACATTTTTCAGTTTAAAAATCCAAATAGACATACGAAGAACGGATTATCTCCCCCCCAGTCTAGATGGGCCAATCTGGTTGATGATGGTTTTCCTTGGAAGTCTAAGCATATTCAATGAAGAAAATAGCCACTGTGATGCAACATATTAAAAAAAAAGAAAACAATAGAAGCATTTAAACATGAAGATGTTTCTGCATTTTATCCCAAAAAATAGCAAAGAAAATATAGTAATTCAGTGTCAGGTAAGTCAATAGTTTAAAAACCAACTATTTAAGTAAAAAGAAACCAAAGCCATGAGCAATTGTAAGTAACCAAATAGAAATGCTCATACCCTGCTCTTTAAAACAAAAAGTTACAAAGACTCACATTGGCTTCATGGGGATAGGAAAAAATCCTTTCTCAGTTCACATATATGCTCCAGAAAGATGACAAGTTCTCAGGATCAACAGCTAGAAGCTCACTGTCATACTCCTATCTGAAGTTCAACTGTAAAGCTAACCAAAAATCCTTGTCTCACCACACCTTGCCACATTCCTATCGCCAGTGAGCACAAGTGCTCTACAATGACTACTCCCCTGACTCATCTCTTTGGAAGGGAAATGTTCTTTTGCATTTTACATCTACAGGTTTAAGCCTTACACATATAAAAGAGATTGCCCTGTAGCAGTACGAGAAACAGTCCTTGGCATCCTAGCTGTAGGTCTGTGTTGCAACAGTCCTTCAATCCACTGTATGTGACAGGCTAGGATTAAAACTCTAGCAGCCAGAGAGGCAACATAAAAATTGATAAAAATAAAAAGAACTTAATTTGTATATTATGTTAATTAATAGCGTAAGCCATGCCATTCAAATGGGACTAAAGATTATATGAAGTCTTTTGTGACTGTGTTTTAGTTTACATAGAACTGAATGCCCATTACAATCAAAAACCCTTTGCAAAACTAATTCTGATAGTCATAATGATCTTTGAAAAACAGCTTATGCAAGCAATAGCTTCTAAAACTTATGAAAATCTGCATTATTGCTACTCTTCCAGTAATGCCCTGGAGGACTAGAAAGAACTACATTTTATATGGTGTTTTACTAGAAACCTGTCCAATTTATATAGGAATTAGAGAAAATATCTCAAATAGGTCTGTGTTGTAAAAAACTCTTTTCCCTCAACATTTAAAACGTTTTTGTGACAACAGTGTTTATGACTTTGAAAAGAGACTGGTGTATGAAAAAAATAAACTAAAATAACACTAATTGTATTTAAGAAATAATGCAAAGTATCCATTGTCTTTCCTTTGAGTAAAGAGATTTAGTGAGATACCTGGTTAAGAGAAAACACTTGGGATTGAGGAATGATTTGAGCTGTCTCTCTGTTAGGAGCTCAATCCGGAGGCTATAACTGCTCTGCAAAATATGTGACTAGCTATCTAGTTTGGGTACATGGCCAGGTCTTTGACATGATTTTAAGATGCAGCCAGATCGCATTTTGTGCTTCTGTTTCCAGGAAAAGGAAGCCGTGTGGACTGAAAGAGAGAAGGCAGCCACACAATTCTCTGAACTGTTACTGCAGGATACACATTGTAGTACCTCTATATAACATAGTCAGGAGTTAACTCCTCTGGTGCAATGGGAATATTAAGTCATCTTTTAGGCATAAAGATTTTTAGTGCATCTGATTCATAATTTTGATTTATGACATGTCAAAAAACGGTCAAAAGCCAACATCTTTCTTTTTTCTAGTGAGAGAACATAACCCAAACTGCCAGTTAGTCCCAGGGAGATTTGAAAAATAGGCTGCTAGATGAAGAAGGAAAATTGAGATAATTTTGTTTAGGTACCTCATATAATAGAAAAATGAATATTTATAGTGAACTGCAGAAGTCTAATTTCAGTCATAGTTTAAATAAGAAAAATATTCCCTGCAAAATTCAACCTGAATTTTAAAAAAACCAAAAAGAAAAACATTGAGCAAAAAATGAAATGTTTTTCCTTATAAAATGCAAATTCAATAGTACTCTTTAGAGTGATAACATTTACTATATTTATTACTTATTGCATATATAATCAGTTTTCCTTCTATAGTTTTCTACTGTTAAACTTGCCTTAACTTTTGTACATGCTTTCTAGTCTTTGTTAATTGTTTCACCCCAATATTGGCACTGTCTCAGACATCAAGAGAAAGAAACAAAACTAAATAAATTTTTAAAAAATTAAACAAAATAAAAGTAGACATATGAAGATGCAAGGCCAGCAAACAGACAAAATTGTAGCTTTCTGGCTTTCTAACTTTAAAGACGTGAAAAAGAAATGGATGGAAGAATAATAATAAGGCTGAAAATGAAAAAGAGAAAAGATGTGGGAGCGGAATCTAGAAATGAGACAAAAGAAAGAAAAAGAAGGCCAAACAAGAAAAGTAAATTATCATAATGAAAACTAAAAGCCTTCTTTCATCTGTCTTAAAAATAGACACCAATGTTTTGCAGATTAACTTTGGGTTTGTAATTATGGACTTGTGGAGAAATGAATGTTGGTGAACTAAACTGCTCACTTAGGGAGTGCAGCTAAATCCATGCAATTGCAGAAACAGCTGTTGCCCATTATGCTTTGCTTTTTGATGATAAGTGGTAAGAAAGGTTGGGAAAAGGTGACCATTCAGCACTTTTTATTATGAGGTAATGGCTCCAATGATGTTAGCAAAATAATTAAAACCACCATCAGTCCTATTCTCTGTGATGACACTTAATGGTGTTTCCATCTCTCCCTACTCTCCTAAAATGTGTTCACATATGGAGTAATATTTGAGGTTAGGGTAAAAAAGGAACAAATCACAATTAAAGAAGATTTTGTACATTATATACAATCTAAACTGGGTAATTCAGTGTTCCTACAAAATATATTTAAATCAAAACTGTTGCTCTTGTTCTCATAACAGGAAAAGTAAACCTCATTCTTTGTTATGTCTTTGACAGTCTTTTTCTGTATGTTATTCACAAAAGACACATGAATTTTCACATTAATGTCTACAATATTCCTTGTCTTCTTAGTTATCCCATATGCAAGGAAAACCTAGTATGTTATTCTAATAACAAATATCCTAATATTTTTGTGCAGGGTTACCCATGGCAGCTAAAATTCCACGTAGCTGCTCACTGACTCTCTCACTCCACAAGTAGGACAAAGTGAAAATATATGACCAGGAATGAGAAAGCTTGTGGGTTAAGATGAAGGTAGGGAGAGTGTTTACCAATTACAGTCTTGGGAAAAAAAATACCTTGCCTTGGAAAAAGCTATTTTGATTTACTACCACACAGAATAAATGCTTGGACAGTATTGGGAAAGAATAAAGCAAAAATCAAAGTATCACCATTCTTTCCATTTCCCCAGGTTTCTTCTTCCTTCACCCCTGACTCCTCTAGCTCTTCCTTCCTGAGCTATGCAGGGGAATGGGGAATGGGAGTTATATATAATATAGTGAAATTACTTAAAGAATGACACAGAACTTTATCCTCTATCCTTTATCAAAGAGCTTTATTCTTTAGAAGAATCAGCAGTTAACCTGGGTTCAACAAACAGCCAGTTATTTGTGTTAAATTTACTGAATTAAATAAGTTCAGGATTTCTTTTTTTCACTCAGCCAACTGAAGGGCCTCATTCCATTTTATAAGTTTTAATAATCTATAAAAAGATAACTTTACAAAGCATAGGCACATGACCCAGGAGCCTGGACACCCCATCAGCTGGATCAATGCTGGAGCCAAGACACATGATCTTTATTTCTTCCTTTCTTACTTTCTTTCTCTCTCCCTCTCTCTAATTTTCCTCTCTTTTCACTTTCACCTTGCCCCTTATTAAAAACCCATAACCGTGTGCTCATACTAGAAGATAAGGTATTCATTTATACCAATTTCCATGTCAAATGAAAAACTGTAAGTTTTTGCAGACTCTCTGACTTTTATAATTTCTTTTCGACCACAAGAATCTGCACATCTGAGTGTCCTCTTCCATTTCAGAGTGGGAAGCCACTCTTTCATTCAAGATTTTGGACTGGTAAATCAATTTATAGATTTTAATGAATAGTTAAAATGTTCCTACTTGCTTGGGAAGATGGAAGAGAGAAGAACAAAGCATATTTTCATTCAGTCATCAATTCTTAAAAATCCTTTAGTACTGAAATTGTGGTTTGTTTTATCACTTTTCTCTGACTGGGGGATAACATAAATGGTCCTTCTCTGTAATGAGTGGATCCTAACTCTAGGACAAAGGAAAAAAAACGTGACACAAAAAACCCCACCACAATAAACAGCACTCACTAAATAAACAATTCAAGAAATATACAGTAAGAAATAAGAAAATTACTTAAACTTGTGTACATATTACATATGTATACAATGCATAAATATTGTCAAAACTGTCGGGTAGAAATACAGCTTTGTGTGCATTGGCTAAAAAGAAGATTTTTAACATTCTGAATACCTAGTGTCCTGGCTCCCTAAACCGAAATTTAGATAACCCAAAAAAATATCGGTAAGAGAGAAATGAAATATGTATCTCTCAGAAGTGATCAACTTTTTCTCACTAGCATATGTTTACTAGTTTACCAGTTAGAAGCAAAGAAGATCTTTAGGTAATCAGCATGAAGAGAGAGGCAAATAATTGAGGTATCCTGGATCTCCCTCTTCAAGTCCTCCAAGGCTTCTATGGCTGTTGAGTATACAGGGAGTACAAACAGCTCTTTTAGACCTAAAGGATTCTATTCTTTCCTTCTGATAATGCCAACGTCATAAGCCTCAGGTGTAAGTGAAGTGATTCTGGAAATCAATAGATTAAATTCCAACCAGCATTGCAATGCAAACAGACAAATCTTAGCTCACTTGTCGCATTAAAATATGTGCATGATAAATCAATACATATAAATGCGCGTAGTGAGAAATAGTTGTTCTAAACTAATTTTACAACTTAGAACAGTATTAGATTGTTTATTTCCCATAGGGAAGGAATTCTGTTATCTTACTGAATCCTGAAGAAGATAGGTAGAGTTTTCAAGTAGACAATTTAGATGGGAAATAGCTATTTTCATATATTAAATTTATAGCTTTAAAATGTTTGAAGCAATGAAGAAACTAGTATTCTCTAAATAAATAAATAAATAAATGAAGTAATAATGAAAAACTAGACTGTGAGAGTGTAGCTAGACCTAAATGCTTTACACTTGAACAAATAAGTAACTACTATTTGAAAGGTCACTAGGAAAGCATTAGCATTTAATCAGAAGTGAGAGCATAGATTTATTTTTCATCAAATTAAAACTAAGTAGGGAAATCAGGTATTCTTCCTCAAATCCTTGTCGTGGGTAAAAGGCAAAACACCATGCATGTATACTCAAGAATTTACTGTTAGTATAACTGAGGTATTAACCTTGCACTCAAAATACAAATGGTAATTATTAGTACAATTGCAATGGATGCTGCTAATTCTAGACCAAATTATCCAGCCACTTCTTCAAAAATATTCCAATTAAAGTGCTATACATTAAATTCCTGCTATCTTCCTGCCATCTTCCTGCCTTCTCTGGAACCCTTCCCAGTGTTTCTCTGGGTCAGCAGTGTTAGGTTTTGCCAATAAAATGTACAGGGGCATTATGAGAGGCTACAATCACAGTGCCTGGGATGCATTAACACTTACAGCTTGGAACCTTTTTTCTCAGTCTTAGGGTTGGCTTAGGGTTATTTCTATGTGTTTTCTTATTGCTGGTATCTTTTACTTTACCTCAAAGATGGGCTTTGAAAATTTCATAATAAGTTATTAAGATAGTGCTGTACTCAAAAAGAATATGTGTACTTTCACACATAATAGAGTAATTAAATAGCCAGTTAGAATTTGAAATATATTTATAGAGAGAGAGAGACAGAGAAACATAATTGGTTTTCCACCTCTTTATCAATTAATGGCCTCAGTTAATGACAAGGATTCTAAAATAAAGGCTCATTTCTTGTTGTAAAGTGACTGACTTTTGTTTGACTGTTTGTTAGAGCTCTATGGTTTGCAAGCATTTATAGAGTTAAGCTGAAAAGTGTTAGCCAGCAGTCAAGCTGTCACTTGACCATTAGACAACAGTTTTAGCAGTTAAAACCAGCATAGGCCAAGACAAGTCCAGATAACTGCTGAGACCCTGCAGCGCCAGGTCAATACAGTTCCTGTGGCCTTTTACTAGTAATTGCACAAGTCATATTTATTGGGCTACAGGTATATCCACAATAAGAAGAGAGACTGCTATGCTTTTTCTTGAAATAATTCTTATGCAGCCGAGAAAATTTATTTGCTCATGAAAATTTCTGTATTTTATATCCATATGTAAATCTTTTATCTCACCACCTGTTCATAAAAATCAAAGATTCAGCTGCCTCTGTAATTCATGCAGTACTGGATAGGGCTCCATCTCATTCCAAGCCATGGAATGTCTACTCCTTCATTCCCATTGTTAAGTTCAGCAGTACAAGAAGCAAAGAAAGCTTTGAATGTTTTGTCAAAATATGAGAGGAAATTAAAAAACAACAAATATGGATATTTTTGCAATATTATATGTATGAATTCATGGTTGATGTAGATAAAAATAAAAATTTGGTTGAGCCCTAGATATTGCAGTTGCTTAGCTAGCAAAACCTAAAATATTACTCAAACAATTTGAAGCAAACAATCTAAAATTATTTATTCAGGCAGTGTCTGTATTCCAGGATAACAGCTACAAACAAACTCAGAAGAGACAAAATTTTATTAAAATTATAGGGAATATAGAGATCAGAGGATCACAGAATAGTGGAGGTGTACTCCATACCATCACTCAAGTCATTAATGAGGGTGCTTAACAAGACTGATCACAGTTTTGACATCCAGGGTACATTGCTAATTACTGGTCTCCAATTAGACTGTAGACTGCTGATCACCACAGTCTGGGCCCAGCCATTTAGCCATATTTCAATACACATCACTGTCTACTCACTCAGTCTACACATTAGCAGCATCTCCATGAGAATCTTAGGGAAGACAGTGTCAAAGGCCTTCCTGAAGTCCAGGCTGGCAATGTCCACTGATGTTTCCTTGTCTACCAGGACAATCATGTCATCATATAAAGTTTATCAATTGGTCAAGCATAACTTTCCTTTGCTGAAGCCATGCTGACCAATCTTGATTATTTTAGCCTGGAAATGGTGTCCATGATTAGCTATTGCATCACCTTATCAGGGATCAAAGTGACTAGCCTTCAATTCCTTAAGTCACTTCCTTCTTGCACTTCTAGAAGACATGAGTGATGTTTCCTCCAGTCATTGAGAACTTCTCCCAGTTGAAATGATCCATCAAAGATTGTCAAAAGTGGCATCAGGATGACAACTGCCAGCTCCCTCAAGGCTTGTGGGCTCATGGAATTATGGATTTTCAGTTGGCTTACATATTTTCTGATCTGGACCTGATTGTTATCCAAAAAGGGTACATCTTCTTGGTTCCAACCTTTTCCACAGTCTCTTGGAAAGCCAGTCTGGGTAGTAAAGACAGAGGCAAAGGAAGCATTAGTCATGTGTAACCAGGTCCCCCATCCCACTGAGTAATGGGCCCACATTTTCCCTAGTCTTTCTGTTGTCACTTTCTGTTCTGGTCCTGGCCCAGATCAGTGGGAGGGGGCGTGGCCAAGAGATTTTGTTATTTGATACCATCTGAAATTGCTGCCAGGGTGGAGAAAAGAAACTCACTGGCTCTGGTGAAGAGATGACATTCCTTTCTGGTCAGGGAAAGAGTGTGGCGGGTGGAGGATCTGTCTGTCCTTTTTTTTCATTGACCCGTTAGTGGGTCAGTGGGAATTTTGTGTGTAAATCACCCTCTCTTTGTACTCTTTTGTTTTGCATATTGGTGCTCTTAGTGATCATTTTCTTATCTCATGACAGTGTCCAGTAAATTGTTCTTATCATTGTGGTCTTTGCCTTTTGTGCTTCCAGCTGGAGGGGGAGAGGAAGAGAGTGTTAGCATGATTTTGGTGGGAGCTCTAAATTGAGGAATACCATTCTTAAACTGTAGGAGCCTTAATTGGTGCACAATGCCGGGGAAGAAGGGTTGAGATAACAACAGATCTGCCCAGACTGGGGTGGAAACAAATTTCATCTAAGCATTTGCTGTGTTTGGTATGGAGCCACTGTGTACAATTTGGCTTGATCAGTTCATTTGGGTCTGGTACCTAACCTTGTATATGTTCCTATATGTGCTTCTCACAGGGATCGGGGAGAGGAATCAGGATTGCTTTGTTGCTGTACTGTGTGACATCAGTTTATGGCATGGAAACATCAAGGGCAATGAGGGTCATTTGGGAGTGGATTCAGTGCTGCTCCCCTACCCTTACCTCAGGTTCCACCCTTGGGAGTCCATTAACAATCATACCCAGTCTGTGCAGGGAACAGCGACAGATGATTTTCCCCAGCCTTTCACCCCCTTCTCCTTCTTCAGGCCTGCTATGATAGCTTTTGAGAATTTTGAATTCCCTTTGGATGTTAAGGAAAGCACAGTTTTGTTGCTAAGCTTGCCTAGTCTCCTCAGTGTGGCCCACAAAATATTTAGGGTCAAGAAAGAGGTTTCTTAGGAAGGTGATTCTGAAATCTGACCTGCGGGTAGATGGGGCATTGAATGTGGGAGAAAATGACCCAGTTCTTGGCTCAATTTTCTGCCCCAATGTTTTAAAAGTTCACCCTGAGGAGGGTAGATGGTAGTCTTGGGAACAGTGCTTCTCAGGAGAAGTATCCCACTGCATATTGATTTGGAAACTATGTGAGAACAAATCTATAAACAACCCTTTTAAAAACAAATCTGCTACTACCTCAATTTCATCTGGAGTAAAGACATGAAGTACTTTTAGGGCTTAGATGAAGCTTGTAAGTTACCAGACAGCCTCATTTCCATAGCAGCCAAATTTTATGAAGCCCTAAGCCAATTATTTAATTAGCTAATTTGCTCAGTCACAAATAATTTGCACGTAGCTCTAAATGTCAGATTTGAAAACACTGGGGACACTTAGTCCTAGTGGAAAGCATATTACTGAGACTAGAATTCCCTTACAAGATTTTTCCTGGAAGTCTCAACAGGTTTGAGGGATGAAGATCAGTTTGTATTGATGATTGTTTTGAGGAGTGGGGAAGAAAGAGGAGAAAACAGTAGTATGAACCTTAATATATGTTAGGTGATGAGCTTGGTTGCCTAAATAAATCCTGTAGAGATAGTCTATTTTTCTAATATCCCATTTTAATTTGAATAATTTCTGGGTGTATGTATGTTCGTAAGACTTGTCCTTGTTCCAAACCAGTATTAGAAAAGGGAATTTTAGCCCTTTGAAAGAAAAAGAATACCGGCTAAAGGAAAATATGAACATTCTTTCTACCAGTTTATTCTGTTGCAGTCTCCAGTTGTATTCTGTTTTCCAGAATCCCTATCCTTTCTGGTCATTAAACTCTTCTGTCTGCAAAGTGCCATTTTTTAATAGTTGTGACTCCCTGTGCCTTCATCTATGCGCTTTTTATGGTTTTTCCCATTTTTCAGGGCAGGAAGAAAACAAACAAAATAAATTTACAACCATTTCCATGTGGTTTCTCCCCCTTACCAATGTAGTGTAACAATAAGAAAACTGGCAAAATAATCTGCTAGCTTTTTTCAGCAGTACTTTTGCTTACCTGCTGAACGAGAACAGTTATTCCCCATAATTGTTCTTCTAAGACTTTTCCCCACCCTATGATAAAGTAATTTACAAGAGTGTTTTAAATTTCCTGAGTGTTGATAATATTGGCAATATGGGAAAGCACACATAGAGAAAGTTTGGGGAAAAATCCAAAGGGTAAGCATTATGCTTTTGTCCTCATTCAATGTCATTTCCAAAAACATTTCCAAAATACCTTTGCAGTAACTCCTCTCCCCTACTTAACAAAATCCTTTCCATGTGTCTAGTTAGGTTCCTATTACATTTTTTTTCCCTTTTAGCAACTGTGGTGCTCCTCTCTCCAAAACTACTTTTGGTTTCTGCTATCAAGGTCATAGTTACTGAGTTTTCAGAGAAAAAAAAAATTTACTCACAAGTAGGAAGAAAAAGGTAGATCGAAGCTGTCAGCATTCAACATTTCTTAAGTATCAGATTTTTAAGACACCAACATGTTTTTTGGGTTTTTTGGACGGTTCAAAACTCATATTTCTGAACACCACGTGATTGCAACTAAAGGGTTTTGTTCCTGATGCTTTTAACTCTCCTTCATGTGCTTCTCTGTGTGACCTATGAGCTTTACATGTACAGTAAATGAAGTATGATCTGAAGTCTTCATGAATTCACATACTAGGAAATGTTGTCGTAAAAGTTACATACAAGCAAACTGCGTTTGCTGGTTTTGACCTCAATCTCTCATTTGAAAATGTTTCTAGAGAAACAGCACTGTGGAGAAAACAGGAAAGATTCCTCTATTGCCATTTTCTGTGTTTTCCAAACAATGACAATAATCCAGCCACATGGATAAATACGCATTAACCAGACTACCTCAGATAGTATGTGTCATGTAATGATTTGTCTTGTAATTTCTCTCACATGCAAGCACACACACTCTCACACATGCGTACACATAAATATTATTCTTCAGCCCTTCTCTCAGAAATATTTGGATATTACATCACAGGTACTGAAAGCACACTGCAAAGCTATTGTTATTAGCTCTATTCTCTGTCTTACTATATTTATTTTTTCAAGAGATAAAAGGAGAATTAAAACACCTCTTTGATATTGTCAAAAAGCTAATTAAAGTTGAAAATAATATTAAAAAAATAAAAGTTTATTGTAAGAAAACCCACACTCAAGGCCAAACAAACAGATGTACAGAAATCCCTAATCTCCCTCTCTAGTTTTACATATAATTCAACCCTTATATAAATGCTAAAGGTAATATTGGCTCTGAGAACATAGATGTTTATCCTCAGGCCATCAGCAATAAAGCTAGCTTCATGCAGCATGATAAGTAAATGCAGATACATATTAAAGGTATTATTGGTTTACTACCTTATTTCCTTCACGTTGTAGGCAAAGCTTCCATCTGTTGTTGTACAATATTAAGGTCCCCTGTTTAATCTACTTATTGTTTAATTTTCTCTCTTTTCTTTTTGTTTTTCAAAGACAAGTTTTCATTTTTTTAATCATTTACTGCAACACTATTTTTTCAATGCCGCCTACATTGTTTTCTTGCAGTAACTTCATTTACCTATGTCTGAACCCAGTCAAAATACGGCAGGAAAAGAATGAGTCATAAATTTTAAAAAAAACCCAACAATATTTTCTCTGAATACTGCATAGGTGTTCTGTAATTGAAGGAGGGCAAAACACTGGTCCCCAGGAGACATCGAAAATCCATATAACCAATATTTCATAAAAATAAAGAGTTCACCTGAAAAATCTTTATTTTTACACCACGCAAATGGTCTGTATTTGAATTCACCAGCTGAAAATTAAAATTAGCCATTTTCTTCTTATCTGAGGGTTTAGCAATAAATTTTTTTTTTTTTTTTTTAATTTGGCTACTGCTTTATTGGGTAGACACAGACCAACTCATAGTCTCATGTTTTGTTTTGTTTTGTTTTTAATCTTGGGCGTTCTTAAAATAAAAGTGATTTATCTTCTTGCTGTACAAAAGGGACCAACATCTGTGCAGATTTTGTAAAAATGTTCTTTTTATTTATTTATCTCCTTGATTGAAAGAATGACAACAGCAAGACTGTCAGCTGCATCCCAAGGTTAAAAACTTTGATTTAAAATGACAGGTAGACTTGAATGATCTTCCAGTCCAGATTTGATTGAGAAGTCCATAATGATGTGAGTCTCATAAGAAGTTACGGGACACAGTGAAACTGTCTTTCTTCCTGCTCTGACAGAGTAACTCAAATACTTTGCTCATAATGGTTCCAGAAGGTGGCAGAATAATAATTATGACACTGAGAAGAATAAATCCAGTGTTTTTTTAAAAATTAGCATTTTTTCTAATAGCTGTGATATAACTTTTTCATAGCTCTGATTAGTGCTGATGGCAAATTGCATTTGATATTTTAAAGCTTCTGTATTTCACTTTTGCAGGAATTTATGATTCTTTATTTCTCCTTTCCTTGATTCAACTTCAATTTGAATTTTAGTGAAAAAATAAAATAAGAAGAACAACTATGATTTCTTTTAAAATATAACATTAATTAAGGAGAATCAAAAAGTAGGTGGACAAGTACATAAACTCAGTATTGCCTTCATTAAGGAGATTCATAAAACAAGGAGAGAAATACATACCAGACTCTGCTTTCCATTGTTTGCCAGTGTAAAAATAGAGTATTTCCACTAAAATGAGACAATTACTCAGAATTCCTATAGCTGAACAAGATTCGGTGTAAAAATCATGGCATTTGTCATACTCTTGGCTAAGCTGTAATAAGAGAACAGCATGTCTGGTCGAAAGAATATAAATTCTCCTCATAAGCTTAATTTTTTTAAAACATATTCTCATTTAATATAAGATATTCAGTAAATAAAGGCATAATTAGTCCCTTCAAGGATTCTTTAGTAACTTAGATAGCAAGGATATTTGGTTAAGGAGATTGACCTTACTATTTGGCTTTCATAAACAAAACTGCATATTAGAACTTAAAAAACTCAAGTACTGTTTCAGAGTGTTACGATCCAGTTTCAATTCAGAAGAGCAAAGAAAGCTAAGCCTCTGTGAATAAAACAGATAAAACCCAGAAAGGTTTGACATATACCCAGAATATGCCCAAAAATTTGATTAAAACCAAACAAGGTTAGATGTTGGTGCCAAAAAAATGATATATTTTATTTAATAGCAAAAGAGGGAAAGAGAAAGAAAGGGTAAAGAAAGAAAGTGAAAAAGAGTTGTACTTGGGGGTTTGGGGGGGGACAGAGAGAGAGTGACAGGGGTTAGATGAAAACATATCACCTTTCTGGGGGTCCCAGCAATGCGTCGTTGCTCCCCTCCATCGGATCTGGGTGGTTCAGGGCCTCAGTCAGAAGGCCTGATCAGGGCATAGTGATCTTTTCTGCTGCTTTTGTAATACAGTTTTGCTGTAATAGGCAAAAGTCCATCATGAAAATGTTTAAGTCATAAACTATAACATTTCAGTCTCCAACACAGAGGAATATTGTTATTTTAGTGTACGTAATATATCCAAATAAGTGTTCCTATAAGAATAAAAGGGGATAAGTTTTTTCTGTACCTCAGCAGAACATATAATACTAAATTGTGAATTTTCTTAAACATGCATGGCAGAACTTCATTACTTCTTACTGTATTATGAAATTGCAAAAAAAAAAATCTCTGGGACTGTGAAGTCAAATGATTCTTGTGAAGGAAAATGGGAGGGGCTGCCCACGCATTATCACTGAGCTTCCGTTTGGATTCTCCTCCTATAATATGCAGTCATATTAGAGCATCTAATTGTCACCTCAGGCCTCAGAATCTATCAATGTATAAAATCAAATCACTAAACCAAGCTAGTGTGACTAGCAGAGCAGTACTGCATCAATGTGGATACAGTGAGGTTAGCTAATGACCAAAGGTCAGAGCCTGAGACCGACCCCACGATTAACAAGCCAATGCAAGAGCACTCTGTACTGCTGTACACCAACCTCTCACAGCAAAGGCATTCTCCTGAAATCTGGTAAATATTCACAGGAGGGATATGGGTGAATTGCCTAGGAAATCTATTTGAATCCCATATTCATACAGACTTTCTGAAAGGTATAATCAAAAGGAAATTGTCCTACTGCAGGGGGTAGTGAATTTCAAAATGAAAGGGGTAATAATACAGAGTCTCACAAGCATAAAGAGCTGTCAGACCTCTTATGCAGAAAGGATGGGAAGTTTAGAAATGTGTAAACACATTAAGGTCAGCCTTTTACTCTCCCTGAAACTGATTTGGACAAGTTTACTTCAGAGTAAAAGTAGAATGCCTTGTGTTAAGGGCATTCTCATATTACTCATGCAAGTTTCCCTGAGGCTTTAATAAACACAACTTCTTGTTTATTTGCTTGTCTTCTTTTGAGTGAAGACAAGCCCTTGGAAGACAGAATGATGAGGAAATGTATATGAAAACAATAATTTGACAGCCTCATATTTTGTAAGGTGTTTTAATTAACTTCATAGAATGGAATTCATCTCTTATATCTTCAGACAGCTAAAAAGTAATTATCTGTGTCAATGCCAGTCATCTCTTTTCCCTTTTTCAGAGGAGAAATAGGTGTCAACATTCTTTTCTAAAGTGAGTACCTAAAATCCCCCTCTGACATGTCAGCATCCCTCCACCCACTATATGTAAGGGCCCTCTGATTAGCCATTTAGATTTGTATGACTTATTGATGCCTAAAAGTACGAAAATCAATGACTGCCATTATTCCTTGGCAACAGTTTCTTTTCCACAAAACCATGGCACACTGAAGTATCAGTTTAGTGACATCCTATTGGACTGGTTTTTTCCTCTATTAAACAGTACTGTTTTACAATTATACACGCAGTACAATAGGGATCAGTACTGAGCCCCGGGCTCTTAAACACCTTTATAAATGATCTGGATGATGGGATTGAGAGCACCCTCACCAAGTTTGCTGATGACACCAAGTGTGGTGAGATTAACACCTCAGAAAGATCTTACAGTGATACCTGCATAGGCTGGAAAAATGGCCTATGGAGAATAGTATGAAGTTTAAGAAAGATGAGTGAAATGTCCTGCACCTGGGACAGAATAACCAGAGGGTTCTGGTGGAAAACAAGCTGAACACAAGTCAGCAGTGCTCTGCTATAGCAACAAAGGCAAATCAGATCCTGGACTGGAGCCACAGGGCCATTATTAGCAGCATCACAGACATAGTCATTTCACTCCCCTCAGCATTTGTGAGGCCCCACCTGAATATTGTGTCTAGTTCAATTCAAGACAGATGTGAAGACTAGAAAGGATCCAAAGAAGGGCCACAAAATTTATCAAAGAGCTGGAACACTAGTCTTGTGAAGGAGGACAGAAGGAGCTAGGTCTTTTCTCCCTGGAGAAGGCTTGAGAGGGACATTGTCACAATATTCCAATATTAAATGATGTTTACAAAGAGGACAGAGGATCTCTCTTCACAAGGAGCCACATGGAGAAGACAAGGAGTAATGGGTAGAAGTTGCACTGGGAAACGTTTTTTCTCAACATAAGAAAGAAATCTTTACAAAGAAAACAGTCATTCACTGGAAAAACCTTACCAGAGACATGGGAGAGTCCCTATTCAGTGGAGGCTTTTAAGGTGCAATTGAAGAGAGTGCCAGATAATGTCATCCAGACTCCTTTCCCCATAAAGGATTAGACCAGATGGTCTCTTGCGGGCCTTTCTAACCTGTGCTGTTCCATGATTCAGTTTTACAATTTTAAATTTTCCATTCAGGATATTGTATTATCTCCTTTCACCCTATAATGTGGGTAAAGGTCAATCTGATATTAGAAAATGAGCATTTTCATTGTTCTTTGCACAAGCTTCTGTGAGCCTGTGCAACAGAGAACAGTGCCTATGGACTACTGAGGATCTGCTTTCTGCCAGGTCTCAATAACACATTGCATTTGCTTTTTCATTAACAGTGATCTTACAGTTTACATTTTCAGTCTGAAGCGGTCTTAGGTGCTGCTGTCATCAGAGTACAAAACCCCATAGAATGGCCCAAGAACTCTGCCTTATTTGGGGCAGAGATCTCTACTTACCATGGTAGCTATAGCTGAAGTACTTATTTCTATCCTACTAGGTTTAAAATTTTCCTATGTTTAAAATGGGCCTGAATATTTGCAGATGTAGGTTAACCCTGATACGGAGCTCAGCCCCACACAGCTTCCTCACTACCCCCACAATGGGATGAGGAGGGAATCAAAAGGGCAAGAGCTGATGAATTCAGACAACGGCAGTTTAATAGATAAAGGAGAAGTTGTGCATGCAAGCGACGCTAAACAAAACAAGGAATTCATTCACTTTGTCAGGCAGGTGTCTATCCATTTCCAGGGAAGGAGGGTTCCAGCATGCGTAATGCTTACTTGGAAAGACAAATGTCAGAACATCAAATGTATGTCATATCCTTCTTCCCCAGCTCTTTTTGCTGAGCACAGAATCATATGACCTGTGATATCCCTTTGATCAGTTGGGGTCAGCTGTCCTACCTGTGTCCCTCCCAACTTCTTGTGCATCCCCAGCCTCTTCACTGGCAGGGCAGAATGAGATACAAAAAGAACCTTGACACAGTCTAAGCAGTATCTAAACCATCAGTGTGCTATCAACACTATTATCATCAGAAATCCAGAACACAGCACCATGCAAGCTACTAGGAAGAAAATCAGCTGTATCCCAGACAAAACCACTACAACAGTGAACAACTGTAAAACTTGTGATGCAAAAAGCCATGAGTTCCTAATCCAAACTAAATTCTGCTTGGTGCAACAGAACAAAGCTGTTCTAATTTACAAACCAAACAGAGTCAAGTAAGAGCATAGAATTAATAGTTTATTCTACTGACCAGGTCCTAAATAAACACTGGTTCCACTGAACAGAAACACCTAGACTGCTGTGCGTTGTGCCCACAAAACAAGTTTAACCCATCAAATTGTACAAGCCTAAAGCAACAAGTAAATTTGTAATATGCAACATGCAAATAAATCCTATATTGAAACTTGTGAAAATGAATAGGATTCAGAAAGCCAAGGAATTTGTTGCTTTATTTTGGTTGAAGAACAAATCAAGAATCACTTGCAAGGGTGCAAGGTAAATCTCATTTGATTTGTTTGGACTTGCATGACAAAGATTTTCTGGGTGGTTTGTAGGATGTCTGTGTATAGGTGCATTATTCTCTAATATTTGATTTATTACCCTTTCGAATGTGTTTGACTTTGAAGATGCTATCATGGAAAGCATAAAGTACGTGTTATTCAGTAGTATGAAAATTGTGCAGCATTCATGTTTTGACCAAGGTTAAAGAGCTAAAAACTCCTGAAAAGGTAAGTAACTGATGTGATTCCTTTGCTTCTTTTCCTTCACTGGCTTTGTACATTGGACAGTTTTGGACTAAGAGTTGCAGATATATTTTAAAATTATAATTTTTGGAGACATTTCAAATTTTAGAAAGTAGCTGACACTTCAGCAGCAGACTTGGCAAAGAAAAACAAATACTGAAAGATCAGAGATTTCACTCTCGTTTCAAAAAAGTAGCCACCTGGGGTCAAAACTATGGAACCTTGGTAAGAAGTCTGCAGATGCACTTCTTGTTCTGTATGTTTTCTGCAGATATAAAAGACTACTTTTTACAGGATTGTCACAGGTAGATTGCATAAGCACTAGATTTACATTTTCCGGTAAGCTTCAAATTTTCATATATTGGAAATAAATTCTAGGATGTTGTGGTAAAAATATTTTATCAGCATGCCACATTATTATCTGACAGTGAAGCCATAAAAGAATTACAGTCTTCTGGATAATCTTTGCTAACATAACCGTACTTACATCGTCATGTCCTCTCCACATGTCTACTGAAAATCATTCTGAAAAATATCTTAGGGAATTAGGGAGGTTTGCTCTAAGTAGCATTTGTAACTTACCTCTGTAAAACTCTACATTCATTTATCTTAAGACAAGCATATGAGGTTTAAGTATAGGAGGTTTTAAATATTATATAATTTTTTAAAGATTTTTTCAGGAGGATAATTTCAGCACTATTGTCAAAAGCAAAATCCATTGAATATTACCAGAAAAATGGGAATGCCAATGTTCCAGTGGCATTAAAGTCTTAATGGAAAATACAAAACCTTAATTTTGTCATCTCCAGTCTAGACTGAAATTATGTTGAGTCAGTAAGAAGATGTATCGTACTTTAAAAGAAATGAATGCAGTGTTTTGGAGAGACTGTTTAAAATGTCATAAATAATGTCAGATTCTTGAAACTATTGAAACTCTGGAATATCATAGATAACCCTAAGGAATACAGTCTAGAAAACATGATGCAAAAACATTGCACAGTGTTCACCTAAAAACCGTGGGAGCATTCAGCATTCAGCACTATGAACTGCATGGTTCAGCTGTAGTGTGCTCCTATGATACCTTGGTACGGTGTGCGTGTATTGATACCATGGAGAGAGGGCCCAGCTATAGTTCTTAAGAGCCCCTTTGAGAGACAGAAGAAGGAAGGACAGGTCTTGAGCAAAATGCCTACAGGCATTATTTGCCTTTGGAAGCAATTTCTGTAACATTCATCAGAATTATTGCTGTGGAGTTTCAGGCTGACATATTGTCGCAAGATGCTGTAGCAGGAAAAATCACTTCTACACAAGTCTATCTAGCACCTTCCTGCACATTTTCTACTGCAGAATAACTAATGTAACGCAAAGTCAAAAACATGACTTGAGAAAAAATGAAAACAAATCTGTGGTTAACATTCAAGAATGAATCGTGTATTGGTCATAAAATACTGTCTTTCTGCACATTTGCCATAAAGTTTGACTTTCAGGCTACAGCACAATTAATTTGGGGCTTACATTAACAACTATTGTCATTTGTAATGTTACCATAACTAAGAGAATCCTGTTTGTCATTCTCTATGCCCTTCGCAAACATCTATACAAACACACATATTCATTTTCATGACAGTTGCAACAAAACTAACAGCAAAATCACTATTTCTTTTGCGAACTCCTCCAAAACCTAAGCAAATAAACAAATCGCATTTTAGATATTTAAGGTTTTAGGGTTCAATTTCTCACATCCTTAAAAAAATTTATTGACTTTAATGTTCCCACTGTTCACTGTTATATAATGTATGCCCCACTCCACATACAGTATGATATAAAACACGTATTTCTAAACTTTATTAAGTAGGCAAAGGTTCATTTTCTTGAAAATGTTTATTCAAATGTATACAGTGATGATGATGATGATGAGAGTGATAAAATTATTAGGTCATATAATAGAAAGACTTCCCATTTTTCCTGGTGAAAATTCTAAAATGTCATTGCATTGAAGCCATCAGGTTGCACCTGCAGTTCTTCTGAGTGCTGCTGCTATAACAGGATTGTTATGGAAACCTGTGGGGTTTGAGGGATTTTTTTCTTTCTTTTCAAGTGTACTAGATGTGCAAGCATTTCTTTGCAGTGAATGAGTTAAAGAAGGGTTGCTTCTTTACAAACTCTGTAGTATTACCCAAATAAAAATCACAGACAAAATAGCATGCTTACAAGTATACTGATATGAGTAAAAATAGAAAAACCCATACTATTACTATGCTGTGAAGACTTCACAACATAAAAGAAAATAATTTTAGACCCAAAATCCAGACCAGTACACAAAAATATTTGGAACATTTGAACAGTATTAAATATCTAACTGTAAATGAGCTACTGTTAGTATTTGATGACACTAGCTATAAAAATAATGCTGTCCCTTTGACTTACACAGCATTATGATATCACCGTTATAATGACAAATTGAAAAAAATGAAAGGAAATGAAACAGAGTTCATATCGCGTTCACTAAGAGATGCCACATCCTTCTAAAGATAAGGGGCTGAAACCAACAGTCTCTTGGGAATTCCAGATACTTTGACTTGATATGAAAATTTTAGACCATTTTAGTATTTTACACGTTAATGAGTGGCCCTTAGTCATGCTAGTTATGAGGCTTTGTAATGAGATAGCTAAAAGATTATATTTATACCTGCATTTCATCTGACATAGGTAGATCACAAATGTTCTGTTTTAAAATTATTTTCCATCCTTTACAAGAGATGTGGGCAAGGCTGGGTCTGTTTATGTATTTTATTTTGGTATACAAGGCAGTGTAGAACAAATGTAAAATTTTTCCTCTGGGCTTTAAACAACTAGAGTGAAAATATGACATGTCTGTTCATATATAAGAAGGAAACTGTTGTATTCAATTTCCTATATAGATGTCGGAATTATGATGGTCAAAGGATTAGAAAGAATTGCAATGAGATGTAAATAGCAATAAATCTCAGTAGAAAACATACCAAAATTTTTCAAACATAGGCTTTTGAAATTTGAAGTCTATTTGTATTTACCTTGCCTGTAAAGTGAAGCCTGCCATTCATCTACCTACCATTTTCAATTAATCTTCTTTTCTTTTTTGTTATCTTTGAGCCTAGTAAATTCACTCTGCCTTCTAAACTCTACTTTCATAAACATGTACAATTGACTAGGTTTGCCTTATAATCTGTTTCAGACTTCATCAGAGCCTAAGCGGTTCTGCCTTTCTTTCCTCATGTGTTATATAAAGATGAAGCAGCAAATAAAAGACTGTGTGGTGGATATTTTTTTTTTAATTTTGTGCATGAGTCACTTTACTTGTACAGATGAAAAATGGCATCTTTAATTTGACTTGCATATCATTTAGGCACTAGTTAAAGCAACACATTTTTTATTAAGGGTTACATGAACTCTTCTAAATGTTCCAAGGTAAACCAATCACTTTATCCAGGCTAAAAAGCTGTCAAATCTTACCAAATAGACAAAAAAACTGAACTGTTTTATTTTAGTACCTATTTATATATATTTGTGTGTGTGAGTATTTTGTTTACATTTATATAAAATTTAATTATCTCCTTCTTCAAGCAAATGAAAATAAAATCAATTATCCTTCTTTTCATAATCATAATGCAACAAGAGAAAGAATCCTACAACCTTCAAGTGAAAATATATTTCATTTTGATTAATTCTTTTCTCGTCACTCCTTTCCCCTCTCTACCATCATAAGAGTTAAAATTACTGTAATTGAATGTTTATTTGTTGCACAAACAATAATTTTTTCACTTTCTTTTTAACAATTTTTTTTTCCATGGATATATACATAGAACTAAGGGTAAAAGAGCCACAATAATTTCTGTCTAACATGCTGTATATCACAAAGTGACAATTTTGCTAGCATGTTTGTCCCCATAATTTTTATTTGGCAAAAAGCTTATGTTTCAAATGGTTGTGTATCTTCAGTATGATGACACAGCAAATATATTTGTTCATTCTTTTGATAAAGTAGTACAGTGTGTTCGTTAAAATAACAGAATATAAACACTGTAATCAAACCACCTCTCTATTTTCAGTTTGATAAACTACACAGATTAAACTGTTTTCAAAGTAATCTTTTTGCTCTTGTTCTTCAGGAATTATTTTAACAGCTTTTTAAGTCTTTGAATGGTTTTTTGAAGAACCTCAACAAAACTTTACTCATTATCTTTAAGATTCCATATGCCGAACAACACCAAAGGAGACACACTGTTGTCTTATTCCTGCTCAGAGAAGCAGTACTTCTACAATCTATAAAACCAAAGAGCATATTGGTCTTTCTGCCTTTGAGACCTCATCTGAGTTGCCTTCGCATTAAATGCCTTAGTCACTTTCAAAGTAACAGCTTTCCCTCTTTAGTGGGAATGCATTCCTGTTTCCTAAATAAACACATTTACCATGGTGAGATTGTCAGTGAAAATGAATCGTTCTGAGACACATACACACATTTACTGAGTCCAGCCTAACAAATTCTTGCAATAAATCTGTATGGCTGCCTTACGTTCAACATGATTTACCGCTTCCCCCGTTTGTTTAACTTACACATTCTAGAATTAATTATACATTTATTCCAAATTAAAGGAGAAAAAAAATCCCAAACAAAACAGGAGTTTCAAAGACTGTTGAGTGCTACTTATAACATTCCACTTTAATGACGATTTTCCCCTGATAACCAATTTTGGCTTAGTTATTATTCTGATGAGCTTGAGCTTTGCACAGTGCTTGGTGGCCTCTTCTGGCTCTAAAATCTGTGGCTCTCTGAAAGTAGTAGTTGACTTTCTTTTCTGAAGGGCTTTGGGAAACAAAAATCACTCTCCTCAGCACGTCCCTAGTACATATCATTTTGCATAAAGAAAAATTGTAGTCAAATCACACACCCCACTCCCTTCAACCAGACATTTGCTAGGGTCTGATAGAACTCTTTATTCCCCTGCACAAAAGTGGTCCAATCTGCTCCTGGTGTGTTTCACTTTCTCCCACATGTATCTAAAATGCAGGCCTATACCAATTGTTCTGCTGCGCTGAAAAAGATGTCTGCTCTTAACCAAAGTCATTGAGTTATATTAAAGAGAACTGGAACACGTATAAGACCCCGGGAGGCGGATGAATTAAATGATCGGATCATCCTTTCTGACCTCAAACTCTATGACATTTTTCATGCACCTGGTTTTGACTAGCGTGTGGGGGAAAAAAAGAGAAGGCAATACATCTCTCTGGATAAAAAAGGATGGATGACAACACCCCTTTTGGTTTTTATTTGTAGTCATCTAAATTTTCAATTTGTTTCCTCATCTTGGTGTATGCTCCTGTCTGCACTCTTCCTGCTTGTGTTTTGGCAGCCAATTTGGGGCTGCATTTCTTAAGAGTATATATAACTAACATTGTTATGTGGCTGTTTTGACAGGCAAAGCACTCATGCAAAGCAAGATGAATGGGATGTCAGTTTTCCCTATCATGGGATCTCCATTTACTGACCCAGATGAGAACTGTGAGAACTTGTCACAGAGGCGAGACGAAACAGATATGGCTTCAAATGGGGCTCTAAATCTCATGTAGTTTTGAAGCTACTGCTAGAGCACTGAATTTGTCATAAAAGACTTGTCAGTTCAGAGTTCATTAAGGTAAAAGATGAGAGTGTTTTATCTGGACACTCTTGAGCCCTCCTATGGAAGGAGCAGGGGCTAGTTACAGCCCTTGAAAGTAAAAAAAATGTGCTTTTGCAGTGTTTTCTTCCAGCTTTTCTTTGGACCGAATCTCTGTGGAATAGCTGCTTCTGGCATATAAGTATTTCTTTTCCTTGTTTGTCTTTTTCGGCTTCTTTGTTAAACTTGGAGGTGTGTTTGTGATGTCAATTCAAAGTCCCTTGAGATTTGGCTGGGACTTTAGGTGAGGTGTTAAACTTCACAAGACTGAATTGGAACACTTAAGGTGAGAGACAGGGTTTTAATCACTTGCACTGTGGCTGCCACAGCAGAAACTTTGTGACCTCAGTTGAGTTTTCTTTTACTCAAAGTCCAAAATCAATAGAAGTGTTCAAGACTGGAGAAATGACCTGTGTTTAACTTTGCTCCCAAAGTTGGGAAGCATCAAAAAGTGTATTTCTAAGATGTGCGGTTTAAAAAACCGTGACTCTGAAATGCTGAACTTCAGTATTTTGAATTCCATGTTTTGTAAATAATTCAGAACTGCAGCACCATCCTTGACAGAACACTTAATCCTTCTGATTCTCAGTCATATTTTCTTCACATCAAAAAGGTTTGCTCTTGTACTAAGGTGCATCTGTACCGATGCACCTTGACAGGTTTGGCAGATATTAAACAATGACAAGAGCAACATTAATAATAATATTTAGGTGAATCACCTATGGTCTTCCAAAGATTTTATTTTAGCACATTTATTATAATGCTCCAAATAATTATATAAATTGATATATAAAAATAAATAGAAAATATATAAAATTGTTTAGATGCTGGAAAACAGAGTAGTCCAGATATGCTAGGCAAAATCTGGGGGTTTTAGGTGGAGTCCTAGTTAGCACAGTCATTGAAGTCTTCACAGCATCATATAAAATTCATATTGATAACAAAGCTATGTTGAGAACTATCTGGCTATGTTAAAACATTGATCAATCATATATGCCATATTTTTTCTTATGCCATATACATTTTTTGGTGCAGCCTAGTGCATTATTCAATACGGTGTACAAATAAACCCCTTGATTTTTGCTGCACACAATTCTGCTGCAGTGACCCCAGGTGTACATGACAGTGACATTTGTAGTCTTTTACTCAGCATATGTGTACATAAGTATCAATAGTTTTGAGGCAGAAGGAAATAAACTATGACTAAAAATAACACCACATACCTCTTGACAAGTCCTGACAAGGATCCTAGTCCTGCAACTGTATCTCTTCTTATGATTTAAAGGAGCTTACAAACAATAATATGATTATCAGATCCTCCAGGTCTGTTTTGTCTTTCTCTTAATCCAAAAAGTGTGTTGTAAATATACATCTATAAAGAGGAAAAACGTAACAAAAAAAAAATTACCTTCTTTGTAATTTCTTTGGCGTAACAATGTGAATTAAAAAGATGTGCATCACTCATCATATAGCAGATCTGTGGAAGTCACTGCTTAAGAATCTAGAGTTGGTGGAAGAAAAGGAATAACGAGGTACAGATACAATATTGTGCAGATCTGTTGTTAGAAAATAATCTCCTACAGAAAATTAATCTATGTGCAGCAATACTTCAAGTAGCTGTCACCAAGGAACACTGAATACCGCAGCTGATGATTTGAATTTGATCCAGTATAACAAGATTAAAGGGCAAGCGAAAAGTACTCCAGTTATGTATGAACCATCAGCTGCACAAATATAAGATGGGAAACAACTGGCCAAATGGGGATGATCCGGGAATTATAGCAGATTGCTCTCTGAGCATGAGTCAACTGTGTCATGTTGTTGCAAAGAAAGCAAATATCAGACAGCCGTGTACAAGCAGAGCATCCTCTGCAGAACAGAGCCAGTAATCCTTGTGCTTACTAAGCACTGCTCGAGCCTTAGCTGAAATGCAGTGGCCAGCAATGTGCCCAGCAAGTTGGAGGCAGCACAACTGGAGAGGCAATTGAAGTATCTGAGCTGTAGCTCAGATGTATAGAAAACAATTTGCAGCAGTAAGAGCAGTGAAACTTTAGGATGGCTTCTTAAAGATCTCGTAAACACCCTGTCTTTGAAAACATTTAAGATCAGACTGAGGAGCTATCAATCAGGAATGACATTCTGGTAGCTAATCCTGAATTGGACTGAGGGACAGGCTGGGTGATCTCTCAGAGCTTCTTTATCAACATTTTCTATGACTAATCACTCCCTTATTGTCACCTTTTCCTCCATAGGTAAAGAAAATAGGTATATAATACCTCATTAGAATTGTAGTTAGACAAAAAATACCATTCTTTCATCACAAGTGATTCAGCAAGGCTCCTGTATGTAAAAGCTTTTATTTCATCCAGAATGAAAGCAAGCTTTGTTCTTCCTTTCATCTGAAAAAAGTGTGCTTTCCAAAATAAGGTTCATCATGAGGCAAAATGACTTTTTCTCAAGTTGATTTAGTTTATTTTAGGTTTTGTTTGTATATTTGTTTTTATTTAATGTAAATTATTTTATCTCTGAAGAACAGAAATCTACTCATAAAATTTTGCCATGCCTTTTAGTGAACACCAGAAAACATTCACTTTCACAAAATTTTCAGATCTTTTGTTTGATTAGTCACAAAAAACTATGTAAGTACAATCTTATAGGAAGGATTGGCAGAACTGTGAAGTGTTTATCTACTTCATGCAACTTTGCAATGAAAGGAAGAAGGACAAATATCAAGGTGAGCAATCTGCCCAACTCTCAGCTATAATTTGTCAGCCAGCCTTTGTGTCTGTAGTAGCTATAACTGTAAAGGCTTTTTGATTTGGTTTTTTTGTTGTTGTTTTTTTCAGAAATATTATATTATATATATTCTGTTTTGTGCAGATACCATCACACATTCTTTAACATTTTTTCTAATGTGAAGTACCTGCAAGAGATTTTTTTCTTTTTTGAGTGCATGAAAATATTATGAAAGTCATTTTTAAATGAACTATTCTAACATGAAAGTCAGTGGAGGTGGAACCTCAAGATTCCATTTGCTTATAGCATGTTTCCAAGCCTGCTGCATGTCTTAGAAAGGTGCAAACATTAGTCAGAGAGACTCAAGACTTTAAATCAAAACTGGGTGTCTTTCTAAAAGATCTATTGTCCCTCAAGCAGAAGATACGAACTTGATGCATGAAGTATCGGTTCAGATTTTATGGGCTGCCATGCAGGTGTTTGGAATAGATAATCATAATGGTTCTTTCCATCCATACAGTTTATGAATCTGAATTCACTATGAGTAGATTGAGAGGCAAAGAATAACTCAATGAAAACAAATAATCTAAAAAGCAATAACTACTGTAATGAAAATGTCTTGCCAAAAACAACACCAGGAAATGCCTCTGGTCTTTTACTCGCTTTAAGGAGGTAAAAAATAAAAGGCGTCACTTTCCATTTTACCCAGTTTCAATTTAACTCATAATCCAACACAACAATAAAAATAAAAAAAAGTAAAGATCTATGGTTTTTAAAGGTGACTTCCTGTTTTATCGCCCATACATTATTGTTGGCATGTTGGCTGACTCAGTAGGATTTCTGAGATAAAATAAATGCATGATGGAAATTAGAAATTATGCTTTCTATATAAAGGATATGGACTCAATAACATGAGAAGAAGCAAATTTGCTGGTGGTACATTAATCGAGAAATAATTTAGCAGCTTTTCCATGTTGCATTTTTTCTACTGTGCTAATGGTCATGGTAAAAATTTGCTGTAGTTATTAAAGTAGCAGATAAAAGTACAGACCACACAGGGAGCAGGAACACAGAATAAGAAGTGGCCATTAAAGTCACAATGAGAAATATGACCTTATCTTTTAACAACAGAGGTGTTAACACAGCAGACTGCCTTCTCACCACACTGCTGTTTAAAGACTTCATTTAAAATACTCCTCGGCTGGCATGCTTGGAAACACCATCCTTTAGCAACATGAGAATGTAGCATATAGAACTAAAAAAGCATTTAATGGCTATCCCTATATTACTGGATTTGGGAGTGCTTTTAAGTTAATGGTTGCAGTTTTTAGCTCCTTACCTCCCTATCAGAAATGTCCCTTCTGTCCTATCTTTCACGTAAATAAAACTTGCAAGCCAGACAAGAGTATTGCTTGCTTTAAAAAGACCTCAGAGTACTTATTGAAGGACCTCCCAGCAGCCCACGAAAAATTTAGTTTTAATCCCTGCAACTGTAAGCAAATATATCACACAATTTCATCCCAAATTTAGGAAAATACAACTTAAAGATATGTTTTACTCAGATGTGTTTTAATGACTCACACTTGAAATAGTGAAACATTGGGATATTAAGAACCTTCTTGTAATTTATGAGCAGAAGTTATTAATTGACAATCTATATTCTATTATTCTGTTGAAATTTATTCTTTAGCTAAAATAGATCCACTTTCATTTTACTCAGCTGAAGTTTTTTCCAACATAAAAGGTTTTCCAAACCCTTTCTCATATTAGTGATCAGTCTGAGCTAATATTTTTTGAACTTGACCAGAATTGCGTATAATACTCTAGACAAGTGCAGCTAGTGCCTTATACTTGCAAGGATTGTACTTACTATGCAGGGAGGTAACTCAAGTTATTTTTTTCTTTTTCATTTTCCATCTGCTCAAATGCCCTCCACACCTATTACAAAACACTTTTTTAATGAGGACCAGTACACAACTGACTAGTTTTTGCAATTAATAGGGTTAAAAAAAGCAAACAAAATAAAGAGATCAAGCTGATTTTAAAAAAATGCCTTGATGATAAAAAAATGTTTGACACAAATGTTTTAGTTTCTTTGACATGTGTGGTTGAAAGTAAAAATAAGATATTCAATTTCAGTCTTTGTACCTAATATGTCATGTATATTAATCATACTTAAAATGTAAAAGCATACTGCAATGGTTTAATGTTTTGAAGGGTTACATCAATGTTTCCCAAAACAAAACATTTAAGCCCTTTGAATCCCTAAAATGTCTTGAAACATTTACTTCTATTCTCACAGGGAGTTCCAATTATTCAAAATGTAGAAATTTCTCAATAGATAGCAATTTCTGTTTTCTTGCCAACTCTACTAATACCTAAGTAATGATCTTTTGACTTGGCAAATTGCTTACCACAAGAGTTTCTAAGTGTTTTCCCATTAAAACAGATATAAACAGTATGTATAAGGTAATATGCATATAATAATTTAATTTGTTTGTAAAAACATAGCTGTTTGCCTTAAATTACAACTCAATAAGCGTATGATTCAATAATCTAGGCATTAAGGTATGGCTTAAATCGAGTGCTACAATTTCTGTAAGTGACTTACTAGTGACTAAGTAAACTGCTCCTGTCCAGCTCATTAAGTATTACCCATTTTCTTTGTGATGTGCACCCATGGTCCTCCTTTGAGGAGTGCAGTTCAGGACTGAAATCCAGGAAAGGGTCCTGGAAATGACCTTTCGTGTAATCCTCACAGTAGATTCCATGAGTATAGGATGGAAATTATGGCAAGAGGTCATGTTAAGGTGCTTGATAAACATTTTCAAGCACTTTTTAGAGGCAACTTCTTGGCACAATCACCAAGATAGAAATCTTCAGTCCCACTGAGTGTAGGAATAATTTTCCTCAAAAGCAACATAACTACTGCAACTCTACTTGTGTAAGAGAATTCACACAAATGTGATGCGCTATGAACTACAGCCCTCCTGAATTGTGGACATCAAAGGCAGAACTTGACAAGCATGGAAAGGATCCCATGCACTAGCAGAGCGCAGTGGTGGTGTCAGAAATGCTCTTGCACCACTGCAAGCCAACGAGTAGCGGTGCAAAATAGAAAGCAGCCATGTGAATATCACTAGGGGTCTGTGTCACACAGAATTCCTGAACTGAGCAGGGGATTCAGTCTCATATATACCCATGTAATGTTGCATTGCTTGGGTTTTGTGTAAGGCACAAGATTTCAGTCCCAAGAGCTTTGAAAGACACGACTTGGCATATCTCATTCAAGAAGGCCATCACATCTCAAATTCACTCCTGGCTGAGATATGTGTTCAAAAAAGTGAGGAATGGAAAGACAAAGGAAGATGACTCAGTGATCTTAGAGCTCTTTTTCAACCTAAATGATACTATGATTCTGTGATTCCTGGTAAAGCTGCTTTTTCACAAAACCCCCTCCAAAGATCAAAGACCTTCATGGATTTTCTGTTATCTTCCTCAATGTTCAGAACGGATGACAAATGAATCAAAACCATGTGGAGAAAACTTCTTAATGCTGTTTCTGTGTTCTTTTGTTTTTTTCTCAAAGCCATATCCATCACATATGACATTTTGTGTCATTGCATGGTTGCATGAAGGCAAGCTAAATCCAGACCAGAAGCTCTATGAAGCAATGATCAATCATCCAAGATACTTGGGTTTGGTATTCACATAAATCTGGACACACAGGATGGATAAAACAGCATAAGAAATTATTTTCTTGCATTATTTCTGTGCTCTGTGCTTTTCATGCATGACAAAATTTGGATTTTTTCCAAACCATTTACCCAGACCTACTTTCTGTGTACTTTTAATACCCCTGAAATGAGTTTTTCTCATCTTCTCATGGATAAACTTGAAACTGCAGTGGAAAAATGGACAAAATTGTTGGCAGACAATTCAGTAATTGCAGATGGAAAACATCACTGGGTAAAACTCCCATGATTAAGCCATTATTTAAAAACAAATTGTACTCTCAAAGTAAGTTTACATTAATGTTATATAGGGACAGCGAGCAGAAACATTTCTAGGACAATTAACTTCACAGCTTCTTGACTGACAAAACGGAATGTTTTAATATACAATGTTTGCAACAGTAGAATTACTTTTCTGCTGTTTTGCTTTTTAGGCCTTTCTCTTTCTTCTTCCCAATGCCAAAACCAAGCATTTTTCTTAATGCTAATATGATAACTTATTTTCAGCACTGATCTCATTGAATTCAGACTGGTTAAAGTCTTCAATAAAACTCAGAAAAAATCCCAGGTATTGGACAGTACATTAGGTATTGTACACTATTGCTTCTTCACTGATGCTTTTGATAAGATTCCTTTTCCTTCAATTGGAGGACTGCTGTGGAGTGCCCCCACAGGCTTCTCATCTCCAGACTGCATCAGCCCCGGTCCCTAAACTTCTCCTGGCAGGGCAAGTGCTCCATCCTGTCCCATTGTGGTGATCCTCCATTGAACTCACTAAAATTTATCAATATCTTTCTCTTCATACACTCGGGGGGAAAAAAAATCTACATAAATCACATTGCCATGTGTCAAACATTTCATTTTTGTGTAACAGTTCCTTTCTGTACGTCTGGCAGTCAGGTTTAGTTTATGAAAAATGTTACCACATACAAACAGATAAATGTTTCAAAAAATGATTGCTTAGAGAAGTAGTCATTCTCAGCAGGTTTAACAAAATCTCCACAACGGAGCCTCAGTCCTCTCCAGGAAATCAGTTGAGTTAACCCTGCAGTTGTTCTCCTAGAATGTCAATCAAGGAAATGGAGATTCAACAGATCATTGTCCCCTCTGCCTGATAAAGCAGAGCTAGTGCAGCTAAAACTTGATGTCAAAATAATTTCACCTATATAACCCCCTTTACTTTCCCATGAAAAAGTGAGCTCATTTTCTACAATCCTGTGCATTTTCTACAATTCTGTGCATTGGAATTAAAGGATGTTCATAGCAAGGCATAAAGAATAAGAATCTGAGTTTCAAAAGAAGGCTTTTAACATAAAGCCAACTAAGGTTACTAAATTAAGATAAGATAATTTCAGTTAATAATGTAGTGAATAGGCAGGGACAAACTCCTACTGTTGGTAAATTAGTTTATTGCTGAAAAAAACTCCAAAACTATTTTCTTTTTTTTTTTTCCAGCAATCTCTTTCATGATCTCTTCAAAACATGCTTTTTGTATTTGAATTCTTCTTAAAGTTGAACTTTGAACGGGAAGGTAGAGGAACAATCCCATAATTCTGCTGCTGAAAAATAGTTTTACAAAAAATCTCTGTAGAAAACCTGGTCTAAATAGTAATTTTAAATACGTGAAATATTAGATATGTGAGTTAAAAGTTTTCCTGATTTAACATTCAAACTTACATACAATGATTACACTTAGTAATTATGATGAAAAATATGATTATGTATTTTAGTTTTTATTGAAAGCAATTTTATTCCCAAAATTAATGCTTAATGAATAATTAATTTAAAAAGAAGAAAAAGCACAAAACAAAAAAAAAAATACATTAAAATATAATTCATAAAACAGAGTTCAGGAAAAGAGAAATACCAATGAAATTTGCACTGACTTGTCTCAAAACAAAGAATAATAGGATAAAATAAAATGCATTTCAAGCATTGATGGGTTAAAGCAATGTTTTATCTGTGGTGTTGGGATTGATTTTAGGTGCTGAAAAGTCTTCATTCTCCAACAACATAGAGATATGCACACAGCCTCTCTACTTACTCTTTTCATCTTCCCTCAATTTCTTTTTTTCAGGCTTTTTATAGTCAAACCCTTCATGCCCCTCTTGGGAGAAAAACTTTCAAACAGCCCCAACAGTTACAGATTTTCTGAGTTTGTTTTCTTCTTCACCTTACAAGGCTATGATTGTTATGTTCCAGTACACTTCATTCCTGTCCATCATAATGAAAGATGAGCTGCCACTAAGTATTGCACACCTCGTAATAAGCAGGGGCAAAGGATCTGGCCTTGTGCAAGCACCAGGGCAGTCATTTTCAGCAGAAATGAGGAGTTTGCTAATGAAGATGACATATTGAAGAGACAACTATATATTGAGGATCATGAATAGCTAATCCCCAGAGAAAGCAGCTAGAATTTGCTGTCAGGTGATCCGGAAGTGTTGTGCATAAGGTCAAAAGAAATGAAAATAAAAAACATGTATTTCTACAGTGTGGTTACTTAGGTACTCAGCATCCATGTTGAGGAGCACAGTATTTTTAACCGGTCAAATGGATATTTAAATGGGAAAACACGTCACAATAGAAAAGATTAATCAGATACAGAATCTGAATTACTGTGTTGAGCAAGATGTGAATGGCATCTGTAGTACCCTGGAGCCACCTCTCCCTGATGACTATGCACAGAGCCTAGACAATTACATTAGGTACACACCTAACTCAAAATGAGCAATGTTATTGAGATTATTCCTTTATAGTTAATTCACTAAAACATTTAATAAAGATGTCACAGTGACCAGATCAAATTCGAAATAATGGGCAAACGTACTAGAACTGCAAGTCAACTTCATCCTCTACAGACTGACAGAGCACAAATATTTCTCTTAAGACTATAATTTTAACTTTTCTGTATTCTTTTACTTGCTCTTCATCCAAGGTCGATTTCAGAGGAGTATTGTGATTTTTGAGAAACACTAGGGTTTAGGTTTTGTGTAATGCTGGTGCTGTGTCACCTACATAATGCTGGCACTTCAGCTCTTGTTAGTCATTGCCTCTCTCAACAACTTTACAGAGTAGTTGAACAGAGATAAAGCTTTAAGGGATAGTAAAGCTTTGGACTCGGAGATGAAAAGAGTAGCAGCCTAGATCACTCCTTAAAGTCTGAATTTGGTAACAGAAGAAATAAAAGAAGGTAATTTCACCCAGAGCTTATGAGTGTTATCTTTCTAGAACGTGTGACGCAGAGACTGCCTCAGATTCTGAGTGCCAGCTGATAACTTTCAAAATGAAAATCTATGCATTTATTTGTAATGATGTCTTGTGGTATGTAAAGAAAGTTGAATTGAAAAGTAGTCACCAAAACTCCACTAAAAATAATTTCCTGTCTTTAAAATGAATGGTTTATAAACATTTAGGTTAAGCTTAATGAATATTAGGAAATAATGAGAACAGGATGATTACGACTTTGTTTTCAATATAGGAAGTGAAAAAACTAAAACTCTTTTTTAAAATATAAATGAAGGAAAAAATAAGCAGTAGGTGATTGGTGACAACAAGGAGGCAGTCTGTCTTGTTTTGTGCCAAATTCTAGGAGTCAGCTAAAAGGTTGTACTGAAAGAAACTGAGATACCAAATATATGAAGATGAGTGTCAATGTATTTTCTGGCATTAGAATATTAGGTGATCTGGATTCTGTATTTATTTTTTCAGGTAGAGGACAAGGTTTGACAAATGCACTTCCCACTTGTCAGTGATGAGAAGAATGTTTTTGGGACATATTGGGACTTAAGCATTAATTGCTGTAAGATATAATAGCTTTATTTAAAATTCAACTGAGAACACACATATACAAGTATGAGGTAGTGGGAGAAAACTACTTTACTATTTCTGAAGAAAATCTACATGTTTTCAGTGTTTCTCGTCTGCAGGCTGAAGGTAGTATTGGAAAAATATAACAATTTTTTAATTAATATTTTCTTGATGCATACAGAAGATATTTTCATTGTAAAGACATTGATGAGAACTCCATTCAACTGAATTAGCCTGCTGTACTGTGCTGCTTCCAGATGTGACTTGGGAGATCCTGATTTCACATGTCTGACTGTCCCTATTTTACCTATTGTCCCCACCCTTAGAAATGTCCCTGCCTGTCTGCACTGCAATCTACCCTAAACCATAGCTATGCTCTCTAGTGGATTTCTCTTTTGTATTGTCCCAGGACTAAAAGCCATTGTCTTTCCCAGCATGTCCAGATGGTGGGGGATTTTGTGAACAAAAAAAAAAAAAGGGTACAAGTACAGACAAATACAATTAAGATGCAGAAGATTATCTTCTACTTTTTAAGAGAAGTGATAAATGGGGTGATCACAGTGGCCAAAAACTCTTGCAAAATAGGAGTACAGCCCACATATATAATTGCAGCAGAATTGCAATACTTCCTCCTACATGATCACTGGAAGTAAGGAGATGAGTTTTTATGAATGAAAACAAAATGAAGTAATATTTCAGGGACCTCTGTAGACTCCTACTATATCAGACTTAGGGATTCTTCTAATATCTTGGTTCTTTGGTCCCAGTCCAGCTACATCATAGTTTCATATCGGAGATTTAAGCATCAGGCTCCACATACTTAACATCATCCACTTATTTCTGTGAAATAAAAATCTGGGCAAGTGGGTTGGTTGTGAGTCATTAAACACTTTCAAAGATCTCTGGGATGTCCAGTAGGTAAACCCACAGGCCTGTCTAGAAGGTTGAGCTTCTAGAAAAGAAGCAACTCCATATGGTGTTGGACTAATTAGAACTGTCCTGACTCCCTACTCTTTCCACCATCTGTCTCCTGAATGCTTGATTATGCCTTAAGGAAACATTACCCTCTGGATCACTTGTTAGTCTTAAGCATAACAGACTCCTTATATCTTTCTCTTGGCCATCTGGCACTCTTCCCCATTCTCTTTGCAGGGTCTAAAGACAAATTCATAGATCCTTACCTTTTTCTGCCCATGTAAGCTGCCCCATTATAAGTAGGTTCACATGGAGATCTGTTAATTGCATTTCTGCAGTTCTGAGATAGGACCCTGTAAAGGTTGATTTAGAGAAAGTATTTCCAAGTAACACCTGGAAGTTACGGAGAACGCTGACCTAATACCTAGCAATCTCTCAGAAATATAGCTTCCAGTCATGTAACTTTACCACTTTACCCAAAAGGCTGAGCCCAAAGACTTTTAGGGAGCTGTCAGTCATATTAGCCCACATGAAATACAACCGATCTGAAACAATTCATTCCTATGTAGTGGGAGAAGATACAGGGAAGCAATGTGGCATTTTCCTACATAATTGGCTGGTTTTTGAATAGAAATAAAATAAGGAAAATGCAGTGGGTAGCCACTGGCTGGATTCCAGGCACACACCAAAACCTCTCTATCACTCTCCTCCACGGCTGAAAGAAAATATAAGGAAGGGTTCATGAGCTGAGATAAGGACTGGGAGAGATCACTCACCAAATACCATCCCGAGCAAAACAAGCTAGAATTAGAATTAATTGAATTTATTACTAAGAAAAGCAGAGCAGGATAATAAGAAGTAAAAGAAAACCTTCAAAACACCTTCCCCCCACCCCTCACACCTTCTCAGCTCAAGCTCCTACCCCAGAGATGCGAGGGGGCACAGAATGAGCTTATGGTCAGTTCATCAACCGTTGTTTCTCCGGCTGCTCAGGGAGAGGAGTCATTCCCGTGCTGAGCCATGAGGTCCTTCCCACAGGAGACAGTTCTCCGTAAACTTCTCTAGTGTGAGTCCATCTCATGGGCAACAGCTCCCCTCAAACTCCTACAGCGTGGGTCACTGCCACAGCATGCTGTCCTTCAAGGAAAGGCTGCTTCAGTGTGGGCTTCTCTCTCCTTGAGTCTCCCATGAGGTCGCAGCCTCCTCCCATGCATCCACCTCCTCCAGTGTGGGCTCCTCCCTGGGCTGCAGGTGGCACAGCCTGACTCACCAGGCTCTGCACCTTGGTCTGCAGAAGAATCCCTGCTCCAACACCAGGAGCACCTCCTGCCTCTCCTTCTCCATTGACCTTGGTGCCTGCAGAGTCGTTCCTCTCACGTGTTCTCACTCCACTCTTCTCTGGACACAAATACAACTCTGCAACAACTTCTGGTTTTTTTTTTTTTTTTTTCTTCTTAAATCTGTTATCACAGAAGTGTTATCACCATTTCTAACTGGCTCAGCCTTGGCCAGTGGCATGTCCATCTTTGGAGCACCAGGGATTTTCTCTGCTGGACATGTGGGAAGCTACTGGCAGTTTGTCACAGAAACCACTCCTGCAGCCACCCCACTGCCAAAGCTTGGCCAGGCAAACCCAATGCAGAAAACAAAATGCAATTTAAGGAAATCAGAAAGATAAAAGGGGGGGGTGCGGGGGGTGGGGGGGATGTGGAATGAGGACTGGAGAACAAGTAACCCAAAAAGCAAAATGAAAATTGGAATTATAAAATGGCAAAAACTACTTTGTTTTCATCCTGCAGTTATGTAGAACTTTTTCTAAAACAATATTTGTCCAAAACAGTGCAATCTTCTTGAACATTTATGAAAGAGATATTCTCCTCTAAAAACTTACATCAAAGTTCTTTCAACAAGTTCTTATAAAATCATAAGCATATAAAACCTTAATACTTCTACAGAAAATCTGGAAGTACTAAAATGGTGATTTACAGTTAGAAATCTTCACACTTTTAAATGTAGATGGCATAATCTCAGACATGGCAAAGATCTAATCCCTTTATTAAAGAATGGCTCCCAGTAACTTATTTTCTGGATGAAGGAAACAGATCAGTTTCCAACTGAATTGTCTACAGGCAGTATGGGTAAGCCAACAGCAGCATCAAAATATTTCCCATTCTATTTAGGAGAACTCCAGCTGAGATATCTCAATACAAGGGTTTTATTAAATGATACAGTTATATGACAAACAGAACTAGGCATTGAATGAATACATTGGTTTCAGAATTAATATGGTACATGAAAAATTTAAATGAGAAATGGAAATAAAACATGGAAGAAAACGAAGCTAACTATGCCATAAGACCAAGAGAATTGGAAAGAACATGTAACTTTAGCAGTGCAGTTCCTGAAATAAAAAACTATCTATAATTTCTTACACATTTAGTCTACTGAAGATGAACTGAAGAACTACTGGTAATAACCAGAGGACTTGAATAGTAACAAATTCAACCCAAAGAAATAGATTATTACTTGAGTGATTTACAAGTGTGCTCTGAATGAAAAGGATATAAAAGAAAAAGATTGAAGAAAAAAAATCTGCTATTGGTATGGAGAGGGACTGTCTTGCAGTATAGACACCCAGCATTTGAGAAAAACAATGGCTTATGTTGGAAAGGCATAGCACTTTTATGAAGTGTCAGACACAGAGTCATTATTACAAAATACTTTAAGCCACAAGACCATTTTAATGAATAAAAACAGTAGAGCCCTCAAAGCCCAGACGGAAAAAATATATATGCAATGCAAGAGAAAGCTGGTGAACAAGGCAGCAGAAATAAAACATTTTTTTCTACTTCATGCAAACAAATAGGTACATTTTCTTCCTTCCTCCCTTTTTTTTTTCTATTCTTTATTCTTTTTTTAAGAGTTAGCACATTCTAAGATAAATCACATAAACAGATAAATAGACTCAGGAGCATCACTAGCTGTTAAAGCGAAGAGGAAGAGAATCACACACTAAGGCGTACAATATCAGATTTTATCCACATGATGTAAAAAGTTCACTAGACGTGAAATGCTTATCTGTGACTTCAAGAAAAGATAAAAACACACAAACAACCAAAAAACATCCCTAAACACCAACAATTCCCTGCCCCTGCCCCCACCCCCAACTGCTCACTACAGTTGTTGATGTGTTGGTTCAGGAAAATAATTGCCCTTTTCAAGGAGATGTTGAGCAAAAAGACAGTACTGCACATAGATAAAACAGCATCTCCCATATTATAAAAACATAGAATACTGTGTCTTGGTGTATCACAGACAGAAGAGCTACTACAACACAGGCAGAAAAAAACCAAACCAACAACAAAGCAAAACAAAAGCAATAAGACACTATCAAAAAGGAAGCACTGGGATATATCTGTACTTCTATTTGTGGCAAGTACACTTACAGGCATTGATACCATACAGACTGATGCATAAAACCAATCTATATAGCCATCTATGTATTTTAAATATAAGCAACTTTTCCTTTTATAAATGTGATGTTTAAATAATTGGAAATTTTCAGGATGCAAAGTTATTGAAAATAATAAGTGAGATTTTTGGAAGATAATAATTTGAGGGGTAGTTTTTGCATAAGATTTTTCTTTTAAGTGGTGTTCTGCTTTACTAATGGATGTGTGAAAGTAAAAGTGATTCTATAAAAATATTTTAACTCTTAAGTATTCATCATAACTGAACATCTCTAACTTTTACTTGATACATAAAATTGCTAGCCCTCAAACCTGTATTTTCCTAATCCTTTCCTAAGAAAGTTCTTACAGATAAAGGCAAACAGAAACTGACCTCTGACATAGTCATGAAAAGTTTGGGTGCTGGACTTGTTAAGCATTATTGATAGCAAAAGGAACCTTTGAGAAAATTGACTGAACGAGGCAGCATTTTAGGAGAATAAAGTACATGAGACAGCATTTCAGAATTTTAGCTGAATGAGTCTACAAATATGTCCTCCCTCATTTTCACTCAGCAGGATAAACAAAAACTGTAGATCACTACCAGCTGCACATTCAGTCAGGCTAGTAACAACTTTAAAAGCACAGAAAGCACAATTGTATTTCATATGCAGGTTGGAAATTTCCTAAGGTAGAGCTGAAAAACATCTAGCAGCTTTAATTTGGAGATACATACATTTTCAAATGTATTTCTGCAGAGCTCATTTTTAGTATATTTTTTTCAGAAGCCCAAGCTTTGACTTTGTTATTTGAAATCTGAAGATAAAACAGCAAGAAAAACCAGAAAGATAGAGATTGAGATAACAAGATTAGGACTGAAAATAGTAACTCAAATCTGTCAAGGACAAAAATCCCACATATTATTTGTCTAACCAATGACTTTATAATATGAAAAATAAACTTTCTAGAGCAGTGAACCCAACAGTCCCAGGGATGACAACAATTAAAACTAAACCCCACTGTATTTTGCCAGACTTTTTTCATTACATGGCTGGGACCATCATTGGGGTTTCTTGCAAGATAGTAAGGGGTTTCTTTATGTCTCTTTGGGACCTGGAGTCTCCAAGGCCTCCCTCTCCCCTCCCCTCCCCTCATTACATGCTTGCAGGGTTTTCCACTACCATACCCTAAACAAAACCTTCAAAAAGACCTTTATTCCTTCAAAGTCACATATCTCATCTTAAGCAGCTCAGTAATTTCTCAAAATATGGATGACTAAACCAGATTCATAATCTCTCTTTTCTGAACTGTCTAAAGCTTTCTTTTAAAGTTTTCATGCCACCACCCTCAGTCATCCAGAAACAGCAGTCGCCTTTGATACTCTCCCTCTTCTTCCCCTACAAGTTTCATATCATAACCAAACCCTTTTGGAATTTGCTCCACAATTTAAAAAATTCCTGCATACATCTACCCACTTACATATTTTTAGTTTTCTGTCATTCAAACTAACTCCTCCACATCAGGCTTAAGAAAATACATTTTACAGGGTTCCTCTAACATTAATACGTGTCGGTTTTGTTGTTTATCTATAAACACATTTACATGTATACATATACATATATATGCACACATTATTATATCAATAGAATAGAAACAGTATCAAGAGTTGACAATTTGTTCCACTTCAAAATGTCATATCTAAATCACCTATGAGAGCCATGAAACTCTTATGTTGGTTATAAATCTGACGATACATCTACCCCTTTTACCTGATCAGTCCACATAATCTTTGATCTTATGTTTTTCTTTATACTTCCACTATCACTTATGTTTATATTCACCCTAATATAGCCTTCCAGAGACTACACCTTTTCCATAAAACATTTAAAAATTTTCAGCTGCTCCCAAACAAAAGATACAGCTGAACTTGAATCTCTATTTGTTGAAAATTCTCTCTAATAAAAAGAAAGAAAGTAGTATAGCAGAACAGAATAGCACATCTACTCTCAAGCTAGCTCTTAAGGCAAAATAGAATGAAGACCCTGAAAACTTCCACGGAGCTGAGATGATTCACTGTGAATTGTTTGTTCACTTCTAATCCCCTATTGCTGATCCTTTTCCACAACAACAGCAAATATTATTTTTTCTTATTTTCTAAACTGTCTGCAGACACTTATATCAAAGCACAGTTTTCTAAACTCCAACTTCGTGGGTTTTTTTATTTTTGTCAACATTCAGTTGCCTTCAATTTTCTTCAAAAAATCATCTCCTGTAACAAAAATGCAGAAGATATCTCAAGTGAATCAGCTAAATTAAACAGCAATTGTATCTCTAAATCCAATTCATATGGGACCACTAGCTACAACTTTAGTAGCATTCAGAGGTAAACAGAAATTAAGCATCACCAAACAGTATAATTATTCATTTGAAAAATCCTTTCAAATGGCTGAAATCCTCTCTTCCTCTTACAAGACATGAAATTAATAATAACAGCTGGTTTGGATACAGCCCTGTTGATATTTGTATGATGTCCCATTATTGTGAATGGGGTCTGGCTTCCTGCCAGATCCTGATGTGGCTGCAAGCTGTTTCAAGTACTAGCTAGTATGGAAGCTGTCAGTCAAAATATGCTTCCTTTATCATCACTGTGGTATTTTACGAAATATCAGAATGAGATATCACACTTGCATCTGCTCCAGCGTGAGAAGCAGTGTATCACCCAGGTCCAGAGCCAAATCCTTTCGAGTACCATGCCCATGGGTATGCTAACATCAGGACCATCCTTCAGAGGCTAACTTTCCACTGGGTAATTTGGAATCTTATCAAAAGCCCATTGAAGTCAAAGGAAATATTCCCGTTGATCTCAGAGGGCTTTGATCAGGCCCATAGTGAGCATGTACTTTAGCAGTCTTTTAGTGCTCTTGCAACATGCACAGCCAAATGAATACACTTAAATCTTTTGAGAAAAAATATGGAAGTCAGCACAGTTCAGCTGACCGGAGTCAGAAGTCAGAAGGGGACTTAGCATGTGGAATTTGTGACCTCAAAGCCGTTTTTAGCTGCCAAAGTTCAAACTTTAAGCAATCCGGAATATTCACAAATGCCTTTGCCTAGTCGCTGTTAAAGTCTGTCCATTCCTGTGCTTCTGCTGGTGAGGTCCCCACGATATTTAAATTATTGCGGTGGCATAAAGCTCTGATATGAAACCATTTCCTAGTGACCAGTTCACACCCAAAACCCATCTGCCTGAATGAAAGAGACGTTTTCTGTTAAGCACAGAGGCATGCTTCAATGTGTGCTCACACCATGGCTAACCCTCCCTCACATGCGCAAATCAGGAGTGAAAATTTCTCTATTCGAGAGCTTTTATGTGTGGGCATTATTTCAAACCCCGTTGTTTGACTAGAGAGGGATTTAAATATCACCCACTTTCCCTCAAAATTTGAATTTAGTTCTAATTATTGGATTAATATGAAGAATGGGCATAGGCAGTCCTTTCCTGGCCATGGTTTGGAAAGGATATACTGTTCATCACCTGGCTATCCCAAGGTGGTTTCCTTCCCAGCAGAAAGCTGTTTACTTGCAGAAAACCTCTCTCCCTCAAAATTATTTCAGAGAACTTCTATCTCAGATTTCTGATCTTTGTGACTCTCTTTCAAATGGCGTGTGTGGGAAGTTATGAATTCGGCAGTAAGGTGTAAGGAAAACACTGCAGCAGATGTCACTGTTGTGGTTTTACGTCGTGTTTACCTTTGGACTTGCCTCAGCTCCTGCACCTTTAAAGCTACACTCTTTGGGAAAACTCCCTTGCATTGAAGTGCTACAAAGGTTAGAATTAGGTGACCCACGAAAGACCCAGAAGAGATGTACCGTCTCCTAACAAATGTGTTTAACATTGCTTTTATAACCAAGATTACTTCAGAATTGCACTGGTATCAGACTTCTGTGAAAACAGAAGAGGGAATTCATGCCTCTAGCTGGAGTAGACTTTAATCTTTTTTTAATGAAGTGACCTAGTAAGGAAAATCTAAATGAGTACTAGGAACTTGCTGGCAATAAATACCACCAACTCCCCTACTGAAGCATTTTGCAAGGTAATACCCACAGATTCAGCAATTTCGTGGTATTGCTGGGGTATCTAAAGAGCAAATAAATTCATGTATCTATTCCTATGCTTCTTTTTCAAGATCGCATCTCTATAACTAGCTACTGACTACATACTTAGAAACTGCAAAATGTGGCCTGGCATTCAGAACAAGAATCAGTGCTGTTCAACACAACTCCAAAAACCATGTCAGTAGCACATTATATTTGAATAATAATAAAGTGTTTAGGAATGCATACACTAAGTTCAGCGTTACAGCCTTGTCATAAAAGTAGAGAAAACTGGGGCAAAGTAACTGGTTGGTGTTTGTCTTCTTATCAGAAGCAAAGCAATGATTTCTATACCAGATCATTGCTCACATAAGATAGTTAGGCCCAGTCACAACCCCCTACAATTTTTGAACTTTTCTGATAGTCTTGTGTTCAAGCAGAGGTAGGAGAAACATTTCAAAAGCATCAAAGTGACTTCAGGGTTTGAAGGAGACACTTCAAAAGCAGTTCATACATATTGGGTTTTTAAGGTCCCTAAAGTAATGAATGTGCATCACCTAGAGCATTTAGAAGTGCTCCGACCCAACCATGAGGACTAACAGAGTAACTTTGGCTACAACACAGTACTTGGAAATGTGTCTAGAGCTCTTAATTCACTCTGCTGAGAAGGATTACAGTGCTACTTGTAGACTTCTACTTCAAAACTTAAAGTTGTGTTCTGTGTGGTGAACTTTCCACTGTTTGGGAAATAACTCTCACTTCAGAGATTTCTGATTGAAAGTTTTCACAAGGGCTGTGTTTAGCAGGTAAAAACTTTTGAAAAAGACTGTAGGTACAGGTAAAAAAAGTCCTTAAAATAATCCTGTGAATTGGTAGGAAAATTATCACGCTATCTGTTACAATGGAAAAGAGCTTCAATTGGTTCTGCATTCACAGACTGTTGGGGTTTTTTTTTGTGTGGTGTGGGGTTGTTTGGTTTTTATTTTCTTTTGGGGATTTTTTGTTTTGGGGGTTTTTTTGGTTTGGTTTGGTTTTTTGTTTGGCTTTGGTTTGTTTGTTTGTTTGCTTGTTTGTGAGGTTGGGTTTCCTGTTTGTTTTGGTTTTTGGTTTCGGTTTCTGTTTGTTTGGTTGGATTTTTTTAATGACCCACTATTTTGTCTCCAGTTTGATTTCATTTTGACTGTTTCCTGTGTGTTTTAATTTTGGGGGTTTGGTTTTGATTTTGGTTTTTATTTCAAGATCAGGGGATATGACATTTTAGGGGCTTCCACACAAATTTTAGCCATTAGAATATTTGGAAATCTGTGACAGAATCAGAAATCTGGCATAAAGCAGTACTAGGAGTACTACCTACCGGTCCTTTACCATGGAAACAGAGGGATAGACAGCTGTGTCAATGTTGCCATGGTGAATAAGGTGAGATTAGCTTGTGGCTGGCAAACAAGAGCAGGCATGTTCCAGACTGGTAATGCTATGCTCACTTACCTGAAGAAATACGATTGTTTTATGTGAGAAAAATTGGTCCTTATAGCAGTAGAAGTACATTTGTACAAAACCTGACTCACTGGGCACCACTGGAAAATCTGTGGATGAAATTTCCGAGCATTCCAGTGCCAGAGATTGATCTTTGCAGTTCATGGGTTTGGGGCAGGTGAGCTTTGAGGCTTTTGTCATTTATTTTGGGGGGAGGGGCTATATGGATGCTGTGGCAATAGAAGGTGATAAAATATTTAACCAAGTGACTAGCTGCACTAAATCTGATGTAAGAATTCAGTATCCACTTCGCAATCAACATTTCATCTGCGATTCTTGTATTGAATTTGTAGTAAGAAATTGCATCTTTTCAGCTCTGGTGATCATTCAGAACAGAACCCCATCTTTTCCTGACACTGTTGCTGTAAAGAGACTTACTAACAGTTGGGCATGCTTCCATAAAAATCCCTTTGTTCCAGCACAGGAAACTTTATTCCATATAGATGGACTTCTGACACTTTGCTACAGATGATGAGACATAGCCGTATATTCATTAGTCACAGAATCTAACACACAATCAGAAAACAAACTAATTTTATCCCCCAAGTGGTCAAACCCTCTTCAGTGTTAGACTGTGTTATTTATCTGTCTATCTGGGATTGTGTCATTCTTTACTGCTGCAGCTCAGTGATTTTGTGAGAGGAGGATATTTGTCTTTAAAAGTTTTGGTAATGGATCATACATTGGAGTACAAGGGCATCCTAGGGGAGAGAGAATCTGTGTGTAGAATTACTCTTTTCTTAAGTAAAAATGCTACATCTTATCTAGAAAACTGGCAGCTAATTTTGCTGTCAAACATCTGCAGCCATTTTAGGCTATACCTCTTCTTTCCTCATATTAGCACGTTCAACATCAATGAATAATAAGACAATGATGTACCACAGTTAAATCCAGGGCTGAAGGGGCAGCAATAGTGTCTTCCCTTTATTGTAGGAAAGCAATCATTCTAAGGTTATGTCCTAAGGTTAAGTCACTGATTTAAATAACTAAACTCTATATTTAGGTGTTTAATCTTAAAATCTTGCTCCGTTCTATGAATTTAACAAACATACATTTAATAAAGCATCACTTTGATCTATTGTTGTTTCAAGATCTGAAAAAATTATTCTCATTCATAAACACCTCTATCTAAAAAATACAGAAATTCTCCAACATTTTTAAGGTGATGAAAAATATGAATTATCTGCACAGTAGTTCTATGAATAATTGCACTGCATAAGTCCATTAAAATATAACACTGATGTTCTTTTAAAGGTGAACATTGTGAAAGACCATGCAGTTTAATAATCTCTTGAACTAATATAATTTAGTCTGGGCATTGAGTTTGTATTTTGAGCTGAGAAATGTAGGTTTCTGAAAAACAACAGATCTACAAATGTGTATCAGGGTTCTTGAATGTTTTTCTTTTTTGTCACCACAGATGGTGCAGTTGACTTCATTGGAACTTTGATTTAAATATCTGAATTTGATACAGTCAATATTGAATCCAGGCTCTCATTTGCGTCACATAAGACTATTTTAAATTATGTATATAAACTTTCTTCTGAAATAAAAAGTGAAAATGAGAAACTAACAATTGCGAGTGGCAATAGCACTGGTAACAACTGAGTAATCTATTTCACCTTGTCAGAAATGTCTCAGCTTCTGCTTTGTATCCACAGATTCGGATATCAAATGGTGAAATTTCTTGTTAAATTTTATCAAACAAGCACGAAAACAGAACTTGAGATGTTATGATTAGAAAAAAATTATATATTATATATATATTACAGAGCACTCAAAATCAGACATTTTACAAAAATGATTTTTGCTGAGGGAAGTCTTCAGTGCTAATACAAGATAATGTGAGCAGATGTATTAAAACCCTTTACATTATCTAAATCTACTACATTCCTCTTTGGCTACCACCTTGGGGCACAGTTACATTTTGCTTTTTCTTGACTTTAATGTGAACTTAATGAATTACTGCTTCTCCTCCTCATTTCTTCTCCAGCAGCGATCTCAGGTCAGCCCCACAGCCATTTTCGCCAGCACCACTAAGTGAGTGGTACACCACAAGTGATGAAGAGTAAGCTATGAAGAACACTTTGATAAAAAACAAAACCAACAAAATCTTAGGCCAGTTTTGCCTCTAGGATGTCTGGAAATGAAGATCACAGTGTTGATTTTCATCTCAGATCAGTTCAGAACATTACACTACTTTTTTCAGGTTATGTTATGAAGATATTACATATCCACAGAGCACAGAAAACCTTTTGAAAACTTATTAATGATTCCCAATAAGTTCTGGGGAAAGAAATACCAATATGGAAAATTAAAGTCTTTTATTAAACATTAAAATAGAATTATTTCAACTACAAGCCTATGATGAGTTTTAAAATAGAAGCCTGAAACAAAATGGGAACCATTACATTTTTTTCAAAAAAAGCCCAAATGAATGAAGACAGAATTTCTTGCAAGTAATATGAAATGAATTAAACATTTCTGAACATTGTGGGGAATTTTTTTTTTTTAAAGTTATTACTCGTGGCTTTTTTTTCTTCTATTGGTGTTATACCAGTTCACATACAGCCTTCAGCAACATAACTGCTATATCTAAATAACTTAGTACATGTCTGTCGAAGTTCATATGTGGAACTCCCTATAAAATCACAATAAGTAGCAATGTTATGTCATTAGGCTTGCCCAATGTTCAGAGATTTGTAGTCTGAATCCTTTCAAACCACTTCAGAGTGCCGTTGAGCACGCAAATGTTTTTGAATATGCTGCATTTGGTTTAATAGCTGCTTTTTCTCCTCAGTTCTTCCAAAAGTCTGTAGTGCACATCTAAAATAACAGAGCTTTGGAGATCAACATTGGTAAAGTATTTCCCTTGACTGTCTTTGAGTCTTTTTGTGGGATACTATCTTTCCTCGTAAGCCAAGCTTGGTCAGATATCTACACACACTATGGTATCTACAGAGACTTTCACATCAATAGGCTGAGCATTTCTTTCCATCTGAGAAAAAAATCTCACTTTAAAAGACAGCTGTAAATCCATTACTTTAAATTGCATAGGCTCTGGAGCTGACAAGCATGCCCATGGATACCCATGCCATGTGGTACATCAATATGGAGTACTCCAGACAGAGAGGTCCTACTCCTGAGAGAGCCCAGTCATGCTCCGTGCAGCACACAGCAACACCAGGGCTCAGAGGCATAGTATTTGAATGTGCTCTGCCAAACTTGATCATCTGTGTCTGCAAAAGCACTTTCTGACTTAGCCACACAGACCACCGAGTTATCCTCACTTTTGTATTTATATTCCGCCCTCACTGAACAAAATTATCATAGATATTCAGAAGGGCAGAGGAGGAATGCACTGCCAAATGTCTTGCCTAAAATGAAATCTTCATATATGATACTGCAGAAAAACGTAGCCAGTAACTGATTTACTAATGGCTGAAATACATTGTTTCTCCCCCTTTTCTGGTGAAATGTCAAATTCTATAGTGTAAAACATGGATATTATGAAAATGGGTGCGGAACATAGAAGTAGAAAGGAGAAAAGACAATGAAAGTTAATACTTTAATAACACCTTTATCTACATATTTTCCTTTTTCTTTATTTTCTCTCCTCTTTCTCCATCAGCTCTGAGGCTGTTTTTCACATTTTCTTCTGTGTTTCTCATTTTCAAACATCTGAATAAAAGAGGGATGTGGTTTGATGTCCCAATTGACTACATTTTAATTCCACTTGATTCCTGGTATCAATTTATATGCTAACATTTAACATACTCTCTAATCATTTGAAGCTTCGTACATGTGTGCTTGCCAAGATGTTGACCCAGTAATCCAAATATTGACTGCAGAAATAGTGACTTTATATGTTGTATTATCAACTGGAGAGCTACACACCAGTAATTTAGAGCTTGGCTACAAGAAGGCAAAATGCAAACCTAAATATAGCACACCTCCAAATATATAAACATATTATCATCAAAATTATGTACCAAATCTGAGTATCAAAAATTGTAGAAGCTGTTAAGTAAATAAATGATAAATTTTCAAGGAAAATGATTTATTAATTTTTGATGGAAGACTTAGACAGACCAATTTGCTGAACTCGTCTGCAATTCAAGGATAATTTCTATTTAAAGTCTGTTTGCTTTAAAACTAAAACAGGGTCCTTGATATCTTCCCCTGTAAGACCCTGGAAATCTACCTTATTATTACTGGGCTGTTGCTTCCTGTTAAGGAAATTTCAAAACTACAACAGTTAGTTGAGACTTAAGTATTCTGGGTTCAATTTTCAGCTATTTCACAGGCTCCATATCTCTTCTCCAGTATATGCACATCTTCATTTTCCTTATCTAATGTTAAAGTTAGAAGATCTTTTCTGAATTTTCTATATAAAGTCCCATAATGGTTGGCATGTCCTGTCTTAATATTATAGAAATTTTTCTCTGGAAGTTCTTCTTTTCCTTCGTGTAATAAAAAGATTTATAAAGGTTGATTTTTTAACTTAGGCAACTAAGCTAAAGATCTAAATTTAGACAATATGAGCACATTCTTCAAAATACTTTACTGAGGAAATAGTGATTCTAACCTAGGCAAGACAACTAAATTTTTAATCTTAAGACTCTCTGAGAAGAGTAAAAATAATATTTTCATGAGATAGTTTTCAATCTATAAATGCTTTTCTTCTAGCTATGTCTAATTTTCTTATTTAGCATTTTTATTTATGCATATCATACATATGAGTGTTATTTGTATGTGTATTCCTTTTGTTTGTATTTTTTATATTATTGGTAATTGTTTGTATAAATTTTTGCTCAACACCATCTGTCTGTCGGTACCCATCTGCCATCTCTAGTTTTAGGCTTAGATTGCAAGATCTTGGAGAATGATTCATTTTTCTTCCTTACCCACTACAAGTTACTCTTGGTTACTACAATGTCTAAGAAGTCTAGTTCTGAAACAGTGGCCTACTTAAAAAGGTGGTCTACAATCAAAGAATAAAAAAATAATCCTTGCTCCAAAGAGGCAGGATAACAAGTGGGTGCAGACAGACAGATGGCAGAGTACGGGGAGGCAAGGAGACAAAGTTAGCCAGCATGAGAGGTACTGTACTACAATAGCCTTCTTATTTTTCATGTCTTCTGTAGACATAATAAGAAAAAAATTGGTATTACAGGAAACTCCTCTCAGTGAGGGGCATGTCTAAGGACCAGAAAAATACCAAAATGCTTACTCAACAACACAGTGAGTTGGGGAGTGAACTTCAGCTAAGTGATGGGAGTAACATTATAGAAAATGGAAAAGGTCATGGAAAGCTTCTAAAATTGAAACAAGTCACTTAATTTATGCCATAAAGGAGCACTAAGAAAATAACGCAAAGCTGAGCAGGAAGATGATCAAAGCAATGAGACAGGAAAACAGTATTTGCAGTAAAATTTCAAACGGCTATGAGTAGGGCAAACCAACAGGGATTGCAGTCAGAGAGGTGGAAAGTACAATCGTGAGACAGGAAGCAAAGGTAATTGGAAATGCTTTGGACATTTAAATATGGTTTCATGACACAAAACAAACTGCAATTGCTGAAGTGGCAGACAGATGCAAACAGTAAGCAAGATAAACTTCTGGAAAATCTACATTATTGGTCACATTTAAGCATTAATAATAGAAGAAAATATTTAGTGAGAAAAAATTCTGCTCTGTATGGAGGGGTTTGTTGCAGAAGTACATAGTGCCATACACTTCCTGTGCACATCCCCAGCAGCCTGATGACCATTTCTTGATTCTAATTCTTTTATGGGCAGACCAGACAAAAGTGTCAGTCTGAATTTCTTAGATTATTTTAGCTGTCCCAGTGTCTTCGGTAATTCATAAGATTTTCCATCACTGCCATGCATTATTTAAATTTGTGAGTCATTTTGAGTTAAAGACAGAAACTGAGTAAGACAGTTCGTAAAAAATACAGCTTTACTGTACTTACCTGATGTGTCTCCTCTTCCTTACTACATTTATTTATGATAGAGAACATATGAAAATTGTTTCTGTAGGTCATAGATTCACTTATTCATGGATCCCGTGTTCACATTCAGTTTGCTCCCTGAACAGCAGAATCTGCAAAGGACAGAGTTCAGAGATAGTTCACAACACTTACAACGTAGAAATGTTCATTAACAAAAATGAACTAGCTACTCTCACCACATTCTAACTAGCATCTCATAATCCTGAAAACATCTTTTCCTACTGAAATTTATATGGACTCTTAATTAAAAATACAGTCAAATGTGCTGTAAATGTTTTGAACTGAGAAATAGATGTTGTTTTTTAGCTTTAGTGCACAATAAATCAAATCCTACAGGTGTTTAAAAGCAGAAGACACAAGGTTAAGGACCTGACTGTATTGACTCAGGAAAAGGTATATCTGAGCAACCACGGAATTGCTGAAGTTGGAAGGGACCTCAAGATCATCTCACCCAACTCCCTGATCAAACAGGGTCACCTAGACCTGGTTACACAGGATCACGTCCAGACACATTTTTAATATTTCCAGGGATGAAGATTCCACAACACCCTTGGGAAGTCTGTGCCACTGCTCAGTCACCCTCACATGAAAACTGTTTCCTGATTTTTAGACTGAATCACCCATATTCCAGTCTGTGCACATTTCCTCTCTTCTTGTCACTGGACACCACAGGAAAAAGCCTTTTCCCACTCTCCTTTCACCCATGTCTACATGTTAGCAAGATGCCCAATGAGTTATCTCCTCTGCAGACTCAACAGTTCCAGTTTTCTCAGCCTTTCCTCGTATGAGATGTGCTCCAGTCCCGTAACCACCATAATGTCCCTTCTTTGGAGTCTCGATATGTCTCTCTTATACTGAGTGATACAAAGCTGGACAGAGCACTCCAGGTGTGGTTCACCAAGTGCTGAGTACAGAAGGATTACATCCCTTGACCTGCAGGCATCACTCCCAATGCAGCCCAGAATAGCAGCAGTCTTCTGAGTGTCAACGACACCATTTTGGTTCATGTTCAAGTTGGTGCCCAGCTGTATCACTCAGTCCTTACCTGCCAAGCTGCTTTCCAGCAGGATGGCCCCAGCTTGTACTGATGCATGGAGTTGTTCCTCTCCAGGCAAGGAGCCTGGCCCTTCCCCTTATTAAACTGATCCCTGGCAGGTGGCGATCCTATCCAGTCACTAGTTTTTCATCCTTCCCTCTTCCCAAAATTTTCGTTTACATTGATGGTGGGGGCAACCCCTGACTGCTGCTACTCTGCAGATGGCGTGTGAAGCTTTTCAAGCTGCTGAGTCTCAGTGAAGATCCTTTCTTTTCCTCGTTCTTCTTCTCTGATGCTCATTTCTTCTCCTAATTCCTCCACTTGCTGGGACAGCTTCCCCATGATGGCAAACCTTCCCCACAAGACAGAGGTGCATCTCTTCTGGAATTCCCTCCAGCCTCGAACCAGTAGGGCTGATTCTGCTGCCTGAGGCTTAGTTTGTGTTGAAGCCTCTCTCCTTGCAGGGACAGCTGCTCCAACACCTACTGAGGAAAGTGCCCTATGACGTTACCACCATGTGTGAGACTAGTACAGCAACAGAATTTCATTCGAGGCCCCCTTTGACACCCCCTTCTTTCATCCCTATGCACAGACTGCAGTGTCTGTTGACCTTCTCTGTTAGCTAAAGTTAGCACATTAAATCTATGTATTTTAAATCTCAGGTCATCAAAAGATACAACTGTTTCAAGCATAACTCAGAATATATTTTTATATTCTTGGAAACATTAAAGAAACTCTTGCTGCTTAGCTTTGCATAGGTCTCTATCTGTTTCTATTACTATTACTAGACCTTGTATAAGAAAAGAATCCTTTCTTCATGGCTGAAAGTCCATTGAGGAGCTCAATTATTGTGATGCTTAGAACAGGAGTTTTCCCACCTACACATCATTAAGTTAGCAGGAAATGTGTGAATACCTTCATTCCAATCTTTTCTTACAATTTAAAGAAACCTCAACAAAGATGTTAAGGAAACTTCTCGGTCTGAGCGCTCACGAGACTCCCTGGCAGTCACAACCCAAAGCTAGAGGCTGTCACTGCTGGGACGGAAGCCCCTTGGCAGTGGGAGGCTCCAGTGACCGACGGGGCCCCCTTGGCTCCCTACACACCCCAATCACACAGTCACACCAGATTCCCTCAACAGTTCAACCCCAGGTTTCCCATGGCAGAGTCTCAGATGTTTCTTTCCACAAGGCCATTTATTTACGGCACAGTAAAACAGGAACAGCCCCAGCTGGTGCCCCCAAGGAGGACCCCAACCAAGGAACCCCTGGGCTTTTATACCCACATGGTCTAAGTACACCAAAGTCTTGCCTTTTCCTACTGAATCCACAGCTTCTGCTGTGTCACTGAGTGTTTTGTCACCTGGGTGGTCCCACAGAGCCCTTTGTTATGTAAAGGAAAAGCAATTCACAGCCTCTTGTCTCTGGCCACCCAGAGCTCAACCTGCAGCTGGAACTGTATCTGCACCCCGAGCTGCCTGCACGGAAGCTATTCCTCAACAGAAGAATTTTTGTAAGGTAGAATTAAAGTAGAGGAAACATGAAGAAAGGCCAGTAAAAGAAACAGTAAAGGACAGTAAAGGGGATATTAAGGACAGTGAAAAAGAAAAAAAAGGCAAATTAAGGGAAAATAAAATGTCCAAAGAATGTGAGTTATGATAAAACCTACAAGAAAGCTAAATATCTGGAGAGTTAGACTTGTCATGCAAACTAAGCCATTCCTGCTTCTGTAGACTTGTGAGTCTCTCACCTTCTCTGCTGCCAAATACAATATAAAGCATGCTTACCCAAACCCACAGGTTGTATGAATTGTTGATTCATTTTTAAATCAAGAGTTATTTTTCTCTTTATAAATAATAAAGCATACAGACAGGTTTGCTCCATTGAATTTGCAGAGACACACATGAATTCTTCAGTGCTACCTCAAGATACGATAAGATGGCAACTTCCCCAAACCATTCTTCCAATGGAATGTGATAATTTTCTTCCAATGCAGATGATCTCCAGCTACAGTGCTGAAGGGCTGGCAGTGTGACATTTGTAAAACTTCAGTATGAAACCTTGGGGTCCCTGTGGCTTCCTTCAGCCCTGTGCCTAGAGCATGAGGGCATTCCTTGTGTTACAGAGCTGACAGCTGCCATCACTGCCATCATGAATCTGTAACCTCTGCTGCTGAGAACACTAGTTCCCTGGATGAATGAAAACAGTTGTTGTCAAGTAGGGATATAAAAGGGACAGAAAAGCTTTTGGAGACATGGCTGTGGAGATACAGCATTCATCCTGAGCAAGGGTATTGCCGCTCTTCCTCATCCTGCTCCCAGCAAGAACAGGCTACTGGCTCCAAAGGCCATAAGAGCTGTTCTGAAAGTTTGCATCATATATATGCATCAGACTGTTTTACTTTTTATTTTCCTTCTATTTTCTTCACATTTCTTTATCATAGAATGCCTACTACTGACATCACTCTACCTTCCACTACTGTTTTAGTGAGAACATGTTCTCATCTGAGGGGCAAATGGGAGGTTCAGATTTTGCTAGCTGGAAAACTGGGTGATCGGTTTTGTCTGGATATCACATGAGATCTAGAAAGTCCATGCATGGAAATGGATATAGGTTCTATGTGAGATCTCTACCTTTCTGGACTGGCAACCGGAGGTCAATCAGGCTAATGTGAAATCACTCAAATGGCACTAGATGCCCACGTTCACACAGCTGAAAGAGTAGGAGTGAATTCAGCTGCAGCTGTAGGTTTTTACTGGAGGCAGTTTGCATGGGATGAAACTGGGTTTCCTAGATGCCCATTACGATTCGTCAAGAGAAAGGGATTCACCTTGACTGTCAGGTGAGGCCACTGTGTGTTGCCATCAGAAATCCTAAATTGAGCTCCTGCTTCCAGTGACATGAACATGCATCTCAGGTCTCAGGTTCATCTCACTTAAGAACTTATTTAACTCACACACAAGAAGAGTAAAAGATAGGGATGAAATATCAGCAACTGGAAGTATGGGAAGGCAGTAACATAGAAAAACAGCAGATAGAAACCCTTGAGTATTGCCAAATAGATGCAATTTGTTACCCTAAGGGAAGGTTTTACTAATAGGGGGATAAATCTGGGCCTTTTTCGTCAACCTGGGTAATGACTGGTGTATGGAATTGTAAACCTGAATCCGCTGTTAGGCTGTGGGTGTCTCTATGTCAGTTGTGTTTGTTGTTTCCTTCCTGTCTTCAATACAGTTGCGATTGGTTCAGCTTCTGCTTTACAAAGTAATTTAGCAAACCCTGTGATTCACTAGGGAACCAAATGGACTACATTCAAGACATGAAATTACATGGCATGAAGTCTTATGGTCATCCTCATGTGGGATTTACTACAGCACAGAACCTCACTGCTGTAGGAGATTGAGTTAATTGCTGTCATGAAATGCCTTTATCACACCAGGGAAAATTGTATTAATATAATTGATGTCTTCCTCTTGAATGTAGGATAATGATTGTTACAATATATTATCAAACACTTATCAAACCTGAACAAACTGCTCTTCTAATTTTATTTCCTGTTGTTTTACTGGTAAGAATGGTATGAGATTACACTTTCTTTCATGTGCAGAAACTGAAAGAAGACAGAGTAAAGGTAAAAATTAGGGTTCAGTGGTGGTACATGGTAGGAGATGAAATTTAAATCAACAGAGATTGAGACACTAATAGCTTGTAGTGAGAGATTTTGTGATTCATGGGACAAACCCATTAATAATTTGTTTCATTTGTTTTTTCTCCACTAAAGGGACATTTTCTGTCATATGGATGCATAATAAAAGCATATATATACTAATTTACATAAGAAAAGTAATATAATTGTGTGTGTGCATGTATATGTGTGCATGTTTGTTCATATTTCATATACATTAACATATAATTACATCTTAATGAATTATATATTTACAAATGTATCTATTTAAATTTATGTTATAAGCTGATGTGTATTTGTTTGATATATAATGGAAAAATATTATGATGGCTCTCGGATGTATTTATAATACACAAAGTTTAGTTTGATAGCACTGATGAATCTGAGCATGGCCTTACTGGACTGTAGACTAGAAACCGTCTTGAAAAGCTTATGATCTCAATATTCAAGGCAAGTAAAGAAAAATGGTAGCAAGCTAATAAGAATTTTTACAGGAAAAAAAGAGAAAGTGTACAGTGTGTCCTTATTTACTTTTCACATGGTAACCTCACCGCCCACTCTCCTTTGTCTTGCTGCCTCGCCAAGTCTGCTGCACAGTCTTGATTTATGACAAGTTCTCTCCTGTTTTATTACTGGCCATGAAGAAACACTGCCTCTCTTGGAACACAGGGTGCTTTAAAAAAAGTAAAAAAATAAGCAACTTACTATATTTGCCTTTTCTTCCATTCCCAGCCCTTCCTACCCTGTAACAGTGGGAGAATTTCTCTTGTGCCTCTTACAGGACTCTCATATAAAACTGCAGTTTCTTATACCTATGAGCTCAGTCACACAGTATTATTATTCTGCACAAATAAATTGTAAGCCTACAAATCACATGATTCCTGTGTGTTTTGCTATAAAATAGATTTATTAAATACAGACTATCCTCTTCTGTTCATTACTAGTCATTTAGGCTGTGAAGCAGTCCTTGAAAGGGAAGAGAAAACATATGACAACTAGTAATTTGCAAGAGCTGGATCTGCTTCAGTGAACAATAGCATTACCTGAGATAGTCTTGAGGTCCAATAGTGAGCTCATAGGTCAGACAATACCAGACCTTCTTCAAATAACAGAATGGCTTCTCTCAGGCACTTTGTATTTCTGTAAAACTCTGTGTGTCATGTTGCTCAAACAAGTAGAAAGAAGGCAGGAAATACTGAGAATGAGAAACCTGTGGAAGAATACAATGGAAGGAAAAGAAATAATTTTAATCTCTCTGGACCTAAATAATTATGAAGAGAAAAAGACTGATGCATCCAGTTTAAGTAAATCATTAGTAATTTTCTGCACTAAGAGAAATAGCTGAGTTCACAGAGATGTTATAAAGATTTAAGACCATAAGTGCCTAAGTGCAAAGTAAGACATAGCGGGAAATACTCTTAAAAGGCAAATGCAGTGACAAAAACTCCCTATTGCTTTTAATAGATAATAAATGGGACTCCTCTGAGTTAACTTTTCAAATGTACATTTCAGGGAAATGGCAATGATTTTTTTCAGAAGACTTGGGTAGGGAGGGATATTAACTAGAACAATGATAGTTTAAATTATTCTGCAAGATATGACAGGGATATAATGAAATACTACAGAGGGTTATGACTTCACCATGCAGATATTGTGTGTATGTAACACAAAAGGATAAGGGCCCTTTAACATTAAAATTAGGAAAAAATGAAGCAGACAGATTTGACATGTGGCTCTTGTAATGAAGATGCACCTGATATACCTTTAATAAATTTAGATTCCTTTATTAATACAGTAAGTACACCTAGTAGAAGCATGATGATAAGAAATGCACTGTCATTGTTAATACATTAATCCTAGAGAAAATGTAAACAGCACGAAATGGAATTATGTGTCTACATACAAAGACAGGTAGGTTGAAATTTAATTAATTATTTTTTTATACTTCAAGCATTTCTTGAAAATATCTGAAAGCTAACATGAGTGCTCCTGCAAATTCTTCTAAAAATATTTATTGAAAATAAATTTAAAATGCTAGCACTCTTTGTGCTACTTACAATATTTTTGTGGATTGTTTCTTGCAACTTTTTTCTGTTCAGTCAAGACACAGAAGAACTCTACATGTTTTATGAACTTTGTCACCAGAGCACTCTGTGTGTTTGCATGAGGAAATGCTGTAACAGTTTGCAGGTCAAATTTAATCACTGAGAAAAAAAACTTTTGAACTGTGTTTTGATTTCTTGAATTATTCTTGGATGTCTTTGAAGGAGAAAAAAAGAAGAAAAAAGAAAAATTTGGCATATGTGTTATCTATAAGTACTTTTTTTTTCATAGATATGTTTCTCAGCATGCAGATAAATATCCCATCTCTCCAGTATGGAACATTTGACAACAAGTATTTCCATGTCCAGATGGAAAGGACAGGATTTCAGCTGCTTATATTTCCAGCCTCTTGCCTATAATTTTGTAGGCCCTGATTCAAGCATGCACGTAAATTTATCTTTAAGCATCTGACTTCATCTCATTAAGCACATGTTTAAGTCTTCTCTTGAAAAGGGATGCCTTCCGGAAGAGACCTAGTGTGATGCTATTCTCTGCTTCTGACACTGAATTGAGTCAATGGTTCTTGCAAACTGCAATTTAGAAAAAAAAAAAACTTCTTACTTTCAAATCAGCTTACTACATTTTCCCTCTCTTTCATTTTTTTAAGGAATGAAAGGAATTCATTATACTTGCAATTGTATGTCACATGCTTCATTCTCTATTCTCCTTTTCTGTTGTTCTAATGCTCTGTCTATTGTTCTCACACAGGGTTTGAATGCTATTGATTCCTTTAAATTTTAAAACATGAAGGTGAGTTTAATGAGAACAGCTAGTTTTCTTCCTCATGTTATACATTAATGCGACTTCTGTTGCTTTTTATTGCAATTCTTGGAGACCTCACACCACCTCTTTTTGTAAGCAGCTAAAGAGTTACAGTAAACATCAGACCATGTGCAGCTACTAAAAGGTTTAATAAAGTAGGAGTACATAGGACTGTTCCAGTCTTTACCTAAATCAATGGCAGAACTGCAGCCTGTAAGACTACATTGATTAAATGCACTGCTAGAAGTCCAGCTGTCTGCAATCACTAAAGAGGTCTTTGGTTCTAAGGTTGACCTGATTTAAGAAATACAAAATTTTGGCAAATTTTATGTAGCATAAAATTTGAGAAGCATTAAGAAAAATAAGAAGGACTACAGGTATGACATTTAAGGTAAGTGTGACCTAGAAGGCTAGTTTTCTCAGACGAAAGAGGTTGTTATAGTATTTCCCATAGTAGGAGAAGATCAGTTTTGAGATCACCTGAAGATCGCATAAGGTCATGACCTGAGATGAGGTGAAACCCAGGGTCCTGGGGGAACTGGCTGATGTAGTTGCCAAGCTACTCTCAATCAGATATGAAAAGTCATGTCAGTCGGTAAAGGGAAATACTATATCCAATTTTTAAAAAGGTGAGAAAAAAAAGGACCATGGGAACTACCAGTCAGCATCACTTCTGTGATCAGTAAGTGCCACTAAATTGAAGACGCATGAGTTTGACTGATGGGCTGTTAAATGGGTAACAAAATGACTGGATGGCCATGTCCAGAGTGTTATCATTAATGGCTCAATATCCAAGTGGAGATCAGTAATGTATCATGTCCCTCAAAGGTCCATACTGGGACCAATACTATTCATGTCTTCATCAGTGACCCGGACAGTGGGATTGAGTGCACTCTCAGCAAGTCTGCAGATGATGGCAAGCTGAGTGGGGCAACAGATCTGTGTGAGTGAAGGGACACCATCCAGGGAGGCCCTGACAGGCCTGAGGAGTGGCTCCACATGAATATCATGAAATTCAACAGGCCAAGCACAAGGTCCTGCACCTGGGTTGAGACTGCCCAGTAACAGACTGGGGAAAAAATGAAGAGCAGCTCTGTAAGGAAAGACTTGGGGATAATGATGGATGATAAACTGAACATAAACTTTCTCTGTGCCCAGAAAGTGAGCTAGATTGTACATTGCATGAAAAGAAGTGTGGTCAGGAGGTCAAGGGAGGTGATTCTCCCCCTCTGCTCTGCTCTTGTGAGACCACACATGCACCACTGCAAAAGACAAAGATGTGTTGGAGCAGGTCCAGAAAAGGACCTTGGAAATGGTCAGAATGCTGGAGCATCTCTTCTATGAAAATAGGTTGAGACATTCAACCTAGAGAAAAGAAGGCTCTAGGGACACCCTATTGTAGCCCTTCAATAGGTGAAGGGGATTTATAAGAAGGATGAAAAATTTCTATCAGAGCCTGTAAGTGACAGGAGGAGAGGCAGCATTTTTAAATAAAAGATGGTAGGGTTAGACTGAAAATAAGGAAAAAACATTTTATGGTGTGGGTGGTGAAACAGCAGAAGAGGCTGTCCAGAGAGGCTGTGGGTGTCCTATCACTGCATGTGTTCAAGGTAAGGTCAGGTTGGAGGAGGTTTTGTGTAACCTAATTGGTCTTTGTCACAGGCAGAGTGGGAGTTTCAGACAGTTTGTTAGAAAAGGCCTCCAACCGAGTCACAAGGTGCACAAAGGATCCCCTTGCTTTGTAAAGTCGTTCTCAGAGAGGAGTTGAGGTGCAGATGGTTTCAATATTAGCCCCAGACTTTGTCAGGGGTTTATGGCTAAAATACTATACATGCATAATTGGACCTTTATGCAACTTTGTCACTCAGGATAAAGGATGGAAACCCAAATATACTTATATAAAAAAAATTATTTTAATTGATTACAACAATGATTAGACAAAAATACCTCAATCAGAATTATTTACTACACCGTATGGGTATAACTACTAATACAGTGCACTGCTCTTGAAGCAATATTGAAGCAATTATATTAAAGCAATTATACAAAATTATATTAAAGCTAGCAAAAATTTGCTAAGTAGAGATTGATGTTTCTTACCTATATCAACCACCCTACTCAGATCTCTTTCTCTCAGCCTCAAGAAGTAGCCTGAGGCGCTTCCCCATGCAAGGGAAGGATCTTCACACACCCTAGGGAGGTACACTAGAAGTCCTCACTGTGCAGAAATGAGACTGACCTTCTATAGTGTAAAGCGATTGACTGTCAGACATAGGCATTTTTTAGATTACGTGCTGTCAGGCTTATTCAACAAAATATGCTTTGTGCTAAAAGGATGTTAGCACTTCTGCTCAGCGCTTTTGACTCTTTATCAGGGTCTGCATACCCTTGCTGCTCCCAGCCTCAGTCAGGGTCTCTGTCTCTTGCATGTGCTCATGGTGGGTCTGATAGTTTGGTCAAGCTGATCTCAGCACTCTTCAGCATTAAGAGCAGCAGGCCCTCCTTGCTCCACCTTGTCACTGATCAGAAGACCCTTCCTGTCCCACTTGACAGGAGGCCCTCCTTGCTCAAGCCACCACTGATAACAAAGTTTGAGCTGCCCTGTCCCCTTTTAGGCTTCATGCTACACTCTTGCACAAGTTGACCTAGTGCCAGATGTTCCTGTCCATTGCAGAGGAGCTGGACTAGGTGATTTCTGAGAAGTCAGACTCCTACCAGTTCTATTCTTATTTCTGATACTGAATGCAAGTCTAAAGCTAAATGTGATACTGTGAACAAATCTCTTAATCCTTATTGACACAGAACAACTTGAAGCTTGGCAGGACAAGCACTATCACAGGTTTTCAGAAGCTCTGCATGCATCGGTGCTACCCTTCAAGGTACTAATTCCTCTTCTTTCCTACTCTTTAGCACATATTGTGCAGTGAAATATCATCTGAACATCATCTGTTAAAAGCAAATCACCTCTATGAAACCATAATGCATTTAAATAAAATTAATCCAAGCCCTCTAATGCTTTAAAATAGGTAAGACATCGTGATAATTAACTACAATGGTGGGGTAAGGATATGAACTTTGTTTCAGGATAGTCAGTATGAGTCTGATTAAATGATAAAGGGCACATAAAAATGGAACTCTAATCCCTATTTTAAAAATCACACTTCAACACTTACTCACTTATTTACCTGCATTATCAGTAGTCTGCCTTAGTGTTTTATCACTCTTCTGCATTCCCTTTCAAATCGATTACTTTGAATTACAATCTCACCTGGAATCATAATGCCTGATAGTGCAACATGCTGCACCAATAGAGAGGGAAGATGATGTCACTCCAGAGCCTGGCTCTCCTCTATGTAATCTCTGCAGCTGGCAGAGTCAGACAACTCAGGTAAACTACAGATCTGTGTGGAGCTTTCCCTCTGACTAAAGCATGACTTACAATATTTGAAGTCCTTTCATTTTCTCTAAAGTTTAGTTTGAGACTTGGCGACGGTCCAATACGACTACCTGAAACACAGTGCGTGAAAATCAAATGATCACACTAAGATTAGATTCCTGAGCTTCTTCAAACAGTGCTGATCCCGCACTAATATTAGCACATTTGATATTTCTGTAGAGGTTTGGTTTTGAATGGCTCTTTCCTTGCATAAGCTGGTAAAAATATGTATACCAGCCCCCCCAAATGCTAGTTCCTTCAAAAACTGGACTTGGATGGCTGCATTTTCTTTTTTATTTTTTCAGTGAAGTAGATACACAAGTTTGTTATGGGAGCCATTCGCGAAATCGAGCAACAGGACTTCAATTCTATAAAAACACAGCTCATTATGACCTATCTGGAAGGTTTTGTTCTTTATAATCCATTCTTTCTTGCACCTAGGAAGCACTATTGGGATTTACACAATTTGAAAGAAGTACAGTTACATATTTTGATTAAATAATTCAATCATTGATTGTACATTAAATTTCATTTTATAAATCATTTAGGAATGGTTAGTAAACACTCAGAGGTCAAGCATATGCGCACATAATAAAATTTATCATCTGCCATTTGCCTATTTATTATATATACAAATTAAGCCTTTAATTAATACCCTTTACTGTTTTATTTGAACATCTTTATGTATACTGAATAAAAACAGAAGGCTTCATCAATTTGCTGGGATACTGATATTGCTGAGGTCAAAATCCCGACAGACTAATGTATTTTAAGTGCCATTTGGTACTGGTACATAAAAGAAAAAATAAGATTGCCACTTGCAAAATGAATTTTGAAATTCAGGGTTATTTGTCTTTTGGATGATGTAGCAAAAATTATTCTTCATTTAAAACATTCTTAATAATTTCTTAACCACCCCAAATGCAAAGTAGCAATAAATGTGCCTGCAGGCACCAAGTTTTTCTAAGCCAGGTCAAATGCATTGACAGCATCCTGGCTTATGTCAGAAACTGAGTATGCAGTAAGATGTTAAACTATTCATTTCTACAAAAATTAGGCTTATGTGCATGGTCTGCTTCTTAAAACTGACCCGTAGAAATCCTGATGGGCTATCTTAGCCCACAATTAAGGATTTCTACAGATTAAGTTTTAGGGAATCTTCTTTAAGCAAATGTTATAATGTCAAGTGTCCATTATTAAGCATTTTTTGATGTCTCAGGATTTATTTCATTTCCTAGAGCTTACTTAATACAATTTTCAGCATGTAAACTTCATTTTATTTGGCAATCTTTTTTTTTTTTCTTTAATTTTATCCAGAAGTGGTACGATTTAACAGTTAAGTCTGCAGTTAGGAAATTTCTCTCTAAATTTAAAGTAGATTTAGGTCCTAGTTAGAGTAATATTGGAAGAGCAAATTCACCTCTAGCCAGGGTGCTGTAAAGGAGTATTCTTTCTTTTAGATCAGCCCATAATGAATTCATTCAAACCATTGATTAAATGCCTAGCTAGTGCTAGCTCAAACAAATATAGAACTTAGAATGCATTAAAATGGTGCAGCCTTGAAACAACACAGACTTGGATACAGGATTATGTTCATATACTGATAAATATATATGCACTACAAAACTAAATATTTAACTGAATTGTATAAATTAATTTCTTCTGTATCTTTACTGCCTCATCTGTTCTGTTCCTGATGTCCCATCAAACTCAAGTTTTGTATTCTTAATCCTTAAATTGCTTCATATGGATTCCTTTGTTGTTGTTCTTGTTGTTAAATCAAACTGCCATAAAAATGTTTCCTCCTTCTCCTTACAGATTTGGCATTTCTTCTCTGAAGCAATTGGGCTGGAGGCCAAAGCTGTAGAAGGATCAGTCCTGGATCAGTAACAAGTTTTTATACACAAACACACTGTGATTTTAAAGTTTATTATCACATTTTTCTACAGAGCTAGAAACAGAAGCTTTCTTTCTTGGAAATTAGAGATTCCCATTTTCCCACTGGGGTGCCTAATCCCTCATCCGAATTCTGAAAAGACAAAGGAAAACAGATGTTTAAAGCCACTATGTCTTTTTTATGAACAAAAATGTGATCCATGACATGATTTTTTTTTAAACAACATTTATCGTTGTTTATCCCTAAAATGTGGACATTCATCTTCAACACATCAATATTTTTATTCAAAATTTCATCATGAAACTCCATAATGTTCATATTCTACAGCCTCTATATCTTTATAGACTAAAATGTCTGGTTAGATTTCTTTATATAGTTCTGATGATAGAAGTGCAGGTTTCAGAATAGTTACTACTGTAACACAATCCGACTAGATATTTTTTCCCTCAAAGCAGAAAACCAGAATAATGCTGCTGAAGTAAAGCTTCCATGAGGCATGAGGAACATATTTCAGTGGAGAAAAAGAGACACATTTAGTTTTTCATTTAGTTATTCATTGGAATATTTTGACTCTAGACATGACAGTTGGGATAGAATACTCTCTTTTTTTGCAGAAAATTGAACCTTTTTGTTTGTTTTTTTGTTTTGTTTTGTAATAAATTTCAGTTAGAATTAATTCAGTATTCCAGTAGGGATGTTGGTGGTAACCCAGAGAGCATTTCGACCAACCCTTATCATTATTCAGATATTTTTGTTATTAATGGAGACTTCAGTAGTGACCACGCCCTTAGGAAATGAGAGAGAACTTCAGTCTTTAGAATCCTGACAAAGGACAGTCCAGTTTTCCAGAATTGATTACGGTGTTTTATGGGATTATGCCATTTATATTTTCTTTTTGTTTTGCTATGAAAAAAAGAATTATTTTGTATGGAAAACATATGTATGTTTATGTTGTTATAAAACAGACAGGATTTGCAGTATAGTTGACTTAATGTTGGTACAGAAAATAGACACTTTGCTATTCATAACTTTCTCAGCAAAGCTATACTACTTTACAATACATTAACATAGTTTTTCATGTTTAATATCCTTGCGGGGGAGGCTGAATGAAAAGAAGGAAAAATTGCCCATGCTTAATAATATTAGCATTTAAGTTGTCCCACTAGACATTAAAATTTGCACCTCATTAAAGCAAAGACTGTGCTTGAAGGACAGATTGCAAGGAGGCAGGAACAGGATATGCAACGAACACGTTATTGAGGTAAATGGCTTAAGACAGCTGAATTTTGCTTTTTAGAGTCTGGTTTTTGTAAAATGTTTCTTTGTATCCAAAAAAGAAAAAACTTTAAAATGGTGCCTAAGACCACATTAAGAGACAGTAGTATTTAAGTTTCTCTTTTAAGCATTAGTGGCTTTGAGTGATGGCTTCCAGAATAGCTGAATTTATAGAACATCAGTATTTTTATTAGTAGTTTGAGGATTCTATCTTAGTTCAGAGATTAATAAAATAAAGAAAGTATAGTTGACATTTAACTAAAGAAACTTGAATTCCCTTTAGTAATTAATTCAAATGCTTTTAATGGAGACTTCCTCTAAAAAACCTCACTGTCGTACTTTATATTTTCACATCATCTTGACAGACAACTGTGGGTAGTCAACACCTGAAAGTCTGATCATTTCTAGTGAGAGTTTTGACCATAAATCAAGCATAGGGAAATAGGTTAGATTTGAGGGGATTTTTAGGTGTACATCTGATTTCCTTGACTAGGCTTAGACATCTGGAGTGCCCTACAGAATTTGAGACACTTGTGTGAGTATAAAAACCCGAATCAAACCTTGTCTTCATGGCCTAAAAGGACAACTGACTGTATTGATTCCTGCATGCAACCAACTTCCAGTAAAGTTAGTTAAGTTGTTTTAATGTCCATTATTCACTCTCCACACTGGTAAGAATTCATGTTGATGCCTAAGGTAGGTGTGGACTGATATCAGGTAGGTAATCTGATATCATTTAAGGCAAAGTCTCAAATAATGTATGGGCTGGCTGTACATCACTGTGCCCATATAAGGTTGTCTTCTCCTTCCGCCATTCATTTAGTAAATACAGAGTTCATTCAAATGATTTTGATGGCTAATACATCGTCCCATTTATAAATCATGCATCAGTTCATTCACTAAAATGGCCAGAGCTTTTGACTCCTTGCTAACTGTACTATTAATTTATTTAGCTGCTACACGCTTGTTACAGGAAGGCAATAGGCAAGTGGAGAACTAGCTGGCATATTGTCTTCCTATTCCAAACAGAGTGCAGATAAATACTCAGCAGTTAATACTACTTCTAACCCTGAGATATGGTTCAAGGCCAAGTTTTCATGCACTAATTGTGCTGTTTCAGAAAAGCCTACCTCCTGGAAGCCATTTTCTGTTCGCTGGAGTGGCTAAATAAACACAGTCTGTATGATTTGGCTCCCCCGACTAAATTATCTCTTTTGGATGCTTTGACTACTCAGCCAATCCAGCTTTTTTAAAAGAAAATAAACATGACATTACGGACTGTGTTCAGGCAGAGAGAAGAGTGCATTTTAGAAAGAAATTCTCAGAAAACCAAAACTGAAAGCAGGCTTGGTCTGGTGTAATTTTTTTATCTGGTGATACCTATTTGAGAAAAACTGCTTTTTGCAGACTCTCTTCTCAGCAACACCACTGGGATGGAATGGATGGAGGTGAAAAACAGCAAAGAAATTCTGGGTGCTGGTATTGGGAAAAAAAGATACCGAAAAGGAATGAATTTAATTTATTTTCACTGAGGGATTTTGTATATTTTCAGGGGTTTTCCTGACCTCATAGTGAGGAGATAGAGAAGATCAATACAGATCTTCTAATCTGAAGAGCTGGGAATATAAAAGTTTTCTTCAAGTCATTATTTTTGAGTAATCACTTTTAATTGATGTGCTTTATCAGGTTCTTGTATTCTAATTCTGACTGTGCAAAAATGATGAATCTGTACATCAAGCAGAGTGCTCCTAGGAGGGTTTCCCTAGGAGCGCTTCCTAATTCCCAGGATGTGTTGATATATGGCCAGAACTTCATTTCGCCTTACAGATCACCAGTATTTAAGCCATCTAACTATACTTCCACTAGGTAAGAATGGGAGGCTGGTACTGGGCCAGGGATTTAGGTACAGTGTGGACAGGTAGATCTTGAGGAAAATTCTACTTGCTGGTCTATTCTGAATATTTTTCTATTGGGAATATTTGCCACCAGTTCAGAACCAGCCCCCAAAATATGATCAAGAATATTAGAGTAGCTCTTATACCCTTTGGATCCCTGGTGCAGTTCAGCTTACAAAGCAGCATCGGAGCAGCCAATACACCGATTTGACACAAGGTATGTACAAGTGTTCTGAAAATACCCTTACCCTTACTGTATTGTTTTTTCTAAATCAAAAGGTTATTTTAAATCAAAAGGTTTCAAATCATCTTTCATTACAGTAAAAGGACTCAATAAATTGATGTTACTTTAATTATATAGCACATATTTCACATGCAGAACAGAATGTGTGGAACTCTCACGTTTTGCTTCATGACCTTTTTAGTAAACTAGAAATTAATTCAGAATATGTCAAATAAGAATGCATAAATTCTGGATTCAGATCCTTTGATTCTGTAGAAAATTATGTCAAAACTTCATTTTAACTTTCTAGTACGTGACCCTTGGATATCTGAAAAATACATTCCCACTGGGTTGGAATTAATAATGGAAAAATGTGAAAATAAGCATTTTCTTTGAAGACATTCAATATGATTAGAGTGAAGAAGTTATCTCACTTATTAGGACACATGACACACATTCATATTCCTTCATCGCTAGAAATAAATATCCTGGAAAAGAAAGCACCCAAGTTACCTGTGTGGCTGAACTTAAGTGTTTCCTTTTCTTTTGCCTGAAATGATGGCCATGTTTAAATTTTCTGAGAGCAATGAACTCCTTCTCAAGGGCTGATTTGAAATGACTGAGTTCCCTGTAGTTACATAAAATCTGTCTGGTACTAACACAGATCAGACAACAGAAGAAAATGTATTATGAAAGGCATTCTTAGTATACTATAGTCATTGGCTTTCTAGTGACCGATCTTGCTAAATGAATATTCACTACTGCAGGCAATCCTTTGCCATTTCTTACTGTCTTTGGACCAAATCCTGCCTTCATTTTTATCTGTGTGGCAATGCAAGGACAACAGATCTACACATCATCAGACAAAAGAAGAATTTTATCCAGTAAGACCTAATGAGTGCCTATAGTTTGACATATTTTTAGCAATGTTATATTGATTACCTTTATGAGTAAGAAGAAAAGAAGTAAGATTTTGGGCCAAGGCAAGGACTAGGTTTTATTTCCTGTAGTAAATCCAATAGCTAATATTTCTATCAGGCAGGAAATGGGGCAAAAGAACCAGCATTAAAGGCAATTGCTGCACTGATATTGTAGAGGAAAATAAGTCTAAATAGCAAATGTAAAGAAACTAGCAAGAGCAAAATGTCAATCTTGTCAAAGAAGCCCTAGCTACAATATCCACAGTGAATGCAGTTTCTAAACAGACAGTCCCTGCAGGAAGAAGGAAATCTCCTAATAACAGTTTCTTTAAAGTGAGTGCACAAGTAGGCAGGATTCCCATCCCAATGTTTCTGAAACAAGTTCTTTGCTCCTCAGACTCAAAAAGAAAAGCAGCTGTATATTCCCTAATGAGTTGCACATTATTAAATAAGCTTCCTTAAATAAATATACCACCTGCCTTTAAATTACTCTGCAGGGTTACTATGGTATCTTCCCTTTTTTTTCTTTTTTTTCTTTTTTCCATTTTCATTTCCATTTGGGAAAAATTAATGTTATCCCTGGACTTCTGATCTGTGTATTTTCAAGTATTTTCCTAATCATATCAATGGAAATCTTTAGCACACAAGAAATATGAGATTAGACTCGCTGGTTGGTTAGTTTTCTAACTATTCAGAAACTCCTCAACTCAGCCTGTATCATCACTATTGTAAACATGGATGCACCACAAGTTAGTTTTTGAAAACAAATTGCCATTAGAAAATCAAATGCATTCAGAAGATATTATTGAGCACTTTGTTCTTTTAGCACACTTTTTTTATAGTGGTTGTATCTTTTTTGAATGATCTGCATTAGAATTATGAGGGAAGAAATCCTTCCCCTTAGCTGATCGCCGTATAGGTGGCCCTTTCATGAATTTTTATTTGACACATATTCCATTTTTCGATCATGTTCTTACTGTGTAAAGAAAAAGGCTTTTGCAGCTCAGAGAAAAGTTTCAATGACAAATACAAAAGACGAACAAGAGGCAAAAATCCTTCATATAACAATCCAAAGAAACCCCTCATAGCATAATATCCACAGTGATGTCAGCTTCAAAACATCCTCCATTCTGATGAGAGGAAAAAGCCAATTAGACAAGTTATCCCAAAGCAATGTCAAAAGCCTACAAATTACAGTAGCTATAAAAGCCAATCCCAACAGACTTCTACAGACATGTAAATTAATGCCATTGAAAAGCAATGTAATCAGGTCTCATTTATCATAATAATACCTTCTGATATTATAATATCTGCTGAGACCTGATAGCAATCTATGTACATCACAGGCAGTTTATTTAAAGAGATAACAACTGCTACTCCAGCAGCTCTGAAAACAGCTGCTTTAATTGCCCCTAAAGTAAGCAGGGAAACTGAAATTCAAAAGTGACCTATTGCAGTATTTGCATTGGGCTAAACTAGAATCAACTGCACTCACTTCCAAGGTGTGTGGACTAGACTAAAGAGCAAGAAGCTTTGCTTTTCCAAAATTACAAGAGGTTTTAAATCTCTTCTGAATCTAACTTAATACAGGAAACACCTGAAAGCTCAGAGACACTGTGCTTCAAATGTTTTTGAGACCAGAGATAATAAATTAAAGATTACTCTACATTTCAGTGTGAGAATACTCCTGCTCTGTGCTAAAATCATTGCTTCCAACTGCACTCGATGAATGGTCTTTCTGGACCATTCATGATAGATAAAGAAGTAATGGTTGAGATTTTTGCCTGTAACAATATTTACGACCTAGGGGCACTCTAAGGGTGAAGCAATATTATGTTGTTTCAACACTATTTCAAAGTAACTGTTGAAAGCAAAGCCTAAACTATCTGAATGAATTCAAAAAGACTGAGCTGTCAGAATCTTTACTGTGTTTTTCTGCTAATTCCCTACTTCCCTGTGTATAAGTTTCAAAAACAGACAACACTGTCTTACTGCAAGTGTCTGTCAGTGAAGAGAACAGAGCAAAGCAGAGGAGAAATAAGAATGACTCATTTTAACTCCCTCTCTAGCAGAATTTGCTTCCTTACTGGTAAACAAAGCAAAATCAATCTCATCTTTGCCTTTAAAGAATTCAGAAACTATTTTTTGTTCTTACCAAGCATTTGGATCTTCATGTTTTTCTCCTGTGAAAATTGTTGGTAGTAAAGATATGTGGCTTAACTCTCAGGGCTCTTGTCAGATAAGCACTCACTGTAGCTCATCCACGTTTCTTACTGAGATTTACACCCAGCATCCACAGCTGCCTGCGCCTAAGCTGCTGTTTGCTGAGCGGCATGCTAAAGCAAAGCCGTTTTCACTGATGATCTAGCTTGAACACTGGATCAGAGTCTGAAATGGTATGCCAGGGCAGAGGTGAGCTGGGAGGACAACTGGGAGCAATGCCAGTGTTGGCAAACCGGGATTTGCCAGAGCCATCTTCGAGAGCACTGGTCAAAATGATAAGTAGTAAATTATTTCAGACAAATGGCATCTTAAGATCTCATAAGAGGTATGAGAGAAAAAGATTAGCAATGTTTCATATAAGCATAAAACAATGACAATTTGTTCTCTGAAACCTGTATCCTGCAAATACAGGAGATTAAAAAATCTGTAAAGATTTCTTTTAGAGACAGTAAAAACATTTGAGATTCACCTTATGCTGCTGTTTTAAAACAAATGTGTTTGAAATATCTTTTCCAGAACATTATTTTATCTCTTTCAATTCAGTGCCAGTTGGTGCAAGGTAAACCAGGGTCAAACTGGTGGTTTCAACTTTTCTTATTCCAAATCCAAACTTGCCTTGCAGATTTTCTTTTGAAAATCTTATTTCACTCTGGTTTTCTCAGGATTATCTGATTGGAGTTTTAAGCCTTGGCACAAGTATGCTCTGAAAGCAGTGAAGAGATGGAACATATGCTTCCAAAAATACCTTAGGAAAAGACAGAACATGTTAAGAGGCCATAATTACTCACAGCCAGAAATCTTTGCCTCTGGGGAAAATAGGCTTCCTGAATCTCATTCTGTGACAAATATTGACAAGCTCTGTGCCACACTGTATTTTTCTGACACAATTTTGCCTTGAGACTAGAACAGAGTAACACCAAATCAAAGGAAGCTTGGATAATGTTGTGGTTCAGGAAAGAAAATCTTTCAAGTTCCTGGTAAATGAGAGTCAAGTGCAAGGTACACCATCTCACAGACAGCTTAGACTCTGTCACTGTACCTGGTTCTCTCTCCACCCCTCTAAATCACTGTTCATTTACTAAAAAGAGAACAGAACCACTACATATGGAAATTGTGTGTGACAAACATGGGACAAGGCTTCCTGCACCCTCCTCTTGACCTGTCCCATCCTTGCACGCTCTCTCCTGCCTCACGTGCTTGGTCAGTCTCTTTGAAAGGCATCCTGCTGGTCAGGCGCGTGCAGAGGGAAGGGAGACACAACACAGGGGCTGAGGAAGAGAGCACAAAGGGCCATCAGCTGTGGGAAAGGCATGATCTTGCTTACTGATACATAAATTGGGAGAACATGCTGGGATCAGAAGCTTTCTAAAAGAAACTTTCCCCCACTGGAAGCTATGAATATCCGTCCCTTCATAATTAAAACATTTTAGCAGTGCTGGACAAAGGCATTACATCTCTGGTGATTCATGAGTATTTTTAGGCTATATAAATTGGTTACGGATGCTTTGTTAATTGAACCAGCTACCCGAAGACATAAAAGGTGACTGCAGACAAGTGAATCTTTCTGTGTCTGTATGTCCTTGTTTGCCTTCTCTGGTCAGATTGCAAGTTCTAGATGTACCCATATATGCACATATCTGGGTACCTCAAACTGTTGGAGTGCAGTCCTCACTGGCATTTCTACAAACTAGCCAAATACAAATAATTCCTGACATCCTTAATCATAGAATCAATCACAGAATCATAAAACAGTTTGGGTTGGAAAGGATCTTTAAAGGTCATCTCACCCAAACTTCCAGGAGTGAACATGGACAAATTCATTTTTCTTCTATTAAGCTGCCAAGTGGTCCAAGACTTGGAGATTTCTGATTATGTTTTACTTTATTCATCAGAGATGGCCTTGGTTTTAGCTTCCCTATTCACAGGCGCAAGCATAATCTTACTCCGTGTAAGTGAGGATCACCAAGTCAAAAAGAACTATGTTTTTTCACCTATCTGTATATCTGGCAATATAAAACCTTGCTAAAATTTACTACCTCTATCAGTCTATGAATATTTCTGGCAGTGTGTCAGCTGTAAGTCACCTTGATTTGGATGAGTTAAACAACTTTCTCTAATCTGGTACTTCACATTTTGCTTGTTGGGGCAACCTCCTGAGATAAAACTCATGGTTTTCATTAAAACCCAAAGCTTTCAATGTTTTTTTTTCTCAAAACATACTAAAATATCAATCAGTAACAGGGTATTTATGAACCATATATGAGAAATTGCTATTTCTTTATTACTAAAGAAATAACAGCAAATCCTATGCAATTTGGAAGAGCTTCATTCTTGAGTCATGGTTATAAGTACTCAGTAAGGTGAGATATAAAATATCTCTAAATATTTTGTGATATTTGGCTGAAAATCCATCTGATCCTGGTGCCTGCCTTAAGCTCAGACATAGAATTTCTTCTGTTTCTGTCTGATATGAAAATGACTGCATGTAGACTGAATTTTTAGGTGTTTTTTGTGCATATATGCGCTTGTAAGTGAGACAGAGACTGACAGAGAAGAAATTTAAAGTCATGGTATATATATATATATATGTTACATATATTTGTTTGTAAAAGTACTTTCAGATGTAGAGCACTAGCAGAATTCTGATTCAAAATATGAGAATGAGGAATGCTGTCTCACACTGATAACTTTCCATTTTTCTCAATCTGTGCCTCCCTATATAAAACAGATGGTTTGATATTTTGTAGTGAGATAGTAAGCATTCCCTCGTCCCAAGCCAAATCTGCCATCGGCAAATCCATTCCTGCTGTAAATTATAACTCTGTTGTCAAATTAAAAATGTGACGTTATATGAGACCTTGTAGCACTAAGCAATAATTTACTCATCCCTATGATTTTATGCTACTAATTTTTGTTGTGTCCTTCAGACAGATGCCTTTCCCATGCTGTGAGGTTAAGAGACACACTTCTCTCTGCTCCCATTTCTTCTTTGTCACTAAGTTGATTTACTCCTCCCTGGATTTATCTGTTCTCTGGGCATGTTTGCTCAACCCCACTGAGAGTAACATCTTTCTGCCCTTGGAGTTAAGAAAAGCCACTGAACTTCTACTTCACAAGAAACAGAAGAGAAATACATGATCCCACTAAGGTACCCAAATGGTTCTAATATATTATTCTTTACATTTCAAATACTATCGCTTATTGGCATGCATAAAAATCAGGCATGTCTCTTTTCTAACAGCATTAAAGTAAAAGAATATCATAGGTAGAACATTTAAATGTTATCCTACAGCTGCAGACAGGAGAGAAAAGATACATGGTTATATCTTGTGAGAATGAAATGATTGTGGCATTCTTTTTTTCCTCATTTACATTCTTAAAAATAAATAAATATGGAATTTATAGAAGTCCAGTCTGTCCAGGATGTAAAATTTCTTATGGACTCCCTTCTTTCCCCATAATCAATACAAAACTCAAACTCTGCTATTGTCAGAACCAAGAAAAAGATTAAAAAAGGAATTAAAAGAAGATTTAAAACCTGTCAAGTAAAATGAGAAGACAGCATGTAAAGTAAAATGATAAATTCTTGGAAATAAACTGCTCCAACAAACAGAAACCATTTTTAAGTTTTAAAGCTGGGATCTTCTCTGCATTTAGTAGTAGTACATACGCATAAATGAAGCTTTATACAATAGTAAAAATTTCTGATGAAATAATATTTTCTAAGACAATGAGAATTGTTAGTTATGGCTCCTAATAAAAAGATATTAAAAAAGTGATTTATGGGATGGAAAATATACAAATAACAGTAGCATTTCTATGATGTGCTATTCAGAAATCCAAATACCTCCCACTGATATCCCTATTTTTATAGAGTGGGAAGGGTCCAGCCTGGAATTACCAATATCAGTAAGAGATATGAGAAAAGGGTACATGGTTTTCAAACTCACACCCATCTAGCAACCAGCATTACCTCACAAGCATATTGGCATAATTTTATTACAGCACCATATGAGAAGATCGCATTGAAATTTTATTTTTTCTATGGACTTTCAACCTTCATCGGCTTTTCACCATGAAAAAATCTATTCCCTTACCAAATAGTTGCTGTCAGAACACAGCACTGTCTTGGGAGACTGTTCATACGAAATCCCACTCCCAAAAAACAGCGTGGATAAGGTACACCAATGCTAGTTTCTTTATCCTACTGTGTTAAACACCTACTCAAAAGACTGCATTCTTGAACACCCATATGCTACATCACGTGGAATACTATTCCTCAGTTACATACTATAAAATCTCCTCACTTATAAAGCATAATAGGCCTACACATTGCTTAAAAATTTCTGAAACAATGACATACCTTATGACTCGTGAGATCCTCAGGGAACTCCAACACGGAGCGTGATGCAGCCTGCGCAGTCTGCACATGGCCAGCTTGCTCCAAAGGAAGCTAACATGAGGCAGTGCAAGTTGTTACCCTGAAACAGCTGCCTCCAAAGTCATGGGTCAGTGCCTGCCTTGCTTTCTTGAGTACACACACATAGCTCCTGCAGTTCCAGAGTTGTGTTGTAGAAGTGCTTCCTGTTCCACAACAAACAACCAGAAAAAGGGGAGGTGCCTTCCAGTGCCAACAACCTGTCCTACAGCTTTTCCTCTCAAATGCCTCCTGCTCCACACACCGTATCCTTATTTCTTCGCAGTCCTGTTTTGCCAGTCCGTCTTTCCCAAGGCCGTAAGTTTCCCTTGCTTTTTTTCCTCAGCACTGTGTTCCTTTTTCGCTGTGCTAGATGAATCAGGACGCACGAAACCAGGAGAAAGACTGAGTTTCCTGAATCCTTTACATACTTTCTTTGCTTTGTTTCATTTTAGTTTTGGAATTAGCAAAACTACTGGTAATTTCATGAGACTTACTGTTCATCCTCAATTTAAGCCATTGATTTTCACGGCAATCATAATAAAAATGTGCATTTTAAACTAAATGAAAATCTATGCTAAGCAAATAGTAATGATTCTACCTTTAAAGTTATTCTAGCACCGTTTTTATGGGGGGGAATAAAATTTTAAAAGAAACAAAGAAAAGAAAATTAAAAGAAAGGAAAAAAACCAAAAGCAACCAACCAACCAAGCCTCCTCCCATGCCCCCTCCCCTGCCAAAAATAAACAAAAGGCACCAAAATAAAAAACAATAAAACAAAAACAAAAACAAAAAACCAAACAAAACCCCCAAACAAAAAAACAAAAAAGACCAAACAAACAAAAAAGAACTAACAACAAAAAACCCCCAAACAACCCAACAAAAAAAGCCCTTCAAATACATGAGTACCAGCCAGCTGAGAATGCAAATTTCATGAAGAATCAAACCGAACTGGTATGTTGGAAGTTTTGGATTCTAAGACTAGGCATACTTAAGATTGAAAAATAAAATACTGTATTTTATTTTGCATCCAGCGATAGACCTGGGGTACATAAAGCAACATTTACCAGCCATCTCTTATATGGAAGTGCTGCATTTAGCTTGCAGTGATTCCAATGAAATATTTCTCTCTTTATTTGTAATATTAGTCACTCTTCTATTATTAGATAAGATAGACTTATTTTTTAGTTAAAATTAAATTAGAATTTTTTTTTATTTCATGCCATTTGAAATAAATACTAAACAAAAACTTCTTACTTGAAGTGCATTTTTCACAGTCTGTAAGAGAGACAAAGGAGGCTGAATAACACCTTAAAACCATGTGCATGAAAAGCAAACCAGTGTCAGAGACCTAAATAAGACCAGTACATGGAGCTTGTGGTCTCAATTAGACATGGATAATGCACAGAGTTTGTTAAAACAGAACAGACAAAAACAGCCAAGGTGATGGATGGACAAAACCAGCTACAGAGTGGGAGTGTCCTCTCTAACCTTAAGCACAGTCACAGGATAGAGTGGATGACCACTTAAAAGAATTCTGTCTTCCCATCCACATCTGAAGAAACCTAGATGACCTTAGGCTCAATTGTACATTTTAATAGCTAGGTAAATAATAGAAATCATATTTTATTTTAAGTAAATTGTCTGGATTCCTTCTGTTTTCAAGAATGTAAACATTTCATCATGTCTGCAACAGGAACTGCCGGCACTGATTTCAATGGGACATTTCAGAAGTTCAAATTTTATTTGCATTCTAAAGTCAGGCAAGGAAAGAGCTACACATAAAAACACAGCATGGAAAGCATAATTTTGTTTTCCAACTTCCTTTTCATGTTGACAATAAGTAGCAGATGTCATGTGTTGATTATGATTTACAAAGATTGGCAGACAGAGCGTAGATTGAAGCTGTACAAAATGGCCTCTATCCTGCCTCATTTTAGCATATTATCTCCCATTACATGAAGCCGTCTTTCTGAAGTAAATGCTGACATTGTCCATATGTGAAAAAGGGTGTGTTTGAAGGCATTTTTCCATTTTCTGTTTGCCTTTTTGTAGGTGTTTCTAACTTCAGGGAAGTAACCAGCATCATCCCCAATTGTTAGAGGAACATCAAACTGAACAGCCCTTGGCTTCTGAAGTAGAAACTGTTTAGCTCTGGCTTTAGCAAAGAATATAAAATCGGATGTTGATTCCTAAGTAGCTCAAAAGTACTTATAACTGTGACAAGCTCTGCCCCTTGTGCTGAAGCGTAATAATAAAGAGCAAACAAGCCTAAATACCTTGGTGTCTGCCAGGGGTAGATGCAATACATCAAACATCTACTCGTGATAAGACTTTTCTGAAATACGAATGCATCCATGATAACAACTAGAGACAAAATATTCCCATTTTCCTCCAAGATAGAAAAGGCTGCACTTTCCTCCTTAAATATCACAGCCTTGTGGCATATCATTTTTTCAGTGCATGGACGGTGTCCTGTCTCATTTGCTGCATCTAATCCTCTGAAAAGCTCATGTGATTTTCAGCTTTGTCCAAGCATTTTCTGAAAGTATCTAATTTTGTCTTGATGAAAATGTAATTTCTTAGTTCACTAATACAACCATTCACTTTAGCCATTCCTTCTCTAATTTTAAAGATTATGTCTTTTTCTGATCTCATTATTATTACACTTGTCATTCAAAATGAGAGGAGGAGGGAAAGAATTGGAATTATGACTCCCTGATGAATTCCATCTGTGCTTATGGAAATCAGTGATGTGATGTTCATTTTAAAGTGTCATCACAGCAAAAATAGAAGTCAATTCAAGAGCAATAAAATGCCCAAGTTTGGAAGGCCAATACCATGAAATTGAGACACATATTTTTCTCATTATCAGCGAGTACTACTGTAAAAACTAAGAACTACAGGCACAATAAAACCACAGGGAAAGGAAAAATTAAAATAAAATAAAATTTAAGAAAAGAAAAGGAAGGAAGGAATGGTGCAGAAGGAAGGAAGGAATGGTGCGGAAGGAAGGAAGGAAGGAATGGAGCGGAAGGAAGGAAGGAAGGAATGGAGCGGAAGGAAGGAAGGAAGGAATGGAGCGGAAGGAAGGAAGGAAGGAATGGAGCGGAAGGAAGGAAGGAAGGAATGGAGCGGAAGGAAGGAAGGAAGGAATGGTGCGGAAGGAAGGAAGGAAGGGAGGAAGGAAGGGAAAAAAAGCAAACACTCCCCCAAAAAAATCAGATGTTTTTTCCTATTTCTTGTTTCTTTCACACAATTGCATATGATTTTTACTATCAGTTGCACCATTTTTAAATTATTACATTTTATAGATCCCATCTATGCCAAAAAATAAGATTTTGCACCAAATACAATACAGCTAACTCTTTTAACAATAAGAATTTACACCATAGTAAATCATACCAAGACAGCTTTTAATTATGCTATTATTTATTTACTATTACAGTATTTTTTTTTTCCTCTGAGCAAGGGGAATTCAGAAAACCTATCTGTCTTTCCCATGTTTTCTGAGTTGCAAAGTTCAGTCCATCTGGGTAGAAGGTCTTGGTTCTTACCACAGTATTTGAAGACCAAAAGCAAAGTCTGCCAATAACCAATCTATTTGGTATCCTCCAGTGAGGAAAGAAGTCTGTTTTCTACAGGAAATTAATTCCTTGAAAGGGAAGGGATTTTTATTTTATTTCTAGATTTCCTGTGTTGTGGTCTCACTCAGAGAGGCAGGCATACGTACATGCACATGAAAAAGTATAAATTTAGCAACAAACAATACAACACATATGTCTCAATACGTATATGCCTAAGGCCTTGAACATAGATTTTTTCTATCCCATTTTCTCTTTGAATGGATATTTCCAAATCATCAAATTTAAAACTTGACTTAAAAAAAGAACAACAACAAATTTTACTCGAGGTCCTTTTCTTAGTACTTTGAGACTTGAGATCCAGCAAAGCGGGAAGAATAATTGCTTAATCTTCTATGTAGGAAAGACATCAAGTCAATGCTGAATCCAACTTTCTGATAATGAATGTAGAAGTACATGGAGATAATACCTATAGTAAAACAAGGTTATGTGGAGCTGCAGAGATCTCTTCTGACCCCAGTTCAGAAATAAATTCTAAGTAAATATAATACTATTAGCCACAGCTCTTTTGACACTTATGCTACAAAATATCTTAAGGTTGAATTTTACTGTCCACCACTGGAAAAAAAATAGAGCAGTAATCTAAATAGAAGTGGCTTATACTAAGCAATGAAAGAAGCACAGCAGAGTGCATAGTAACAAAGAAAAGGATCACTACACTAAGGGTTATGGTAACATATAATCTGAATTGCTATTTCCTTCTAATTTACAATGTGTGACATCAATTTCTATCTTTTACTTTTGCCTTGGCCCCATTCACATTCTTGGCAATGGGCTATGGAGCCCTTTTTTTATGAATTTCTTTATGGAGATGTATATTAAGCCATAGAAAAGTCTGTCTTAAAGACATGGCTAACTGGGTTACAGGTAGAATGAAGACATCAAGAGCTGTTTGCCTCTCCTTGACTCGACAATGCCACTATGAAGATCTGTATTTCACGATCTCTGACCACTCACCAGTTAGGACAGACAGCATTATGTGTAAATGTGGCTGAACCCAATTTTGCTAGGTCTCTGTAACACAAAAGACTCAGCAGTACAAGCAATGGTGGTGGCTTACATGTTTGGAAGTTTGCTGTTACCCAAGTCAAAATTACCTTGGACCACGTCAAGGCATATACTGCAAACCTATGTTTGCCTGCTGAATATATATGTCTGTGTTCACAGTTTGAAAACCAGGTTCAACAATCTGAGGAAGCTTTTGGAAGAAGCAGATGTCATGAAAAAGTAAATAAACTTATATATGATATATGGTGTATATATTACATTTGTGTATATATCCCTGTGTTACCAGTATATTATGACATTGAAGTTGAAAGGATATTATTTAGTTGCTTGATTTTCTGCCTTACCTTCAGCATAGGCAGAGAAAATAGACTATTCAGATGCAGTTTTGTTTACAGACACTTACTTGCACTCAATGAGATTGCAGTCACTAAGCTTCCCTTCTCCTGTTTTGGAATGACTTTTTTGTTATGTAAATAACTGCAAGGTATATGTATCAAATAAGTAGCTTTTGCAATCTCTCAGGTACACCAAATACCAAGTGTACCTCTGTAAACTTCTGTTTTCTTACGTTAATGAGAAAAGCCAGTGTGTTGTGTAACATATAAAACACCAATAAAAGCCCTATGTTGTTGGACTAGGGAATGAGCACTGCAGGGAGACTTAACTCGAACTGCCTTAATCTGTTGGTAATGTTTAAAAACAGTGTTCTCTCCAGTTTGACAGCCTAACCACAGGAAAGGAAAAAACCAAGTTATTGCTCTTCCATACAGAAATCTTCATCTGGGGAGAAAAAAAACCCAGAAAACAACAAAACAGTGTTGTTTGAGAGCATGGTTCTTTCAACATATGGTAACTTTCTTCCGGTTAGAAGTCACTGCTTCAGAGAAAGAGAAAAATCCAGGCATCTGGATCACCTCTCTGGCATAGAATCATAGAATGGTTCTATGAACCATTCATAGAATTATAGAACGGTTCTATGAACCATTCACAGAATCATAGAATGGCATAAAATCAGAGAACGGCAAGGGAACAAAAAAGCCAGGCATAAAGACCTCAACCATACCTTGGAAAATGATGATCAAAGTACTTAAACCTGTACTTGACATTTAGCAGTGTTTGAGTGCCATTGATTGTAATTGGAGCATGTGAATATTTAACAAGCTCGTATTTCAAAAATATTCCTAAATAAGAATATTTTCATCTAATGTTTATTACTACAAACCTAAAGACTGAGGCACATGAATGAAGCAAGGTGTTCAGAAAGAGATAATACCTGATACAACTGAGAAAATCTGTCTTTTGCTAGAGAAGCCTCCTGCCCTTTGGAAAAAACTCTCTAAGATCATCTGCTTTGTCTGACTGTATCAATTGTTTTTATAAGAGATATTGTCTCCCTACAAACCGTTCTGCAATGGGATTTCAGAGTTTCATTCTGTTCTGAAAAGGGGCTCTGTACAAAAACATTCATACTCCAGAAGTCTCTATTTCATGTGTGCACAATCATTTCTACCAAGAGGATGTTTATCCTTCAAGAGCAAGTACACCTGGAGCTTCTGTTTTTGTTTCTTTCTCTGACATTGTTAAAAGAACATTGCACTTTGTAAAGATGAGAGTTTAACTGCATACATTGTGCTAAGGTTTTGGTAAGGTTCAACAGTAGTTCTGAGACATGAAAGCATCGATGGCAGTGTAATCTGGGTTCTTTGCCCACTTGTACACTGAACTAAATGGCTCATTGCATTTCCTTTGTGACTGCAAGTTCTACTTTCAAGATATTTTTTTAATCACATTCAGTTGCAGGTTGGTATTTTACACAGCTGGAGTAATCTCTGCTTTCAATACCTGAGTTTTTCCCTTTCTCCCTATCCAAACTACATATACTATATGTGCAAAATTTTATGAAGACTGAGTACAAAAAACACATGTATGATCTAGTGCCTATCCAAATTTCTAATGCCAGACATATGCCAGCAAAACAATGTTGGAAAACCTTCTCTAAAATTGAAATAACATCAATATAATGAAATAAATATAAACCCAAATGTGTATAATAGCACTCTAACTCCATCAGTCATAAATCACTAAAGGAAATAATGAATGATTTGCTGTTGCCACAGGAGACCAAAATCTCAACCAGTAATTAATTATAGGTATAGTATTGACTGGCACAGAAAGCCAGGTTGTACATTTATTTTCCCCATATTTTGTCAATTGGGCTTTTTGTTTACGTAACCATAGGATGGCATGAAGCCAGTTCATTGTAAATTTGAACAGAATCCCTTGGGTTTTTTCCAGTTCTAGAAAAGGTGAACTGAAGCATGTTCAGTTTCACAAAGCTGCATGAGTCATGGTTTGGTGCTGCAGACAAACTTGGTGCTCTTAGCTAAAGCACGTGTGTGAGTCCCTGCTACTGTGTGAGTAAGAGAGGGACAGAGATCAATCACCTTGCACAAAGCCAAGGACTTGTACCAGGTGAAGGCTCATGGTTCTCATTGAATGCTTGTTCTGGAGACAGAGCCGACCACAGGGGACCACAGCAGAGCCAGGGAGGGAGCTGACAGCTCAGTGGTGCAGATAACCAGTCATGTTTGTTTCTTAGAGTCATAGAATGATAGAATTGAATTGGAAAGGACCTTAAAGATCGTCTGGTTCCACGCCTCCTGTGTGGAGAAGTGTCAGGCTCCAGTTTCTCCACATCCTCCTTTAGTTGCCTGTGTAGAGAACAAGACCTGCCCTAAGTGTCCTCTTCCGAAGGTTGAACCGATTGAGCTCTCTCAGCCTCTCTTCATATCCTATATGCTTCAGCCAGCTGACCTTCTTGGAGTTCCTCCAGCAGAATTACTCAGTATGCGACTGCTTTTCCTCTCTTGGGAGCTCTAAAACCAGGCACAGCACTCCCAGATGTGGCCTCACAATTGCTGAACAGAGGGGGAAAATCTATTTCCCTGACAAAACTGCTGATCCCAACATGTGCTGTTGTATGAGATCATTCCATCCCAAATGCAAAAAGGAAATGGATCCTCAAACATATCTAAAAAAGCAAACCTTAATTTCCCCCAGAGTTTTTGGGCATGTTAAGAGAGACCACTGAATTAGTTAGACTAGATCCACTGGATGCAGTACCTACCAGAGCCCATTCTGGAATACCTATAGGTCAGCAGCACAGGTTATGAAGCAGTACTGTCAGAACCTCAGCACAATACCTGTTTTCATATTTTCATTTCATTAGATTTAATACAGCACTTCATGGATATTGAATAGGTTTCACCAACAGAAATTCCATGCACATGCTGTGCCCCATGCAGTGTGGCATAGATCCCACAGAGCACACACAGTTTTGAAAGCATACCTGATTATACCTGAGGCTACCCCATTATGAAACATTTTGATTCAAAATGCAATGGAGTCAGCATGCCCAGAATTGTGCTCTTTCAAGCGATGACTCAGTTGACAGCTACAAATGATATTTAACTACCTGGGAAAAGCTAAATATGTTCACAAGTACTTGCAGTACCAGTGTAGCAAGCAAAGGTTGATAGCGGAGACTTTGGGAATAAAGGCTCAGGATTATAGAAGTGTCATCAAGGGTATAAAACAACACCCAAGTGGTCACCGACAGAGTCTACAGCTTTGTGAGCAGGTAGAATCCATTTTGGAGCATAGCAAGTAGGAAAAGAAGCATGTACACAACATAAGTAAAACATTCTATACAAAGTGAAAATGCAAAGTGGGTAATGGGAAGATCCAAAATACTGTCATAGGAATTCCCAGCTAAGGATAATAAATACCACTGCTTATTTGCAGCTGGTCGTTCTCCCTCTGGAGGAGAAACAACTCAGCTTTCAGGCTTGCTCTTCACTATGTTTTGCTTCTGTGACTGAGAAATCCCACATGACATGCTAGGCTTTATTTTACCATTGAGTTAAGCATGTTAGAATTTGAAAACACAGTTTGTGTTTGCGCTCTCTATTGTGTGTGCACATGTGTTTTTCCTGCTCCAGCCTTCATGGGAAGGTGGATGATAGCTCCTACGGCAAGTGTCTGCACACATGTGGTCTGGAACATTCCACAGTGTGCTGCACGAAATTGGACTGTGCTAAGAAATGGTGATCATTACCATCGTGAGCTGGTGAAAAGACATCTGTCAGTACAGCAACAACATCTTTGCTGATCTTTCTCACGTTCACAAGGAAATCTGAGCAGTCTGTGGCCACAAAGGCATTTGGTCTCAGTAAGCCATCTGTGAAACACACCTGGACAGGGGGATGAAGAAAGGTGAATTTAAATGTTTACATTTTAACTGAGGTGATCTACCCTTGTTCCTTCAGAAAGCCTATAGTTAAAAATATACTGGTGTTGGGTAGGAAAAAATAAGGAAATCTCAAAGAAATTATTACCTGGCAAAAGGTGCTGAAAATATAGAAACCATGAGAGAGATTGAACTAAGAACAAGTTTTGACTTGTCCCGACTTGTCCAGCCCCAGTCACTGAGATAGCCGGAGGGCAAGGCTTATGAGCCTTTTGAGTGAACAATGGCTGCTCCAGAAGCAGATAATAGCCCGCTCCTGGGTGGACCCAGGAATTCCCAAATCTTATCATTTCAATAGAAGGTTGTAAAACCAGTTTTTAGGAGTTTAATATGTAACATCTATGGTTATAAAAAGACTCTCATAGGCTATATGTAAATAATGTAGAGTTTGCATCTTGTACTGGATTGGTTGGTGGAAATTAGAATGTTCTTCAGGGAACCTTTTTATGTTATTGGAAGCAACACGTTGTATTCCCTTTTTCTATCATTCCCTTTTCTATCTTCTCTTACTTCCCTCTGTAACTCTTCCAATGCCCCTGCTCTGCCACGGGGCTGCGCCTGGCAGCCGTGGCAGGGCTCCCTTCCTCCCACTCCTCTTTCACAATAAACTACCATGCTTTGAAACTGAAGGGCAGAGAGAGCTGATTCAAACCGTCCGCAGAGGTATCCCACGGCAGGAACCCCATCATTTCTTCCTTCATACTGATACTTAAAAATAAACCCAAAATAAGAGAAACCAAACCTGGTTTCTAAAATGCAATTGAAACAAGAATGGAGGTTCAAGAAAGTGAATCAAAATCTGAATGTCTTTCAGTATATGAAAATGGTCATTATTGCTTTCTTTTAACCAGAAGGACCTGGATGGAGTGGTTGTTCTATATTTACATTGTAGGAAAGTTCACAGAAGAGGTTACTTCTTATCTGTGCTTGAGCACCTCCTGAAATTAGACTCTGAAAGTCAAGTGTCTGCATGTCTGGTTTGTTAGGTGCAATACCAAAATACCAAACGCACTGAAAACCAAGCCCTTGTTGAAAGACACTGACCTTAAATGTCTCAGTTGAAAAAAAAAA
>VZRL01000216.1:420117-436045 GCA_013397895.1 Origma solitaria | reverse complement strand
AAAAAAAAAAAAAAAGCTTATTTAAACAAAATTTTGAGGAAAATCATAACCCGTGCTTTGTTTTGCTTTTCCTTAGTGGAGGACACCTTTCCTTTCTGACTGCAGGAGTTTAGGATAAATGGCTTTTTTTACATAAGCCATTGTGAAGGCCACCTTAAATCTCCTTTTAGATACAGACACAAATCCATTACAGTACCTTTCTGAAAAGGTAAACGGTAAGAACTTAGCTAAGTTTTATATGTGTAAATCTTGATTTAAAATTGTTTTCCAGATTTCTGAAATCTTTTTGTTTCCTCAGAACATTCTTCCCTTCTGCCTCCCATTACTTTTAAACAGTAGTTGTCTGAAGCTTTCCTTAGTGCTTATTCATGACTGCACTGGCTTTCAACTTTCCCTTGATATTGAAATGGCTAAACTGTGAGTTTATAATGTATGATTTAGATTTAGATTTTTTCTTTCTTAAATGGAGAATAAAGCTTAAAGGAGAGCACAGCTGCAGGAAGCATTGAAACCCTGAGTACTTTGTCATTTTGAAACCACCCAATTGCCACACATATACATAATAAAATCTGATTCTATGCTGTCACATTTATTGTTTGACTGAATTTCTTACATAATTCTCATTACTGATGTCATTGCTGAGTAACGTTAGTTACAGTAATCTGTAACTAACATGATAAATTTTCCTGAGCACAATAAATAAAAATAAAGATAACCATTCTGTAAGAAAGAAAAAGCAATAGGAATAGCAGTAGCTAGAAATGAGCCATGAGGGTGGGAGTGCTACAGGCTGTTATTCATATTTATTATCTTTCATGAAGCTCCCACATGCATTAGGCACTTAAAGGTGAGAATGCTCAAGGTATGTGAGATGCAAATAGATTGGCAGAGGGTAGGAATATTTGCAGTGCCTTCCTGGCGTATTTTAATTTCCTCTTCTCCAACCTATCCTTACAGATGTTAGTACTGATTCTAGTTTGGAGAGCTCTGTGATGGAAGAGTCAGGATTACCCTCATTCGTTGTTAAGCAACAGTTGTTAAGCAACAGTACATAATAAAGCTGCTCTGCTGCAGAAGCGTGGTATAGCAGACATACTGTCTGGTATTAAATGGCTTCTTAGTATTGGAAGGAGCATCAGGTTTGATTTTATGTTCTGCTGGATTGATATAATTCTAGGGAATTCACACACTCATGTTAGTGAAGTACCCTGACAGGAGATTCAAATCCCAGAATAACAGAAGGGTAAAATATAGTGCACAAAAAATGTAATCAATGACTTTATGGAAGTATAATTCCTTGTTGTTTTGCAGGTTTTTTAGTTTCTTCCAAAATAAATTAGTATTTCACATTACTCAGATTTTCTAAAACTCCAAATTTTTTAATATATTTTGTGACTTCCTCCAAATCCATTTTCTGGCTAGGAGACAAGAAAAATCAAATTTATCATTTTCAAATTTATATTCAATAAAAATGAACCCTATCCAAACAGATGGGACATTTTTTTAAGTGGGTTTTTTTAGACTCCAGAGTCTAGCCCCTTTTCTCCCACTCTGGGAATTCTGGCTAATGATAGGCTATTATGGAGAAAATTCAGTAAACACTCAATATCAATTCACACTGCATATAAATAAGCCATTTCAATCCATAAATCAATTTATTATAAATTATTTTGTATGCACCATGCTGAAATATAGTTCACAGTGGAAAAAAAAGCCCAGCAGGATATTTTAGAACAACCTACTTAATACTGTTTGGGTTGTTCAAGATTAAAGTTAAAACAATAAACTTCACTCTGGGTGCGTCTTCATTACCAAAGCCCTGGATCATTTACTTTAACTATGTCAACTTGCTCTCACTATCCCATTGAACTGAATTAGGAAAGGGAGCAATATGCAAGAGCACACCTCATGGTATTCCATTATCTTGAAGGACAGTACTACCAAACTCCAGAAATTAAGAACAGTCTTGCTCATCTTCTCACTCTCTTATCCTCTGTGTTGTGGGAACTATATCTGGAATGTAGAGAGGGAAGTTTTGACATCCCAGGAAAATATCTTAAAATGAAGCCCTTAGAAAGGGAATAGTGTATGTGAGGAAAGACAAGTAAAAGGAGCTCAAGCAGCATTTGACTCTGCCCCTTTTAGGTTTAGTGGGAATTTGATGTTGACATCTGTGAGCATGGAAGTGAGTTTCAGCTCATCTTCTTGTGTTTTCTGACTGAGGGAAGAAAAGAAGATAAGGAGCCTTTGTCGCCAGGACCGGCCATGCAGTGACATTGATGCATGCTGTCTTCTCACCTGCCCATGCTCTGTGATATCCTTTGCAGCAGCTGTATATGAAGCCCAAAGTTGGAACTCTGACAAGAATAACTAGCTCAGCATTCATTATTTTTCTAACCAATTAGAGAAGGGTGTAAATAAATTGCTAAATATTCTGTCAAGTCAACATAGCCTAAAAGAAAAAAACCTCAGTTTCCAAAAATATTTTCTGTTATAGATTTTTTCCATTATGAGTAGCAGACTGTCTGTCCTATAATCATTCCCTCTGTCTCTCCCTCTAGATCAAGAAAGGAGTCCTTACTCAGCTTATATTTCATCCTTGTTCATACAACACTTCTGCTGACTCTGAACTGATCAAGGGAGGAAACCTGAGTCAGGAATTGGCTGCAAATTAGGGAAGATGAGGCAGCTACTTCCTAGTTTAATGGCTAAAAGCACAACAATAAATCTCTATGTTTCCCCATTTAGAGAGCTAATAGGTACATTTACACAGCTGGTGTTAGCTTTGTGTGGTGGGTTGTTCTGTTTGTTTATTTGCTTGTTTTGTTTTATTTTGCATTTAGCTGTAATGAAAAAGGTGTACATATGCATATTTGACTTAAATACTTCACAAAACTCTAGGGGTTGCAAATGGGCCTATCAAGAGCCTTTGTTGCACTAAACCAGCGGCATCTAGCAGCAAACTTTAAAATTAAGCATTATTATGTCGTTACAGTTCTCTGTTCTTATTCCTATTCTGGAGCTGGACATGAGAACTGGGTGAGAGCTTCACCAGGATCCCTGCACCAACCAAAACCCTTTCAAGAGAGAGGGACAATACATCTGTCACATTGGATTAGAGTCAAGGTCTATGTAGTTCAGTGGTCAGAACCAAAAGGAGGTCAGCAACCAACAGATGTGAGGTAATACAGCCATGCAGCCTCCTTTTGGATATCAAATCGGCAGATAAACTGTTACAGGGTAAGAAAGTTTTAGGTCAGTTCTAATTCACAAGAGGTCATCTCAGTTACTATAGCTCAGCTAAGTGTTTGGATAAGTAAATGGATATTTGCAAACAGTTCAGCAATATCTTGGGACAAAAAAAGGCAGAGGGGAAAAAAACAAACCCTACCCTGCAAGCAAGAATGAGTAAAGCTTGTGGGAAAAGTTAAAGCAAAAGCATTATCTGATTAAAACAAACAAACAAACAAACAAAAAAAAAAACAAACCGAAAAAAAACCAAATGCCAGAGTTTGTTTAAATGTTGACTTTGTTTCTCTAAATCTCTGATCAGTCAACCCAGATCTATATATTTTCTTTTAAACTGCCATAACACAGTCAACATTGCTACCAAAGCAAACAAAAAACAGAAAACAAAATCCCTTTAAAACAAAATTTTAAAAAAGTCCAAATTCATTTCTGAGTGATCACTGGAGGTTCCTTTCAGCAATTTTTATCTTCAGTGACTGGTTCATACAACTTCACAGAATCTGTAGCTATGTTAATAGAGGTTCTTTATTTTGCAGCTCTCTTGAGGCTATCACTCCTCGCCTTCCTTATGCTTCTACAGTCCAGCAATAAAAATAACCTCAAGAAAGCTGGAACAGATCCTTCTCATAATTATGACAAATAGTTAAGCCACCCCCTTGTACTGTAATATCTGTGAGACTGAACTGCCAGAGAGAATACGTGCACACAAACTTGCATGGGCAGGCTCAAGCACACAAATTAGCAATGCAGATAAATCTGTGCCATCAAGGTGAACTATCAGTGGAAGCTCTTATATGAAACTCTGAAAATGTCTCCTACTGCACTAATCTCATTTATTCCACACAGTTTGTTCAACTCCGGAAATAATCATGCCAAAAAGGCTGACTGGGATAGGACCGGGAATGACCTCATTAGCATTTAGTGCCATCACCGTAAAATGGAGAAGATAATCAGAAAGAGGGTGAAGAAAGATAAAAGGTGTGAAATAGAAAAAGAATTTTTTTTTTTTTTGGCATTGTACTATTGGAGTTTGATGGATCCCTGTTGTCAAATGGGTGTAATTTGTAAAGATCAATGGTTTTAGTTAAACTGCAGTCCATGGTATCCCATCATCTAATTCATCTACACAGCATATGCTTTTTTCTTTTGTGGAGAAAGGAGCATAAGGTCATTCTCAAGATTTTTTATTGATGGGGGCTTTTTTGTCTGTACAGCCTAAATGAACTGTAAAACTCAAATACTTAATGGGTATTTTAGCCAATATTCTTTGTCTGCAAGGTGAAATATGCCTGATAATGATTGGAAAGATCTTGTTTCAGTACTTCCCATAAGGAAGCAACACTTACCATGCACTGCTATTGAAAGCACTGCATACTCCACTAAGTTCCAAAACACAAATTCCAAGTGTTGCCATAGAGCTGTTTACATTTCTCCAACTCCTTCTCTCTTCTTTTACTTACACATGAAATACACAGTCTCATATATCAGAGCTCATGAGCTCTGTCCTTAGCAGCTCTAAAGTACTTAGACTATCATACAGTTCCTCAGGGTCTCAGTGGCTCTTCCCTCTCCCTTGCTGAACAGTTGAGTTTAGGATGCCCAACAACCTTACTTTTTCTAGTACTTTCCTTCTCCCAATTCCTGTTGATGAGCATGATCATTATCACTGACTAAAGAGACTGCCATTAGCAGATACTCTTCTGCACTTGCTGCTGAAGGACTTTCTTACCTCTGAGGATCAAACAATTATCAGTTTCAGATGGTCTGGAAGAGGCACTAAGAAAACATATAAGAGATTTTAAAGGAACTAGGCATTACATGACAGCTTCAAATATAGTCATTTAATTCCCCTTGATAGTAGGATTGAACATATCCTTTCACAGCTCAAAGTGAGATTTTATTTTTTAATTCTACTTTTGATTTTAATGTTTGGATTATAATGTCTGCCAATTTCTCTCCTAATCATCAATGTCCAGTGACTCTTTTGCGTTCATTACACAGCAACAGTAATTCCTGTTGTACTTTTCAAAAGATTTGAAATATTTTGTCTTTCATTTCACAAAGCTATGAGACTTTTAAAAGCATCTTAGAAGTATTTGAACAAAGTGGATTCTGAAATCAAGTATCATGTATCATGACTATAGTTACATGTATAAAACATACTTTTATGCAACCATGAAGAAGCAAAAGCAAACTATCAGCTGTCTGCTTTGTTAGCTAGAAGATATGAAATTTGCCTTTTCTTTCAATTTTAATCAAGAAGGGCAAAGTCTTTAGTGAATTCTTCCTACAAATGACAGTTTGGTGAGCCTTAGGGAACACCCCACTTTAGATGTGTTTTCATCCAATGGAAATTAATTGACCCATATCCTTAAGAAGTCCTTGCTTTACATTGGAATGCACATTCTCTGCAAAAACTAAATTTTGCATAATATACCCCTTTAATCTTCATATCATACAGACATTTGCTTGTCTGAATCCTTCTTACACAGCTTCTTTCACTTTCAGTGATTACTTTATTTCCAGCTACTGCCTGGTTCTGTTGAATCACTTTCTTTTTTTAATTTTTTAAAAAAGTAAATTATTTATCTGTGAATCTACAGCATTTCCTATTGAAAACTGAATATGACTTCTATGTATTTTCATCACATTTTTGGTCATGTAATTAATTTTCTCCTGTGACCCTCTGGCAAACAAGCGTAATTCAAAGAGAATTACTTCTTAACTAGTGCCATCTTTGATCTTTGACTTTCAACTTTCCATTTTCTCTTTACTTAACTCTGTGGATTGATCTGGCCTTTACTTGTCAGCAGCGACTACTACAAATACAGGTCCCAGCAATATCAGCATTCCAAGATTTGTGGAATTCTTCTACCTTCCTGGTTTTAACAGAGGGAATACTTTCCTCATCCTATCTCTTCTGGTGTAGCCCTCCTTTTCACATTTGATTTCAAACCATAATTTTCAGTACTTTCTCTAACAGTTCTGCTCCCTTAGAGATCATCTGCTACCAGTCTTTCTACTTCTCTGAACAGCCACAGCACAGCTAGAGTTAGATTCTCTTCACACATTTCTACTAATTTGAAACATCCTTCCTTTATGTCTCAGTACAATTGGTTCTCCATCTCTCTTCAGACCATGGTTCAAATCCTGAGCTGATACAAGTGCACAGAAATCACCTTATTGCCTCAGTTATCTCAACATTTTAATGCCTTTAATTTAAACTTTAATAAAGCTTCATAATGCATCTGAAAATTCTGTAATTTTAAAAAGCATTGGAGATATATAAACAATTCCTACTTTCAAGAAAAAAAAGTTTAAAAAATTTTGAAGTAGATCCAAAGTCTTACACACTGACTATGATTCATCATGTTAGAAAAATGCATTTAAAATTGACTTTCAGTGGGTATATATTTTGCACTAATGCCACAGAGCAGAACATGATAATGCACTACAACTTGCAGTAGCTCCCTAGGGCTACAGCTTCAATAAATTGGCTGGTATCTACACAGTCAATATTTCTTAGTAAGTTCCTGAACAAAGGGATTAGTAAGACTTCTATCCAGCATACCCACAATTGTGTTTTAATTCCACATCACTATTTGCAAGGGTAGCAGTTTTAGTCCTGGTGGATTGGCCAAATTCCGATTGAGGATTTGCATTTTGCATACCTATTTTGCCCCTGCAGTTCAATTTGATATGTTTTGGCTCATCACTTCCTGCCTTAATACGTTGTAGCCTGATGCCAAGTATTGTTAAACAGCTGCTGTACTTCCCCTGAGAGGATTTCAGTAATGTGTGACAAATTCCTACAGATACGTCGAAATAAAAGGTGCTGCATTGGATTGTATACAGTGTCTGAGGAACTCAAATGGGACTTTCATATCCCCAGTGCCTCATTTTCATAGCTTTCCAAGGAAGAAAAGAAGGAATTATCTACATATTGAGATAAGATGGATCTGAGGGACCTAGGTATCAAGGGAAATACTTGCATAACATAGGAAAGTAAAAAAATTATAGATTGTACCTACTGTAAAGCGAAGAGCTAGAGAACTCTTAATAAATAAAGACCTGTAGGGCTTCTTCCTTGTCATTCCCATAAATAAATTTGTTAGGTTGATTTCTTTCACATTTCCTTTGGAAAATATAGCATATGAAGAATTACGATGGGTAGATGGAAACTGAGATCTAACCTAAGTTTTATCCAAATTTATAAAATAATTCCTTATCTTTGAGTATTTTGTTACTGCTTTTCAATATACATATGTAATTAATAGTCATTGCTATTAGTTAATATCTTTAATTTTATTGACATATTCTCAGTACAACTGCTCTCAATGCTTAATAGAATCAGCACAACTCAAAAACCAGCAGCTAATGTAAATGTGATTGAAATTGTAGTCAAACTAAAACTAATGGAAGATTGCCATTTTATGACACCTTTCTATTTCTTCCTTACAGAGAGGAAATAGAGCATACCACTATCTAAAAAAGTGGATGATGAAATAACTAAAAGCTGTATCAGAAGAGGAGAGCCATACATATGTTTTCTATAGTACTTTTAAAATGTTATCTCATGAGTTTTAGTCTCTTAAATTTAAATATCTAAACAAGGATCTTGCAAGTCCTTGCAGGTTACATAGTGGAAGATATTTATTTGAGCACAGACTTAAGGTGAAGGAAATGTATCAGAAGAAAGGGAAAGCTCTCAGTCTGCAGGTCGTGACTGTTTCTTTGTAGGACAGCAGCAAAGACGTCATCCTCAGAACCACACACCAATGAAGTCAATGGGACTTAAGCTAGAGATTAATGCTGCAGCTATGCTCAACAGCTGCCCTAAGAATTGCCCAACAGTGTTAGACAGAAGTTGTTGCCTGCTGGTTTCATTACTGCTGAAGCAGGGATAAAACGACAAGCAATTGATGTATCAGAGTGGCAAGGGCTTTGAACAGAGCTCTTGATGTCCTAACTGGGCGCTAACCTCTTCTGCCATCTTCTGTCAGAAGGTTTGAGTAACCTTCTTTTCATTCCCTAGGGCAGTTTCCAGTCAGTCTGGTAATAAGCATCTTTGTATACCCTTTCTCAATCTTGCTTTTGCATTCACACATGCAACATTGCACATTTACTTTGCAGAATCAAGCCATAAACTCTGCACATCAGCAGATCTACTCAGGATTTAACAATCTATCTAAGAGAAGATGCCCCATTATCAATATCCTGCTGACCTACTGGTAGACCCTTAATCAGGAATATAGGATAATAAGAAATATTTATGTGATTTTCAGGTTAAATAAAACCAAGGCAGATTGACTTAGACATGATATACTAGCAGAAAGTATTAGAAATTAATATTGAAGACAAAAGATACTTAACAGGTTTTAAGCACTAAATTACTTTGAAAAATTAATGACTTAAAATATTATGCATTTTAAAAACTTTTGGAAAAAATATGTTTAATACATCGTTAATTGGATGTCCTGAAAATAAATTTATTTTATCTAAAGACAGACTTTACACTGTGCAAAATTAAGCAATGGAAATGAGATGAATAATGTCCTTGAATACATGGGATTATATCTCCTTATAAAATGCCCTTAACCTTGAAAATAATACAGGAAACAGAAGGGAAAAGAAAAAAGAAAATATTAGCACCGCACTAAAGATGTTCAAAATTATATAGGCAATATTTACTGAATCCTAGGAACTGTTAGTGTGCTGGCTGTAAATGAAGTTTGCTGGCTAAACATCATGTGTGTGACAGAAATTCTGGTATGGCAAATGCAATTCCACCATCTCTGTTCTGTTTGTTCTCATCCAAGGCCATATGTTTAACAGTGTACACATTTTATATCCACATCTGCTGCTGCCATCTCCCTTTTGTCCCTGTTTCTCACCAAGCCACAAAAAGCATCACAAACAAGAACAAAGGACATCCTGTTAAAGCTGAGTCTAGGCCAGTAGTAAACAAACTATTTTGCTTTGTCTCCAATGCTATTACTTCATTTCTGATAGTTTCTGTGCACTTAAATTTTAGACAAAGAAAGACCTATTAGTGTCTGCCTCTGTTAGGAAATTTCAGATTTAGAAATTTGAATAAGCCTCAGCTTTCCTAAGATCCTTTAGCTTTAATTAGTATTCCATGAGCCAAAGAGTTGAGTTTCTTACGAGGAGACAGTGAAGTAAAATTGTAGTGTTCCATTTCTTTGATCCTAAAGTCTAGTAAACATTGAAACATCTTCTTTCATTTTTCTTTTCTTAGAGTTTAATTGGTATTAGACTGAAGGTGTGGAAGAACATGTTATCCTGTAGAAAACCTTCATGTCTATTAAACAATATTTTAAATTAGGAAGTTCTATTGATTAACCAAACCAACATACCTCAATCTTCATGTAACAATTGAAATCTATTTTCTGAAATAATACATCTTCTCAATGTCTACTTACAGGGACTGTCATGAGCCTCGTGGAAATGAAGGTTTGTTGAAGGGCTCCTATTAATTCAGTCTGATTACCATTGCATCTTATAATCAGCCTCATATTTTAGTATGAATAACATGCAATTTCAGAGACTGTGAAACAGCATTTGGTTTGTACATCTTTATCAACATCAATCCAAGCTGCAAGTTACTTATTAAACAGTACAATTTGGTTTAAATGCATCTTATAAAATGTGAATTTCTGAATTCTATATTCTAGCTAATTTGGCTTTCAGAGAAACTATCATTTGGAGAATTTGTAAATACTGGAAACATGGAGGGACTCTTGTTGTGTATTGATCTAACTATCATAAAATGGTCTGTGAGCTAGTAAGAGTGGATGCTGCTGTTCCTTTTCTCCATATCTTCTTACACGTATAACCAGAGTGCTTTAATGTATATCTTCTGTCAGATAATATGTTAAAACTACTGTGCATCTTTAAGAGGCTGTTAGACACTGATTTCTCATAGACTGCAATCAGCTCTTTGAAATTGTAGTGTTTGTGACAGAATAAACTCCATTAACTTGTTTTATTAGTACTGTGCGCAGTCAGGAGAAGCAATGCTGCAGAACATGATGAAATGACTAACAGTCTTCATCGTTGCACAGCAGAATGTTTTCTCCTTACACAGAATATATAATTATTGTTCACATAAACAGGTAGATTTCTTTTTTCATCCTTCTAAGGTAATATTGGGAAATCTAAGACCCTTATTCATGAGAGAAATAAAAAATAAATTAAGCTTTCTCCCACCCCTGCTCTGTTCAATTTGTAACCATGCTGCTGTTGTAATTTTTGTCTATGTTTCAGAGAATGACCTATCAAATATAAAACCAATTCTAATTCAATTGGTTACTATAATGACAAAGCAATTCAACAAAGCCAAAGCAGCCTGAGAAAGGAAAGATTTACTGACCAACTGATTCCCAGAGGACCATTAGTCAAATTTTGACAGCTTGTACACAAGGTAAGCTGCCAAGCTGAGTAAATGAAAGCAGAACAAATCCAGGAGGAGAAACTACAGCTTGCTTTATGTAAGTAAATATAAGTCAGCTATCACAGAATCACTATATATTTCAGAAGCAGGCAGGTATTCTGTACTGCAGATGGTACAGCTGCCGGTGCTTATCTGAAGAGAAAGGTATTCTATTCCAGAATAGCTCTTGCAGCATTACGTTAGCCAATTCAGAAATATAAACAACTTTTTCTCTTCTCCTTTGCCTCCATTTTCTGCTGATTTTTTGCTTTGCCCATTTAAGATGAAAGTCAGGTTCTGAGCTGACTAGCTGCATGGGACTCCCAGTATAAATGTCAAGCATTTTAGCCTAACAAATTATAGGAAACATGAAGCTGAGCAATCACAAAGGAAATGATTGAAAGGAAGAGTCAGTACAGATGTAGAATAATGAGACACAAGGAAAAAAACTTTAAAATTCAATCCAGCCTATTTTTTGCCAGCAAAATAATGAGTTTATGATTTGCAGATTGAATATAACTAAGCAGTAAGGTACTTCTCATAACAATGATTTATAGAGTCACCCTTCTGGGTTTACAGTCACCCTTCTGCTGGATAAAAGTTCCTTTTGCATTAGAGTAATGTCTGTTCTTGCTATTATAGTTAAGGGACTGTCAGCCTTTTCATTATATAAACCCCTATATTCAGGAGCTTGTAATTTGTTCATAAAAATTCTTAACATGCTGAAACTTGAAATAAGATTTTAGTCTAGGAGCAGTTTTTATAATATATTCTGAAAAAAAAAATCATTAGACGAATTTAAACTAATAAAAAAATTTTCGTGTTTGCTGTCTTATTCAGCTCATATGTTGCACATTGTATTCCTTTTAATACTACATTATTGGTTCTGGTGTCCTAAGGCACATACACATATATATATGTATTCATGAATAAAAAATAAAAATCTCACCAATGTAACAAAAAAAAACCCTCCCACAAACAAAAACAAAAGCAAAAATCCCCAAACTAAACAACAACAACAAAGCAAACAAACAACAACAAAAAAAAAACCAACCAAAAAGCAAACCACCAAACCAAACCAATTCAACAAAAAAACCCTCAAACACAAAAACCCCCACAAGCATTATGCATACCCATCAGCTACTTATTCTAAATTTGAGTAGATGTTTCAGGCTGTGGATCTATAATATGCAAATGCACATATTCATGCCACTGTTCTGAAGGTCAGAATGGAGTAGAAGTTAAACCCACAAAGGTCAGAAATTAAGTGTTATGGCTGAAACTCTATCCTGAAAGGACAAGAGCATCTATTTCAGTTGGCCCAATAATGTGAAAGTTCACAAGGTAAAGAGCCTCACTCACCAGGCATAAACTCTGAAAAGCTTTTGAAAATTATGCTTGCAGAGCCACATTGCTGAAAGAGGACTTCCTGCTGCAAAATGATGTCTTTGTCATACTGGCAACATGGAAAGGAGTACAACATATTAGATGTTAGGATTTGTTAACATTTAATAATTATACCTCTAAGAAAAAGAACCTCTAACTTGAAAAGACCAAAAGATTTTGGGTTGTCAGACTTGTCCTTTACACATGAATTTTCCTGCCTTCTCTTCTTTCTATAACCAATATCTTGTTTGTCTTTTTCTGCAAAAATAAAAATGTTGCCTTCTACTTAAATTTTCCTTCAGCTGTTCTGAAGTGCATCAGTGTGCTTTGCACCACTGCTAACCACCTCATTTGCCTCTCACCGCTATTGCCAAAGCATGACCCCCTCACCTGTTGCTACTATTTTGAATGCTCATAATCCTGTGATAAAATTTCCTTGTTGTCGTCTTCAGTCCAACAGGGTCTTCAAATGTATTTTCTGAAACAACATCAATATCATCTTCAGTCAGAATATTTTGTTATAAACCATACTGAGCATCTCTTTCAAATAACCCATTGCTGACAATTTCCCCAATAATAGAGACCATTTAAGGAAGACTGATGCTGACATTGGATGCCCCAGGAGACATACAAGTAAATTATTAGTAACACTAGGAGTCTTTAAAAAGGAAATGATGGTAAGTGTGGTTTCTCCACCTAAAACAGCTACTCCTGCCCCCTTAAAAGAAATCATAAATCTTTAAGTCTGAGCACATTCCCAGAGGAAGGGCAGATCCAGGTAGAAATGTTTCCCTTTGAAAAGTCTGAATAAGAACAAAAACAGATGGGAAAAAAATCAAGTTACTGGTACTTCTCATTAAAAGTCAACATTGGTTCTTTCGCTGCACCTAATTTAGTACATCCAACTGGGGTGCAATGGTAGCTACAGAGACTACCTTACCTCCATTACCAAGCAGTTTAATAAGAAAGTTAGGATTGTGTGTGTTTTCATTTTCTCTCATGGTTCCCTGTCTCAAACATGCTCTCAGGCCACACTCAGAGGCTCTACAAGGATCATGTCTCTTGATTTTGCCAGTCTTCCTTTGCACTGTTCACTTCTGGACATCAGTCCACTTCCTTACTTCTGCAAGAAGAGGATCACTGGCTTTGGCTCAGCTTGAAGGATGGTTACAAAAGAGGCTAACACATTATAAAGCACTTTACTGAGAAAAGTTCCTCTTCATCTCTGACATCTTCCTGTGCAAATCTGGAAATCATTCAGTTCCCACGTAACATCACATCCTTCATGACACCTATTTCAGTTTGAACCGACCTTTCCACATAGATCTTTCTGGAGAAGACAAAATGTCTTGGATTTTGCCAAAGGGTGACAGCTCTTTCTCAGACTTATTCATCCTGCCTTTGGGCTGCCTCTTCTCAGAACTTTTCTACCTTGGATTTGACAGTCCCTGAGGTGACTGTGAAAGTCTTCTTTTCCAGGTGCAGCAGAGGTGACCTGAGATGACAAGAAAAAAAGAACTGCAGAATACTTTAGGTTGGAATGGACATTTGTGGTTTTCTGGTGCAAACTTTTTTCTCAGAGCAGGGTTAATATAATGTCAGCTTCCCCAGGGGTGTGTGCAGCTGAGTTTTGAGTGTCTTCAAGACTGGACATTCCTTAGACTCTCTGAACACCCAGTTCCAGTCTCTGATTGTCCTCATTGTGAAAAGCTTTTTCTTTACATTCAGGGAAACTTAGAAACGAGTTTTGTCTGTTATGCCTTTTTCTTTTGTTAGGTACTTCTGTGAAGAGCATAGCTGCTGTGCTGAAAGGTCACACTGCAACATCACTGTATTCTACCATTAGAACCTTGGAGACAGCAATTGTCACCACACATTCTTCTGGACAAACACAGTTCCCTCAGTTTCACGTGCATCATATGCTTCAGCCCCTTAACCATATTTCAGTGGTCCTCTGTTGGAATTGCTCCAGTTTATTAATTTCTTCCTTTTACTGGAAGTACTGTTTTATGTGTGCTTGTAGAACGTGGTTAAGTGTCTTGGATAGCCTAACTCTGATTTCAGGGGTACAGTGCAGAGACATCTGGGCCACTGGAAGGCACTGGCCCTGGACCAGCAGAGCTTTTTCTCTTGGATCATCTGTCTCACTGTCTGTGATACAAATCATGCTTCAATCAGCAGTTTATAATGACTGCCATAAACAATGAGTGATAGAGAAGGTATTCACATTGTGAAAGAAATAAAGCATCTGCTGCTGACCTTTGCATGAAGCGTTTTGAGGCCAAATGTCAGATTACAGATTAGCTGACAATATGCTCTTAAGGGTATACACAGTAGAATATTCCTGGTGACTTTCATATGAGAAATATATTGAATTTCATCTGGTTTACAGAAAGTGTCAGCAAACATATTTTGCTCAGTTCCTCTTATCCACATACCATACCTTGCTGCATTTATAGAATTTAAAAAATACACTTATAATTAATCTTTTTATCTAGTGTTTCGAGAAGCTCTACCAAAAAAATCACGTCTGGTTGCAGAGAAAATTTTTGCTTAATTCCCCATGTTAAAATTCACTAGTCACAGTGAGATTTTCATGCTATTAAATGGGTGACTGAATGTTTTGCTATCACTAGCTGATGCCTGCATGATACGCTGTTTCATTTCCTATGAAGTATACACAAGGATCTCTCTGCCACAGGTCCTGACTGACCACAGGTGTCACATGAATGCACAGATATAATAACAGAGTTAATAGAGCTGCGTGTGTTTGCAGAGCAATTTCTGAAACTACATGGATGGAGTAGAAGGATCTTGACTGATCTTTTTTCCAAAAGTCTATCTTTATTAAATGGTAAACTAATACCCGTTGTAACAGCTGAAACTGAAAGGTTTCATGGCCGTTCTGTAGGCAGAACTATACTGTGACTAGTTGAGTGAAATTTAGAACTTAAATGTTCAAGCCAGTCACATGAAACCTTGTCAACCTGTTCCTCCTTCAGAATGGTACTGCATTTCAGTGACCATCATCTGTAACAGAAGTCATTCTTTAAAATACAGAATGAAAATAAGTAGAATAGAATATCATGCTCTGAAAGAAACATTCAGCACTGGCATATGCAGTGTTACATGGCCAATCACCTCTAAGTAAAAACAATCCAGGTTTATTGTAAACCCTTAAAATTGAGGTATTAAATTTTGACAGTGTTGAGAAAGTTTCTCATATTACCAAACTCAAAAAAAATGTCAGTGCTACCAGTTGCAGAAAGATTAGGTTTGACAGGATCAAGAATACACGAGTACGTGATCACCTCATCCACCATTTTGGGTTACTTCAAAATGAATAAGCAATCTGTGAAAAATGAAGAGAAAATATTTCAGGAGTACACTGTCAAACCAGGTTCCAGGTCAGTAGTATAACTTAGAGGTCTGCCCTTGGCAGGGAAGTTGGAACTAGATGATCTTTAAGGCCCCTTCCAACCCAAACCATTCTATGATTCTATGATTCTAATTTAATTTTCTAAAAATGACTGAATGAAATCTTTGTGAAACTTTTAATACTACCCCATAATAATGGATGAACACAAATATGAAATCACTGTAATGACCTCCAGAGTATGGTTGGTTATGCTATTCTAAATATCTTTTGTTTACAGAGGTATTGATTACACTGCCAAAATAAATTGACTTGCATGAATACAATCTGGGAAACAAGAATTTAAATTTCTAGTCTAGATCTTCAGCTGATGAATATGGATAAATGCTCATTGATTGCATCTAATTCTCATCAGCAAGGCTTTGACCCTCCATATTCACTGCAGTAAAGATATAATTTCCTAT
>VZRL01000216.1:378902-420088 GCA_013397895.1 Origma solitaria | reverse complement strand
AAAAAAAAAAAAAAAAGACCCTACCACAAATTCCAACTGTTCCTTGTATGTTAAATCAAAATCAAGGTTAAATACACAACTTGAAAAACATTCACATAGTATTGCAGATAAAATCATGCAGGCTAATTTGAAATTATGATTAATTTCAATCGATTTCTGATTCTAATGTTCCAGTTCACACCTGCAAAACAGAAAATGTTATTTAGTATAGTACCTCTGTGTCCAAGAAATTTACCCAATTATTAATCAAATATTTAGGATTGTTCTTCCTTTTTCTAGTGAACAGCATCTTCTTCATTGACTAATCTAATTATATAATTATATTCAATAGGATGAGGTTAGTCACCTGAAATAAAAATGGAAGGAATGAACTCTTATTACTTGAGCCAACTGTTTTGAGTCTATGTAATACTACTGAAGCTTAATTGCAGACAAATACAGCTGTTGGTATTTGTTTGATGATGACTCATGAAGCTACAGATAACAAAGCTCTTTTTGCTAAAAAACCATTTAGACCCGCCGTGGCTAGTATTAATATCTGATCATGTTTATAGATATTTTGAACTATAGCTATGGTAGGAATATTTCTGGAGTTGAAATTTCCCAGAAAAATATTTATTCTTATATTCAGCTTAAAAATTTGGTAAAGCTTAGTCTCAAGTAAGAAAATTCAATCTACCATATTGAGGCATGTCCCCTGTGGCATTTGTAGAAAACACTATATTTCTTTATAGTTAAAAAAAAAAAACAACCAAAAAAACTCTTAAGGAGAATATACCTCTCAATGCAGTTTGAATCCCTGGGGTTTTTTTCCTGAAAAGAAACTACCAGGCTTGGACTGATCCTATTAAGATTTGATGTGTTTCCTTGAAACAGTTATATGGCATTTTTAATATAGGCCCAGATGCAAATATGGAGTTGGGCATTTTATGCAAATCTAAGGCATAATGAAGATATCTAAAATGTAATAAAGAGCCAGATAATCCTGTTGCAGATATCTGTATTTTCACGGTATTGGTTATTAAATGTTCAATGTTCTTCTAGCACCATGTCTAACTTTTTTCCCCCATATTTGAAAGATACTTTTTGTATCCAATTTTCTTATTATTTCCTTTTGTACCTAAGCCCTTCTGGCATCAATTAATTTGTTAGACATACTCAGAGCTTGCCTAACATAGCAACAGCATCGATCCGCTTCATTCAGGCAGTTTTATATAGCCAGAGAACATCAAGTCTTTCAGGGAAATGCTTAGAGATTGTACCACTTTTATAAGGAGTGAAAGACAGGTATTTCAACTCCCTTCAGCCAGAAAGAGTTCAAATCTACTCTGTCCAGACTAGAAAAAAGGACATAGTTGTTTGAAGAGGCTGGATTGAAGTGGTGGTGTCTTCTCTGCTTCTGCTGCCTCAATAGACCATGTACTTCGTGTCAGGAGTACTGCATACCCTGAAGTGGAAAAAAAAGAAAAAAGGAAAAATTCTGCATTTTGGCTTCCCCTCCATTAAGGACTGTTTATGACTGCACTGTAGGGTAATTATGTAAAATACACAGAAAGCGCACTCAACAGCTTTCTCAGTATCAATCAGTTGTGACATCAAAGGCAAAGTGGCCTCTATTTAGCATTTTCCTGTCAATAAATTGTATATTTTCTCCCAACTTCAAGGCAGGGAGAAGTAGAATTGCCCTAGTGTTTCAGAGCAGAATCACACTCATACAGAGAAACCCAGACAGCATCCTGAGGCATATGAAGGGGAGTGTGGGAGGAAAGCTGTGTGAAGTATCCATCAATTTTATGATGGTACAAAGTTCAAAATGGAGAATTTATGTTTACTGGACCACATGGGCACTCAGGAAAGATACAAACCAGTTGAAAAGCAATTGGGAGGAGGAAATGAGGGCCAGAAGAAATGTTGAGACAGCTAAAATCACATGTTCTGTAGTAAAAGATCAAGCTTGTTTGTTTCTGCTAAAAGAATGCAATGAAACACCTGAAAACCGTCTTCAAATATGAGAATACCCAAAACCCCAATGGTTTTAATTCTAGCTCGGGAGATACAGGTTAGACTTCAGGAAAAGTTTTCTAAATGCCAGGATGGTTAAACAGTGGAACACAACACCTAGGAAGCTGCAGGAATATTTTGCATGAGGAGATTGGACAAAAATTTTAGGTATAGCTAATCCTATCTGTGAGGAAGGAAGATGGACTAGATGACTTAATTATCTCAATTTTGGATCAATTAATATTATTTTGATTGGATGTGTTTCAATTTTGATTTAGGACTGAGTTGAAGATGACTGGTATATTTTTGTTCATAAATAAACAGGCACCTTAGATTAAGACCCAAATAAGAATATGACTGTATGTAAACCATACAATCAATATTTGAAAGATTTCGCTATTTCTAGCATAGCTTTTGCCACTGTCATTTAATGTTATAGAAAAAATATGAAGCTTAACTACTTTTTAACTCTTCTATAAATTTTCCCTGACCATTGAAGAGAAATAAATATGCACACTTCTTATAAAATATCCATAGTAGAGGTTAAAATTCTAGTAGAGGTTAATATTTACAACTCTTTTCTGCACCAAACCTGCAGAGATGTTTAATTTTCTCTGTTCCTAACAGCATCAAATAAAGCAAACAAATAATATTAATGCAGAGGCAAACAAAATAAATGAGTCAGGTAATTATAAAAAGAACATTGACCTATTAAAAATTGGTCTGATCTTCAAGAATTCTCAGCATAGCAGGAGTAATGTTATTAAAAATAGTAGAATCATGACAAGTATTCATTAGAATTTGCATACGTGAGAATGCACTTAATTACAAATTGCATTCTGCAATTTATTTAGAAGCTGCAAATCAAAGCAACAAAGAATAAAGGTTTAGGGAGTTAGGGTGCTGAAGAATCTTCTAGTACAAATGTTCTTAAAAACAAAAAATTTGAGAAGTTCTAGGATCTTTCCACGACCAAATTATTTAAAAGAATAAATAAAGTTCAGAAATACTAATGTTTGACAGATAGGCATTTACTATAGGTAATGGAAAATTATCCAAACTAGATCAGAATGGCGTTTTATATCTAGAAGTAGATATGCTTAAATATTGTGTCAATTGAAGGCAAAATACCATATGCAAATCAGGAACTCAACTAGCAAACTGCAGGTGTAATAAATTTCATGGATTGTGTAATTTCCATGCGGATTTTTTCAGCCGCCGTCAGCACTGTGGTTTAAATGCTCACGCAGAGCAGTCCCTGCCCTGCCGTGCTGAGTCAGCACCTGGGGAGTTCTGTCTCACTGCAAATCCAAAAGCACTGAGGGAGCTCACTGCCTCTCTGGAACCCTGGGCTGGAGCTGGGGGCATGGAGCAGCTGGAAGAAGAACAAGTAAATGCAGAGAGAAGGAGACCAGAGAGGATAGAAGGGTTTGAGAGGTGAGGAAAGGAAGGTGACAGAGAAAGATGACAAACAAGAGGAGTCTGTGATGCAGTAAACTTCAACTTCGCTTCACTGCAGAGGAGATGCTAAGCATTTTATAAGAGCGTTCATTTCCCATGTGCAGAGAAGTGCAGACAATGTATGGAAGAAATTTCAAAGTCAGTATTTGAGAAAGTAACTGGAAGGACAACTGAGAAACAGCTATTTAAAAAAAAACAACAAAAAACACATAAAAACAGAATCCGTAGATTTTTGTTTGTTTTAAGCAGGAAAGGGCCTTCCTAGTGGAAGGAGAATCGCTCAATTTTCTTAATCATCTGGAGGTACAAGAAACTAATTCTTTCATTATTTACTGCTTCCAATTTTTTCCTAGAGTTCAGGATATTTGCAGGGCAGTCCATGAAGGCCTTAAGGCTTAAGCATTGTTAGGTTCTTCATTGTCTAACTGCTACACCCAAAAATGCCATGTAGTATTGCTGTACCTCACGGACACTTACAGCTCATGTCTAACCCAATAGACAACTGCCCAAATATTGACTCGGCCCAGATGGGATTGCTCAGGTCAAAATGCAGTTAATATTTTAAAGGAGAGGCAGTAGATGTTTACCTAAAGACAAGTAAATGGAGCAAGTTGTCCTTTGTTACTATGGAAAAGAGGTGGGAAATAATGTGATAATTGCTACTTAGTAATGAATATTTTCAGTATTTCTCAATGCCTGTTGTTTGATAAGTCTGTACACTACATTTCTGAAGGAAATTTCACAGCCTAGTACTATCATGTTTCTATTATTTATTATTGTTACCAGCAGTAAAACAAGACGTTCAGATTCCACTTTACTTGCAAAACTTTCAGAGCTGATCTTACAAGACAGGTACAAGAGCAATAACATTGGGACGAAGCCAGGGAAAATATTCATGTAGCATTTTCACTGGGTTCTTTGGTTCTCTTGATATAGAGCACACGCAGCCTCGAGGGTGCTCTTGATTGTTATCTCTGCAGCTGAGTGATTTTTGGAGGTCTCGCTGAATACAAGGGTCACAACCTAGAGTCCATTCTTATCTGGTTTAATAAAAAATGACAATGAACTGTGCAATTCTCCATTGTCCCCTCAAGCAAAATGAAGGTGAATGTCACTCCTGTCTGTACAGCCAAGTCTAATTGCAGTATTAGGGTCCAGAGCATGAAAATTCACTCCACCAAGGGTTTTAAAAAAATCTATGGAAGCACTGCAGTTCAGTTTGCACATCCCCAGGTTTACTAAGTTTTATCAAAACCTCCAAGGAGATTTTTGCTCTTTCAAACTGGATTGTGTGTACTGTTTACAGCTCAGCTTCATAATAGGTCATTGAAACAGTGATATATTTCTGCATAACAAAATGTTCTTTTTGTTCAGCGCTCAGGAAAACACAGAGACCTCATAATCTGTTATGTGATACAGTAAAAGATAGGACTGAGTGCACCTTTTGCAAGTTTACAGGCAACAGAAAATTGGAAGAGTGGTTGATACAGCAGGCAGTTTTTCTGTCTTTCAGACTGGTCTTTCAAAGAGACCTCAATAGTCTGGAGAAACAGGAAGCAGGAACTTCATGAAGTTTGACAAAGAGAAAAGACAAGTCCTGCTCCTGGGGAAGAATAACTACAGGATTCCTGACAATAGTGTATGGAGTTAGCCACCCACACTTCCCATCATGGGACATTTATGGTCAGGGAGCTTCTGTATGACAGTTGCACTAATCCTTCATCAATCAGCAGTTCCTTCTTCCATCCGTTCAGTTGAAGTGTATGATCTGTCCTTGAGACAAGTTCAAGAATTGTGAATATCCCCTTTGTGGAGGGAAGCCTGTATCTGTTCATACTGAGTTTCTGCATGAACTCTTAGGCAGATTCCAACTTGAGTTGCCGCCTCTTTTAGTGTTGAGAAAGTGGTGGTTAATGGGGTGGCAAGGTTTCATCTCTATGTCTGTCCCAGATGAGAACACCATGGTTTCTAACCTGCTGCCGATCCAATCTCAGCTGAAGCTCACATTGAGTAACAGCCTGCCATTAGTAAGGGTTTTGGCTCCCAGAGTCATTTGGGTTTAGAATTACTTCAAACCCTGGGGTTGCTCTAGGACTGCATATACCATTTCTAAAATTGAAAACAGGCACTAACATCAGAAAAGCAAGCATTGCATGACATGACTGTAAGCAGGCAAGAAGGGCCTTAATTCTCACTTGGGAGCTAGAGTAAGAGCAAAGATGAAAGCTCTAGAGCTCCAGATATTACTATATTACTACCAAGCCTGCCACTTCCTCACTTCCTTCCTTCCTTCCTTCCTTCATTCCTTCCCTCCCTCCCTCCCTCCTTCCTTCCTTCCTTCTGGCTCAAAGTATCTGGAAACTGAAAGACAATATTTCAGCGTGAGGTCAAAATTTTTACTTGAAACTTTCTTTTTTAAAGTAGTCAACATTATCTTGATTGACTCAATTCCAAATACTAAGAATGCCTTGCTTGTCCAGAACTTCACATCCTGTAAAGGTGAAACCTCCAAAATCAAGAATTTAAATACAAGAATATTGTGGAAAAAGAATATACAGTTGTTCTTTCACTCTGCTTAGTCTGATTTGAAAATCCAGGAGAAGAAAATCCAAAAAGCATTTAAAAAAAATTAATCAAGCCTGTTGTTGAGCAGAAAGAAAATCAAGTACCAGCACATCGTTACTGGAGAAATTGTGCTCTACAAGCAAATGAAAAAAGAGAAACCTTAATAAAGGTTCTTGAAAAATGGGCAACAAAGACTTTACACTTCTTCTGCTTGATGATTCTTTAATGGCTGCAATCCTGCAGGATCACAACCAGGAAATAGAAGAGAGTGTCAGTCCTTTGTCGAACAATTACTGTGTAAGTGGTTAAAGAGATAAGATTATAGTAAGCGGGGACATTGTAATCCATTACTTATAAGACTAATTTGGTCCTTATTTTCTGGGAACTTGATTCCAGGGCAAAAAAATAGCTTGCTTTTTCCTGCAAATTTAAAAACCAGACAAACTGGCAAGCAAAACTTCCCCATCCATTGAACCGTAGGAAGGTTCATTGTTTTTACACACATCCTCCTTTCTCAGTATCATATTATTCCCTACATTTCCATAATGCCTATTAATAAACTTTGATCCAACCTTGCAAAAATCCAGATACGTGGGAATGCTCAGATGGAACTTTTTTAAGCCTAGTGTTCAAAGCTGTGATTAAATGTAAGCGACAAATTGCAGCAAACCATTCAGCGAAAGGCTTTTGAACATACAGATTTTAGTAAGAGAAAGAATGCTTTTACTTGATAACTAATATTTTTAAAAACATTTGGCTAAAATCCCCATTAAAGGGAAAGGAGGACAGGAAGTCATATTGCAGAAAGTTTAGGTCATTAAGAGAGAATTTAGGTGCCTAAATCCTGCCAAATTATTGAAAGAGAGAGGCTTTCTTGGCTCCTCCAAAGACGATTGAGAGCAATAGGAAATGGGTTCATTTTACCTATCTTTAGACTCATGACACTGCCTTAAGTCCTTAGCTGTAAAGAATTGCCTTTCAGACATGTTTTTCTCTCATTGATTGTGAAGAGAATCTAGTCAAACTTGACAACTTTGGTCCTTCAGGTCAAGTGTCTGAGAGAAGATAGGATGATTAGACCTGGATGCAATAATAATCTGATGAAGTGCTGTTAAAGAAAAGTGAGCCAGGCTGAGTACTGGACCCAAACTGCTTCACTGTGAGCTGAGTTAGCACCCAACGCTTCATCTGTTTTGGGCTGCTCCAAGCAGCTGGGATGGGCCAGCATTAAAAGCACAGATTACGAAGCAGCTGGGGCTAACTTTTCTCAGTGCCAATGGTCACCTCCTCACTCAGTTTTGTTCAGTATAAGGAGTAAGACTCAGAAAATCTAAGAGTTTAACTGCTCTCAGATTTGGAAATAATTTTTTCTTTAATTACTTCTGAATCTGTCTGTTCACCTCAGTTGAAAGTCCAAGGAGCTTGAGAAAAGGTTTGAAATTTATTGTCTTAGTTCAGTGCCTGATGTTGGTATCTGGAAACGCCTGATGTGACTGCAGCTCCTGAAGGAATCTGAATGTTAGATTTTATCTGACATATTATATATGGTTAAACTGCTGTAGCACACAACACAACAGCAGACTTCAGACTGAAATCAAGGCAAGTGCCTGAGCATCTGTTTTGCCAAAGTCAGTTTAAATTTAGGGCAGGGATATCCCCACAGCCACAACAGCAACTGCGACGTACCTTAAATTTCGGTGCTCCATTTTATGCAAGCAACAACTGAAACACATAGAACTCAGGGAATAGAAGTGACAAGTACAGAATGCAGAAATCCCTGGCCTGCCCCTTAGTCTAGGCTATGTATTTCCTGAGATATGGCTTTGTGACAGGTGAAAAAGAGGCACATCATTTTCATTTACGAGAGGCTGTAATCAGAGGACACCACAAATAGCCAAACACGGTGTTTACACACAGAGTGCTCCCATGTTGTTGCAGTCACTGTCATACTATGCTATTTGTATTTCAGAATGAGGCAAATTAAAAGAAGAAAAGAATAATATCAGATAGTCAAGGACAGAAGGGTTCTCATGTTCTGTTCAAAAATTGCAGCACAGCTTCTATACCCCAGAGGAAGAGAAGGAAGCTTAGCAGTAGCTGTGTGCAGTGATCACCTGGGGTTTCTTCCAGATGAAAACATATGTGATGTAGGTGATATTTAATGTTGTTCTTATGTGTTTAAAACAGAAACTATCACCTGGGCATAGATCTTTTATTATCAGTCAGATTCTTTTGACAATTTTCAATTACATTTCTGAATTTTTATTATATGTTAATGGACTATATTAATTAAAGCAGACTGCAATGCACTAATAACAATTAATTCAACCTAGGGTGCCTTAAAGTGAGATTTTATGAGAGCTGAAATTCTCCATGGATCTCTAATTTACATTTACAACACAGGGAGCTATACTTCTGGACACTTCTACTTGGCATTCTCCTCCAAGCCAGCACAGTAGTGTGAGACCAGGATAGGGGAGGTGATGAGAGACTAGGGTGAAGAATTACAATGTTCTGAAGTGTTAAGAGAGTCAGTAGCTTTCATTGGTCTCAGTGGATTAACACATGTAACCCCACCTGGTAATATATACAGTTTTTAGAAAGCAGAGCACAAAATCTAATAGAATGTGCAATTGGTTATTGGTGAAGAGCATTAGCTCGATAATAAACACACTCCAAATGTACCTGCTCCCCCTGGGAAATAGCCTCTCTTGTTGTTAGTCCTTTTGTCATTCATGAGTAATATGTATTTAACAGAAATCTTGGAACAGGAAATGAAAAACTGAAGATGATAAATCTGTTCCACTTAGACAATAATCATATAACACTGTGGCCAGTTAGTTTAATTTATAGACACCATTCCCCCTGGAAATCTTAGGTAGAGAAATTTAAAAAAAAAAGGCAGGGGAGGGAGATGGGGAGTGAAAAGATAAAAATTGGTACAAAGCATCTCTTACCCACTGGAGCAGTTAAATGGAAGAAAAATACTAATTAAGATTTCACTGCTGCAAAGCAGTATTTACAGTAGCTGGACAGGAGTTTTTCAAGGGTTCACCCTCAGTTCCTTGCTAGAAGCCCTACACTGAAGTGTGACTTGGTCATATTTAACCTGTCATGCCTCTCTCTATCTGTTTTGTTTTTTTGGTTTTTGGGGGGTTTAGGGTTTTTTGTTTGCTTTTGTGGGGTTTTGTTTGTTTGTTTGTTTGTTTTTGCTTTTTGTTTTGGCTTTTTGCTTGTTTGTTTTGTTTTGTTTTGTTTTTTTTCTGAAGAGAAGAAACGTTTTTGGACACCTGTGGCTACAAGAGATTACTAATCCATAAACATTTTGCTCTCTTGCAACCTTCCAACCTGTGGCAATAATTATAATGTCTGACACATATTTTCGTGACTCTTCAAATAGCATTAAAACTACTCTCCTTCTCTGTGAATACACCTCTTACATTCATACTGTTTGGATAATATTCTTCTCTTTGTAGCAGATACCACAATGTATCATACTTAAATGTCCTTCAAAACTTCCAGTAATCACCAAGGTCCAAGCTCTGGTGTCTCTACAATAATGTATTATATAGTTCAGAGAGAAGAGTTCATTATTTACTTTTCATGGCAGAGAACCTGGGCATGGAGTGAAATTATCAGTTGTCTAAGGATTTTCATTATTTTTTATGACTAACACTTGTACACAGCTTAGACTAGCTGTATTACTTAATTTTGTATGAAATCTAGAAACGGATTACATTAGATGAGGTAAAAGAGAAGTATTTTGACCTGTACTCCCAACCTCTTAACACTTTTTACACTTCACAGGTGCAAAGATTACAAAATATACACTGAATTGGTGTAGCCAAAATGAATTATCCCACTTAAAAACAAAAAACAAAAAAGGGAGCATTAAAAAGCCATGACACACAATCAAAAAATGCCAAACCAGTAACTGATGAGATGTAAAATGTTTTTCCTCTCTTTGTTTGGAACGAATATTTTGTAAACAGTTTGTTAATCCAGTTCTCAACCTGTTTGTGTCATCTTTGGAATGGTGATCCTAGATATTCTGTGCAACAAACAAATAAAGTTTATGCAAACCAGACTGTCTACAAAAAATTCCATGCATTTCTTTGATGTTGTATAATTGGCTAAAAAGAAATTAGATTCAAGAACTGGATTCATAGGAAGTGATTTCTTCCTGCAGATCTAATGAAATTTGAATTTTATATATACCATACGTGATTTAATTTGAGATTAAAAAAAAAAATATTAACACTCTTATTGTATTTTAGCTATTTCTAGGTATGTGATGCCACAGTCTTACTCTCTTTCCGAGATTGTAAGGCTAAGTTTTAAACAAAATTCTTCCACAACTGAAAGGTTCATATATCCTCATAAAATCCATGGACACTCCAGCAGCATCTGACAGCACAAAAATACTTTGCAGGTTCATTCAGTAAAGTACAGCATACTCCTGTGTGTCTCTTAAAGCTTCCCTGCTGAAATCAGTATATAGTAAGGTCCAGACCTGGCTGAGAATATAAATCAAGTAATTTGTCATAAGTCTCTTAATTACTAGCCAATATAACAATTCAAGAGAAAGATTTATGGAAATGCAAAACTAGGTCTACACCATATAATTAGCATATACAGATATTTTATTTTGTCATTTCTGTAGTTTATGTGAAGCTTTATAGCCATATTTTATACTTTAGCTGGCTTCTTCTCAGCTTACAAGCAAAACTGCTTGATGCTTACAAACCAGATAGCATTTTCTTCAATCAGGTCACCAAGAAAATATTTATCAAGTCTCAGTTTTCGCCTCTTCTTCACACCTTCTTTCTTTTTCTTTTTTTCTTTCTCCTTTGTATTTGTTTCTCCCCCCGCCAAACTGTTTCTGTACAAGAAAAATAAAACCTTTATGTTTTTCAAACACTTACTGAAAAAAATGCAATCTACTGGTGCATAACATGGAGGCAAAAGATATTCCAGCTACCATAATTCACGAGCCAAACTTTGTGAACAAGGCGGATCCACAGTAAAGTCAGGATGGCTTTAAGGTCAGTGCACTGATTTACACAACTGAAATTATACAGACATAAGGAAGCATTCCTTTTTTTACCATAAAATTGCTTGGGTAGAGTGAGATCTCCTGAGAGATTTATACAGAGCCATATCTCTAGCAAGATGAAAAGAGCATGCTGTCCTCAGAATCAAAGCCAAGGAAAAAGAAGAAAAAATAAGCAGCAGAAAGGACAAAACATCCCATCACTCATGCAAGTACTATGTGCTGAAAGGAATTTCTAGACCTTTCAGCAAGATCTGTAATACATAAATACATATATATTCTGAGTGATAAGATTTTTTTTTTGCTTATTTTAATCATCTTACTTTTTTATTTTAAAAAATTATAAATTTAAAGTCTTCTCAAACACACAGTGTGCCAGCATCCCATAACCGATCATTAAGCAATATATTATATAAGATACAAATTCTTATTTCAAGTTATATTTTAATTGAATGCTGTGATTTGCCACAGTATTTTGAGACCAAAACTTCCCAAAAGTTTGTATAGAACTTTATCAGAGACCTTGATAAAGCACTAGCTTTCAGAGTGATGGGGCTTGAGATGTCTTTTCAGAGAAAGGAAAGACAGAAGGGCAAGAGAATAAGATAAAAAGCACCTCACAAAAACATTCATAATATGTTGATGTGTTTTACAGATCTATACTGCACCTTTCCTTGTATTTTATTTTGAAGTCCTTATTTTTTCCCCTCCACCTGGTATTTCTTGACAGCATATATGAGGAATGAATTTTTGAAAGAATGATCTTCCTTTATGCCTCCATTTCAGTGGTGGCAGGAAAATCTGCAAGGTGCTTGATGGCAACTATAAATTAGATCATTTGAGCTGCAAATTCTCTGATTTGCACCATCAATGTATTTGGAAGCACAAAAATGCAAGTACAAATTTAGAGGAGTGAAAAGACAGGTTTCAGCTTTTTACAAGAAGTGTCAGAGAGAATAAAGGTATAATTCCTTTCTATATGACACCCAGCAATACACACTGCTGCCACTTTTTAAAGTACTGTCCTCTGAAAATACATCTTCTCATAACCTCCATGGGAAATAAACCACACAGAAACAGAGCAGATATGGAGAGAGATTTTCCTGAGCTAAATTCCTCTTTGTGTTATGTGCATAAGCATATAATCAACGCTTTTGTCAAACAAGGCTTTTTTAGATCTTTGTTAGGTGTTCCTGGGTTTGGTTTGGTTTGGTTTTCTGCAGATTATGCATATCAAAATTCATAATTGAATAAAGCTTTAAATACAGTAATTAATAGATGAAATTCAGCTTATGGTTGCAGGTTGGCAGAACCTTTTCTGCACCAGTTAAACCTTAGGTTAGTGCAATGACAGAAGACACTAATGGCATGGCTCATTAGGATTTGTCACATGCCTGCTTAGCCTGGCAAGGATGCCTATCTATCACAAGGAAGTATGCATCAAAAATGGCAATGGGTGTGATAATAAAATTAGTACTTTTGCAGACATAACTATACCACAAAGTAAACTGTTTTCCCGACAGATGCTGAGAACAGGAATTGTGGGTGCCCCAAATTAAGCAGTGCGGTTGTCAGGTATGAGACCATCTGAAAGAAAATTTTTTGTAGAGCCTGTGAGAGGAGTTTCTCTACACATGTAACTGGCATGTGTACACAGTCACATGCATAACCAGTAATATACACATGCAACAGGTAGATTTAAATTTCCAAAACCTCAAATCATGACTCTGCATTTCAGCCCCATCTGTGTAGCTACTTACCTCTAACATTTCTGAGAACAGTGCCTTCTCTTAAGTTTCAGGCAATGTTTCAGGAGTTTCGGTATTTTTTAGAGTCCTTTGTTCCAAACTTGATCTATAGTTTTCTACTGACTTCTAATATGGATTAATTGCCAGTCTGCTCTTCCTGGCGACAGAGCACTGTGGAGACAGTAAAATCACACATAAATCCCTGTGACAGGAAGGAAAAGAACAGAGGAAACAGAATGTTGTACCATCCTGAGAATAGCCAGAAGACCTGAATTAGAATAAGGAAGGAGGATGGTGATCATTGTTTCCTCTCTGGACCAAAGATTCAGCTATGTCTCCTTTTATTTAGGAACAATGCTCCAATTGGGTTTTACAGTGAAAGCTGGAAGCTGCTGACCTCCTTCAGACTCCATTATCTTTACTTATGGATTGTTCTGGCCACCTTTGTAATCCTGCTTTCTGTTCTCCCAGTTAAAATATTTTGTTCCTGACTTAACAGAAAAAAAAAAATAAAAATGCAAAGGCAAAAAGGGAAGAAATTTGCATTTATAGTATGTCTCCAGTGACTAAAACTTCTCAACACTGTAACAGTCTGAACCAGCTGTATGCAGAATATTAGCATATCCTTCCATACAGCTGTCTAGAAACAATTTGGCAATTTTAGGAAAAACCACATTTACTTTTTCTCTGAAAATGTTCCTTTAAACAAACTTTTCCTAATATTGATCATGCTGGAATATGGTGCTCGATTGAGATGGAGCTTTTACTATAAGAGACATCAATGGTCATTTCTATAACATTGAATTTTCACTCATCTCATATATGTCTATTTGTCTGATGAGGATTTGTGTTGTGTAGACTCTAGACAGTGCAAAATCAAATATAGGTACATATGTACTTTCACACATCTGAATGTTTTTGCTTGGTTCTTTCACAGCAAATACTATGATAGTCAATAGACATGGATGAAAATACTATAGGTACTCATAAGTACTGTCTTCTGACAATAATATTTTGACTCTAACTGGATGTTAAAAAAATGTTAAAGTCTGAGAAACTGTTGTTATTTTTCACTCCAGCAACTCAAAGCAAAATGGAGTGATGTTTACAGATTGAAAGCAGAGTATTATGACAGTTTGGGACAACAACCTCAATTTGGAATGCATTCTTTTATATCCACATTGTAATCTTAATTCAATCTAAGATGCAAAAATGAAAAATTCAAGACATCATGCCTTTATTTACAATTTTTATGAATGTCATTGCTTTCCAGTTTGAATTTGGGCTTGGCCAAAGATGTCTTTACATGTAATCTACTTTGGCTGAGAAGGGCTTATGTCATGGTTTAGGAATGGTGCTCCCCAGTTTAGTTCTCCCAGTGAGACTCCCCAGACCACACTGCTGCTCGCTTGTACCCCTTCCCCACTCTTGTGTGCCCTCCCCCCTCCCTGGCTCCTCTCAGGTGGCCAGAGGGAATTGGAGGTACAAAAGGCAAAAATCACAGGTTGAGATAAGAACAATTTATTTGAAACAGCAATGAGATAAGAAAACAAAGAGCAAGAGCAATGATATTAATAACAAAAATGTACAAAAGAGAGGCTGACCAGTCTGCCAAAATATGATAGCTGCTGCATTTTTTTCTGGACTGGAAACCACATTCTTCTTCTTGGTAGCCAAAGATTCCCTTCCCCCCGCTCTCACCAATGGCTTGAGGTGGTATCAAATAATACTTGGATCTTGGGCACAGCCCCTCCCATCTATTGCAAAAAATTAACCTGTCCTTGGCCTAAATCAGGGCAGTATTCTTTGTTATATGTGAATGTACCGTGTGCAGAGTTCAGTTCTCTGTGGCTTAATGAAATATTAAGATGATGAAAGGCCTTTTGCTCTTGCTGTGTTAACACAAACTACTATCCAGGATGTTCTTTTTAGAGATGCTATAAGAATGCCACAGGCCACCATGTTTTGCAACTTATACAAATCTGTAATAATCAGGAGGACACTGTATACACCATAATATCAAACATATCAAATAATTGTTAGCGGATCTCAAATGCTAAAATGAGATCAAGGGACCAAGGAATGCTTAAGAATTTCAGTTTTGTGTGGAAAAGTAGACAATCCAGCCATTTCTTCTGATTTGAAAATAACAGCTCTTTCTCATGAAGAGATACCATTTCTGATGATGTCAAAATCTCAGTTTCCAAAAAGCTCACTGAGGCTCAAGTACTCTCATGTCCCTAATGCTGGTCATTCTTAGCCACAATTAAGCTTCTCAGGCAGAGCATTTTGCGCACTCAGTGCTAAGACTGCAAATGTAGTGCACATACAGAGCATAAGAGGACTTAGTTTTGTAGCACTAAAATCTGGTGCATCCCATGGGTATGAATTAACTTCTGAAAAAGGAGAAAGACACATTTTCTTTTCCTATTATTCTATCATCTTAGTCCCTTAAAGATGCTGTTGAAAGGAAAATTGAAAGCCTTCAGCAAAGACAAAGAAATGTATCCTTAAAGTGTATCCTGAAGAAAAGAATCCTTAACAATAACACAAATATTATTCCACTAAATATTTTTCAAGGATGCAGGTAGATAGGATGAGTCACTGTACAATTTTGTGTATGCATACATATGCATATGTATAAATGTGTATGTGCATATACAACCGTACATATGTGAACTTGTATATATGTGAATTTGAATATGAACTGCATAATTTTATTGAATGAGAGCTGACATTGAAGGAGATTAATGAGCACTGGCTTTACAGATATATAAGCTTTAAAAGATTTCTTAAAATCTATATTATGCTAAGCAATAGGCAAAGAGGATAACTCCACTTTAAATAATGTATTTCTACCTGCTTTACTTGGCTTGTACCATCGTCTTGTTGAAAGAATAGTGACATATCACCTAACTCCTGTTCTACTGCTTCAGTCTAATGAGTCTGGGCACATCTCATGAATTCAGAGGATAAATGAACCTCTGAAAAGTATTTTTTTTTTGCATTTGTTAAACTAAATTGAGTTCATGACCTTTTCCCTTTTAACCCCCAATGTAATTTAAACCCATTTATTCTCTTTCCTATGTATGTTTTCACTTACAGTAGATTTTCTAGAAAATGGGATATTGTCCTGGGTTCTAAACAACATGCATGTGTCTTCATATGGAGATAGATACACACTTTAAATGAACTTAATGAACACTCATGGCTGAGATTTCCAAGTCATAGTGTGTGAAATCACGCAAACATTTATCTTCACACTAAAGTGTTCAACTTCTAAGAAATGTCCTTTCCTTCCTCTCTTTTTCCCTTTCCCTTTGCCTTTGCTTTTCCATTTCCCTTCCTTTCTCACTTTTCTCCCTTCTTTTAATTTTTGTTTTATTTATTTTCCACTTTTTTATTTTATTTCTTTCAGTCTTGCCAATGCAATTTTTGTTTTTACTCTTTAACATTTGGAAATTAGCACTGCAAATTGCCTGCTATCATCCAGCTGCAATGACTCTGTTAAGAGTAATGGTTGAGACTGATGGAGACAATAGCTGGAGCATCTCAGCTAAGCTGTTACTGTATCAGGAAGCTTGAGGGATCAAAATAAAAGCTGTCCCACCTAAGGAGATAAAAGCCCTTCCTACTTGTCAAGAAGCAAAGGGAAAATGCTTAAGTGTCCATCGGGATCTTCTAGGCCTGTTTGCAAAGAGGAATCCCACAGCTTGGACTTATTATGGTCTGCTATATTTTAGGTACAAGGGTAATCAGTACTTACAAAATGAACAATGACAATACAACATTCTCTAAAGACTGCTGGTGCAACTGCATGATTATTCATTATAGACTAAAACAATACAGGAGATGTATTTCACTGTAAAAAGATGGGGATATGCTCTTCATTGAAGGAGATTTTTCTCACATATATGCCATGTTAGCACAAATCTTATAACAGAATCATTCAGATTGGAAAATAAGATTGTCAAGTTCCCCCATTACGCAGCACTGCAGTGCTCACCACTAAACTATGTCCCCAACCACCACACTCACACATCTTTTGAGCGTTTCTAGGGATGATGATTGCACCACTTCCATGGGCAGCCTGTTCCAATGTTTGACAACCTTTTCAGTGAAGAATTTTCTCCTGGTATCCAGTCTAAACCTCCCCTGGTGCAGCTTGAGGCCATTTCTCTCCTCCTATCACCAGTTGCCTGGAAGAAGAGACCAAACCCCTCTTGCTACACCCTCTTTTCAGGCAGTTGCAGAGAGCAATAAGGACCCCCTGAGCCTCCTTTACTCCCTTCTAAACACCTCCAGCTCCCTCAGCTGCCCTTCATAAGAGTTATGCTCCAGACCCTTCACCAGCTTTGTCACCCTTCTCTGGACACACTCCAGCACCTCAATGTCTTTGTTGTAGTGAGAGGCCCAAAACCCAACACAGAATTTGAGGTGTGGCCTTGCCAGTGCTGAGAGACTTACTCAAGACCATGACAGAACCTTCCTTGATTTATCACACAAAGAACATGAAAGCATTTTTCCTCTCACTGAGAATCTTCACCAAGTACACAGGTCTTAATGTACCTGTTTACTTATTGAAGGTACAGGACTAGCGAAGGGCATGACCTCACTGGAGATGGGAAAAGCAAGTGACAAAGCAGAGATTCAAAGACGGCACCACCAAATGCTGCTCTCTACAGCACAGCCCTTGGAAAGCCCCAGCTTCATCTAGAGTGTACTTGGAGATCTTTTGATAAGACATTTTTATGAAGGAAAAAATTTCTGGACTGGTGGTTTTTGTTAGCTTTTATGCACGTCCCAAGTAATGTGAATTTTTAAAAAGCCAAATACAAACATGTAGTTGTAGCAAAAGAAAAAATCAAAGGCCAGATCATCAGCTATTTTGAATTCCTATTCCATTCAAAAACATAAGTAATCCACAAGAAAATGTGTGGAAAACAGAACCCCCAAATGAGATATCAGGAATTTCAGAGACATTGATTCCACTAAATGTTCTTCTAATGAACTTCTAAAGAATGTCCTATTAAATTAATATAAATATGTAAATATTTATAGAAATGTAAATTTTTAACTGGGGTTTTTTTCATGGTGAAATAATATCAGAAGGAGGAGAAAATTTTTTCTTCAATTTTTGGGCATTGGATAATGCTTTATGCAAAAGCTCTATCAATTTTAGAGATATTTGAATCACCTTCAGGCATTAAAAGGAACTGAAACAAAGTCTTCCTGGTTTTGGACAAACAGTCATGTCACAAATCCTTTTATAACTGCTCTAATTCCTTCCTCGTGTAAAGGAAGACTTCTTATACCCTTATTGCATATGCTTCTCTATTAGATAAAATATTTCAAACATCTTGGAAAGAATGGACTTCAATGTTCCTTAAAAGAAAAAAAAAGGGGAAAAGAAGAAAAGGAAAAAGAAATTGTCACCCAGCTGGGTCCTCAGGCAAGATAGCTATGAGATCTCAAACTTTCCCTCCCTCCCCTGCTTCCAACTGCTTAATATTAGACAAATTCATATTTTTTATTTTTGTAAGGGCTAAATATTCCCTCAGGGGCTGTAAATGCTTAACATTAGGTTCTGGACTTTCATCCATGAGCCATAGAAATTCTGCCAGCAAAATTTTTCCTGGCATCTAGTTCTGTATCAGCTGTTCTGTACCACTATGGATACATCTGTCCAGCTGGAATAGATGACTTCTGGAGGTTCTTTCCAACCTCAGCCATTCTATGACATGCCAAAAGCCTACAGCTGATTCTCAAAAAGCCCCTCCAGATTGAAGTTCAGATCACTGGTCCACCTTTCTTTATTTCCTTTCCATCCCATGTTCTGTGGAACCAAGTTCTAAAAAGACTTAGCTAAATGTTAAATCTATAACATTCAAGTTTAACAAAAATGTGATCAGATTATACAAATCATCTCTCATTTTCATTCTCTTGCAATGCAGTACCACGACTACCCCATCCTCAAAAAGAACATTACTTCTAGTCCTGCCATATAAGCAGAACAATGAGGGACTACACATATCCATTACCCAGCTGATCTGTTGAATGTTTAAACTAATTATTAGCAATCTTAAGAGAGAAGAAAAAACCCACACACACTATGATTCCTCTTGTCTTCACAGGGATGAATTGGGGCAGACAGACTGAATCTACTGCCAAGGTTAAATCCTTTATTTTCAATGACACCAATTATTTTGAGCACAAATGCTTTAATTATCTCAAGCAGGCAATTAATAAGTTGAATTCAAAAAATCAGGCATCACTGTGAAACTGTCCAGCATTCAAATCCTTTTCTCCTCAAAGATATAAACGACAGAACCTTTCTAAAAGTTTTTTCAGCTTCCATTTTCACAGCCAAAGAGCTCAAGGATTTCTAACTCTTTCTTTAACAATCAGTCAGTTTAGTGCCAAAGAAAACATGTTGACGAGAGGAAAATCGGAGTTGTCTTGCTCATAAGAAAACAGTAGCATAAAGGTAAACTAGCATGCTTGGCAGCTCTTTGGGTCTATATTACTTAAGGGCGACCCCAATAATGTGTTCCCTACACTTGAAATATGCCTGCTCAGTGATTTCCCCTACAAGAGCAGAACTTCTGTACATTTCGGTCACCAGTCTTCTACAATACTTGCTAAAGAATTTAAATAATAAGCAGTTCAAGGAAAAAAAGATAAAGCAAGAGATGAAAGTTGGCTAAATGATCGTTGCTTGTGAATGAAACTTCTTATTTTTGCTGAACCATCTGTAATAAAATTTTGTGTTGATGATTGGAACACAGAAGAGTTTAATTTCAACAGTGGAACTGTTGTAAACTGGGAAAAAGTGAGCCTCCACTATGGAGATGAACACAATTTTATGCATCAACCTAAGATTAAAGTAATGAAAATGTCCTGTGATATACCTACCTAATTGAGTGAAGTAGGATGTGCAAACAGAAAACCCTTCCTGACACTTTAGGTGATCTGCTGCAGTCCTGTGACAGGATATGAGGTTGCTTTTACATATTAACTTGCTCAACTACAAAGGTTTCAGATATCATAAAACTATACTGGTTTTTTAAAGTTCAGCCTCTATACCTTGATAGCCTGAGGAAGAGGTCTCCATAAGTTCGCTTTGTCTGATTAAAGACTAAATTCTCTTTATTGGTTCTAATTTATTGGTATTAGGATGCAATATCCAAAATAGTTTCAACCAGGGTTAAATGGGAATTTGAAGGTTACTGCAAAGCCCAAAGGCAGTAGGAGTACCTTATTGCTCTGTAGGGATTAGAGATTGCATCAACACCTCAAAGCAGTGTCTGTGCCTCAGAAGTCATTTGTAAGTGCAATGGGAAGAGCAAGGGGATTTACTGGGATCTGGTGAGGAAAAAAAAAAGTGCATTTGGCCCCATCATCATCTCAGTCATTAATCTGCAAACCTTTGATAGGTCACTTCAGGCTCTCTGAACATGTTGCTGTTCAACCAATTCATTGTTTTGTTCTTATTGCTGCTGTTTTTCCAGACAGAAAAAACTGTAGTCAGTTTGTAACCAATGTCCAACTCCTGGTTCAAATAAACTAAGACTCTGATAATTCAGAAGAAATATACCCCAAAGGTTTTAAAATAGGAAATGGCAGTTCTATATTAATCAAATATGGATATACTTCAAATCTACAGCGTCACTGTTCTTCTGTACTGTAACTTCTGTGTCTCAGCCATACAGAACACTGTGGCTTATAGCGGCATATGGGGCAAAAGTGTAATCCTTTATAATAACCATCTCTTTGTGACGCTAGGACTTTGGAAGAACCTCTTGTAAAAATCACTGAAGTCTGTGCATGAGCAAATACCATTTGTAGCAACTATCCTCAAAAACTGGTAATTTGCTTTACACTACTGTATAGTTCAAAGGCAACAGCAGCATAAACAAAAAGTTTACCTGTCTGTCAAATTACGGCCTTTCCAGTGAAATCAAATAGATTGTATAGAAGTTAAGTCATATTCTAACACTGTGCATCTCTCTTACCTGTGATAATTTCTTACACAACAAACTTTTCCATACTTTTTCTTTGTATTTGACAATTTTGTTTTGTCCTGAGCAAAGCTAAAGCTCAGGGAGCATGATTCATAGGACAGACCAAGTCTAACATTAGATTGTGTCTGTTTTACCTCAGAGAGACAATGCTTTAGGGTAATAAAGTGCCCCTAACTGGTAGATGTCTCTAAGATAATTGAGTCCAATATCATGCACACATTCTGACACAGGGAGCTTTTATCCTTTCCTTCCACCAGCAAGTGGGATGATATTCACCAGTTGACTAGTTTGGTTTCCCAACTGTGTCTTGAACACCTTTGCTATCTTAAAGTCTGTATTTTTCCTTTGGATGGAGAAACTGTCATAATAAATAAAGTCATTATAGAATCCCAGAAAATCTGCCCATTAAAGATCTTGAAAATTCACCTAATCTATCCATATGTTCTAATGTAGGGTCCATTATATCCATAACATTCTTGACAGTTTGTTACCTGGTCCTTAACATTTCTGACAAAGACCTTCATGGACAACTCATGCTACTACTATCCTGCATTGCCACCATTAGAATGCTCTTCCTAATACATACCATGCTTATTTTAAACGCCTTTTCAAATGTAAGATGATTACTTGCTGTATTGCTCATAGGCTTGCACTGCTCTTTGAACACTCAGAGCTATTACTCTATGCCTTTCTATTCTGCAGAAGCCTTTTACAGAATTGAACGTTACCACCATGGACCCTCTAGGTCTTATCTTTTTGGAACGAAGCTATTAATAGACCTGACATAAAGCCCTACAGAGCCTAGCAGAGATGTTTTGGTTCACTGCTGAACATGGACAGCAGTAGCTTCTCTTTCAGTGAGATTTTCTAACCATTTCACAGTCATATTAAAGAAGTTTCATTCAGACTGTATTCCTTACATTGCCTATGGGAATCTTACAAAAGACAGCAAACCCATGGTAACAGGGAAGTAGAAAGAGTTAAAAATATTACACCTACCCATTCTTCACTAGAAGCACTGGTAAGTTCATAGTCAATTTTGTTTTTTCAATTATTAGTCTGTTCTTCTTGAAGGCAAAGAGAATTTGTTCAATTTTAAAAATAATATCTACCTCTTCTATTCTTACCATGAACTAAAATTGTCAGGAGTGGCTCCTAAGCTTTGTTTTCTCTGTCTAACTGTGTGAGTACTTGTAGGATCATTATCTTGGATATAAGTTAAACTATTCTGACAGACAAATGTGTAATAAAGCACATGCTGCTCGCTTGTTTTTCTATGTAGAATAATTTGCAAGAAAAATTCCATCATTTGTTTTAATGTGCAACTATGTCATCTTCAATTTCTCAGGCAGTTTTTACATTGCTGCCTTCAGTTGTCCTGTGAGATAATGACTAAGATAGCACACATACAGGGAACACCATAATGTAAAAATACCTCCTGAAAGCCTAAAAGGAACAACAGAAAAAATCTAGCTAGAGGGCTTTGCAGGCCAGCATCTACCCACTGTTCAAGAAAAGAATAAGCATAGGAGGTAGAGCTAGGTCCCTGGATGCCACATAATTTCTCGTGATGTAACCATGTGCATCCTATTAGATGGAATTTATGATTCTTAGTACTTACTGCATCTTAGTTAATGTAGTTAAATTTGCACCATCCTACTCAAACGAAACATCAACATCTATTAATAATTCACTTCTGTTTTTTTTCTGGAAGTTTGAAAACATGTAATGAGAAGATGAGAGAGACTAGAAATCAAGAGGGCATATATCTTTGCCTCTGTGTTCATAGAGCAGGCTATTAAATAGCTGAAGTGTCTCATAATCCACAACACTTGACGTGACACCTTGCATTGAAGCTGGCTTCAGTAAGCTATCCATTATCTCAGGAGAAAATTGGAGGTTTTGCAGCATCATTTGATTTAGATATACATAATGTAACTATCAGTCTCTACAATAATCAGATTTCTCAAGTGTACTCCAACACTTACAATGACATCTCACCAAGATTTCTCTCAAAAAGCTTGAATAAGAATAAGCTGTTGTTAACACCATGGGTCTTGACAACTCAAAACCTTTGCTTTCTTGGATTGACTGTTCCTGCAAGAAACAAAATCAGAAAGGCTGAATGGTTAAGCATGGTTCCCTACTCTCTGACTTGAGACACAACTGTCTGAGCAACTGTTTGAGCATCTTTCACTGGAAAAAAAAGACCAAATAAATATATATTTTTTCTTTATTACAAATATGTATTTTGTCTTTACTGTCCGTATTTTTGTCCATAATTTGTCCAAATATTGTCCATAATTTATAAAACAGTTTTTCTGCCTCTCTCTCTCTCCCTTTTTTTCAATTTTCAGAAATACTGACTTGGGGTTATTAATATAGAGTTTATTATTTATCACTAAACTTAGGGCTCATGCTGTCTCACTAAAATCATCTGTGTCAGACTATGTTTAACAGTATTGATCTCTATATGTGTTAGGTTAGAATTTTACCCTCTTGTTCAAAGACATTCTGTGCACATGTGTCACTACTATTCACCATTATCTTAAGGACAGTTTTGGCAGCTATTAATTTGGAAGGTGTAATTGTCCTAACCATCATGAAATGACAAATTGTAGTCTACTGGCTATGACAAGTACATCTGCTTTTTTTTCAACTGTGAGTATATATTCCACATGTGATTTAAATAACTCAAACTGGAAAAGTCAGAAAAGAATATATTTGAAAACTAGTCAGCTTCATTCCCATATTTCTGCCTCTGTCACTTAGTATTCCACATCTACTCAATTTTCTAGAGTTGATCTGGGATGAAAGCAATGATAATTTATTTTTTTAGTGTTGATTTCTTGACAATATTGACCATGCTGTCATGTTTTTCTCCTACACTGGTCAACTGTTCATTTGACATGTGCTACTCTCCAAATAACCTTAGTGAAGTCTCCAAAGTACAGCATCTGAACTTTTCCAGTAAAATGATCTCTTTTTTCCATGAAAAAAATCCTCATAAAATTGAATTATTTTTCACTTGAAAAAGAAACTGTGGTGACTGTTGGGTATGCCTCTAGGGCAGCTTCCTCATTTTAAAGCACTGAAAAACGAACTGGCGTGTTGGAGCACCCGTCTTAGGTGTAGCAATGAATTGGACATTGGTTTAAGGTCTGCAGAGCCTTTCTGAAATTTCAGCTTCTTCAATCTACTCCAGTGTTCCTGCTTTAGTTGCACTCTGAGGCTGTCTAGACAGAATATCAGCAACCCCAGCACCTTGCTGCGCACATGCTCTGCCTGCAGATCGTGCTACATCATGCACAGGAGCTGTCTCCGACATCCCACCAGCGCAACATCTACGCCTTTGCTATTTATCAAGGATGAGTGTCCTTTACATTGTGTATAAAGTTGCAGCAATCTAATATGCACAAGTCTTTTTTATAGTTTTTTCCTTAGCCACTGTCAGCAAGTCATTCCTTCTGAATATGAGTATGCAAAGTCACAGCATCAGTTAATGTGTCAGCAGTGTATGCAACAGCATTGGAGAACCATCAATCCTGTACCTGCATTCTGCAAAGTAAATATAGTGCATGATTTATTATGTCTGATTCCCAATTCTTTCTCCCTCACTTCAGAGCCACCGTGCCTGACTCTGCATGTCTAGCTTCTTAATTCTAAATTTCTAACAGTCATGCTTCATTCTAAAGGTTGATAGGAGAATTTCTGTATTTAGGGCAAAAATGTGACGTTCAGGACTGTATAGTAAATCTACATTTTATCACAGTCTTAAGCTATTCTTGGTATTACCAGTCACAGCATCTTTTAAAAGGATGCAAAACCCAAACCCTGCAATTTCTTAATTTTAGTCAATAACAATTGAAAAAATAAAGTTTTAAAAAAGATTTTAAACAGTGGGGGTTTTTTTCTTTTTTCGGTCAGACCTTTACTTGTGACTGTAAACCAAGAATATCTCAATAATACTGTAACTTAATTCATGTTGACTTAGGAAATTCCTTTCCTTATCAGTCCTTTACAAAGTAAATATATTTACTGTAGTTATCAAACAGCAATTCCCTACTCAATTGGGAAGTATTTAGTCTTTTCTGACTGCTTCCAAGCACGAGGTGAATGTGTGATAATACTCAGTTACAATTTCTTTAATTTTTTTTTTAAAAATACTTAAATTATAGATGTTGAACACGTATAGCTGGACCTCTGCATTTCAGTCCTAATCATATAATGATGAGAAAAAGTGGTGTTTTAGAGGAAGGGATGTTTTCTTCTTCTGTTTTCTCCTGCCTCTGCCTGACTTTAACACCTGACAAGTGATTAAATGCAAATAAAATATTGTTTTAAAAATAATGCATTTTACTCTGTGCTCTTTTATCTTTTTGATGAATAACAAGTTAATATAATTGTGCAATTCAAAGGTGTCTTGCTAGCACAGTTAAAACACCAGTTACTCAACAGACATTTTCACTGGAATGTTACTATTCTAGAAGCATTTTGCGGGCTTGGTTTCTTTTCTTTTAATTAATATTCACAGAGATTGAACATTTTTCCTACTAGAAAGCGTACCAAAATATCACCACCTAGTAATAAAAGCAAGGAGTACCTGTTGCTTGTTTGTGGCATGGATCCTGTTATCCATTTATCTCTGATGTGTCGGATTTTGATTCTGCTGTGGGCTGATGACATAAACCAAGTACAGATTCTTTCACAACAGAAAGATTGGTGAGAAAAACTCTTCAAGTCACTTAGGATGGTATTCATCTCACTTAACTTCAGACATCTACATCTGAGTTAATCACTGTATACTCCCTTTATAGTCTGTGGAGAGAAATAAGCAGTTTTAGGATGCAATTCATCTGCCCTATTCCAGATAGCTGCTTCAGAATAGAATTAATCACCCTTTCAGGCTGTCTTCTTTTCACCATAGACTATAAAGGTAGCCCACACTGACTAGATCAGATATAAATGTCTGCCTCATAGACATTTATGTTTGATGAGGTAAATCTTGCCATCATGGAGAACTGTGGTACGTAAGCTGAGGAAAACTGAGGTAAAATGTACATCTGCGGTAATGGTAAGTTTGGCTTTATTTCTCAGTCTTTCTCAGCCTGCTCTTCTGCAAATAGAAGTTCTGACTCAATGTGAGTATCTGTAATAAGTTATTGTGATGACTACACACCAGGTAATGTCATATATGAATTTTAATTCTGTTACACATAGGTTTATAAATGCAACGTCTCAGGTGGAAACCCTAGATGACAATCAATAAGGGTTTTGCAAACTATGCCCTACCTCATCCAAAATGAGTGCCTGATCAATACTGGCGGGAGTTGGGGTTCTCTGTCTGGCCATTTTGGTAGAGAAACAGGGATGGGACAGTATTCAGTCCAGTGGGAACTTGAAGATTGTTGTGTTTCCCTCACATTGTCAGTTCTCTGCTGACCAGGCACTGGGAAACTACTAGAACTTCAAGGCAGCAGTGTGTTGATAAGGCTATAAAAGCAAATCAAAGCTAATAGATTGTTCCTCTTGTTTTGAAATACAATCACATGCATCCATGGCTCTGATTTTGCATAAAAAGATGAAGGCGCTGTGTTTCTTAATTAAGTAGAGGGAAAAAAAGTAAAATTAGCCAATATCATTTGCATGAACAACATTCTCTACATAACCGTTTCAGTTAAAGTCCATTAATTTTTGGTTGAGTGAGTCATAGATTGCTGTCACCCATTGCATACAAACAAATTCAATGTTCTTCAATCAAAAGCTTGGTCTTAAACCATACAGCATTTGGACTTAGATGAGAAAAGTAAAGAGAGAAAGGGACTTCTAAATTGCAAGGTGCATGGACTTTTATTAGCAAACATGCTGTTCCAGCGCCTGACCTACTACTGAACCAGTATAATACACAAGCAATGAACTCCAGCAGAAAACTCAAATCCTGGATGAACTGAATGGATGCCTTCTGAAGGTATCTATAAGTGCTGCTATATGTATTAAGATGTAGCATCATACCCTCTGCCATCCTGCCCTATTGTCTGCCCAGATCAGTTACTTGTAGAATATACCATAGCTTCTATTTTTCGGTGTAAACTTGTTTTTTTTTCCTCCTTGAAACCTGTACATGACTGAATGTACAGTTTACAAGGAAAAGAAGCATATGCCTACAGAACAAGAAGGTGTCACACTCAAGTTTTATAATGCAAATACAGCTTATTCTTTTCCTACTGACCCATTCCAGAGTCTACAGGTTCCCGTTGCATGAAATACATGTCCCAATTAAGTGAGAGGAATCCAGATTTTGTACATTGCAACTGTAGTTAGAGAAGATACCTCTGGTTTCAAATACTTCTGTTGGGTCTCTAGCTCCTTCTTTTCTCTTTGTAAGAAAGGAGCACTAACACTTGAACATGGCAACTCACATCAGAAAAGCTCCATGGGTTCACAGAATCATTTGGAGTGAAGCAGGTGTCAGCAATGGTCAGATCACAGGAAGAGTTGCTATCTCATAACCTCCTAGACACTGACACATTTTGATGGGGAAGAATTTTGTTATGAGTCAATTTTTCTGTTACCAACACTCTGCCTGCATAGAACTTGTGAAAAATATCTCCTCCATCCTCCTATTGGCCATAAAAATGTCCTTCTTTTAAAAATGTGAAACCTGAGCAGTAACACACGCAGGAGCGTGGCAGCTTTTGAGGGAAGGCATTGAGTTTTCCATAATGTTCAGTTTGGGAGAATCACAAATAAGATAGAAAATTTTAATTAATATCTGGCTTCCACTTGTTTAGTAGCAGATAGTCAGGAAGGGTTAGAGTCTATTACAAAGTCTATTACATATATAATCCATTTTTTTCATAGAAGGATTTAATGGTAGGCTGGAAAATCTGCACACAGTGGTGTTCTAAGGCTGCATAATTACAGTGTTACCCAAGGGGCCAGAATAGCTCGACTTTACCCCAAGAAAGGCATAAAAATATTGAAAAAAAACAACCACAAAACATCCGATTGTTAATACCTCAGGGACCTAAGTGGATTCATAGGTAAATCTATTTTATCCTGCATCATGAAAATAAATATTACTTATATTATGTTTTCATTAAGGCACACAATTAAGTTAGGCACAGAAATGAGCCAGATTCTTGATCTCACTCTTTGTGCTGCTTTAGTATCATAAATGGGCTATAAAGTCAATTTAACAAAGCAGATGAAGATTCTCTTGAGAAGAGGGAATATGAAAGGGAAATATGCCATTTCTTTTGCAATACTGATTGGATTATAGCGGCATGGTTCAGAATGCTGCTGTGTTACAGTGAGCTCTTAGAACATAATAGTCCTTTGGAATTAGCCTCACAAAATTAGGTCTGGAATCAGCCCCAGGACTGCTATACAATACTAGGTCCTTTATGTCTTACCACCTGTGTCCAGTATATATGGGCGCAGCTGAGAAGCTGAACCAATGTATTTAACTTCTATTTACACCACAGCATAATAAAAAAGCCAATAGTCACCATGATACAATAATCAGACATTCCTTGGTTATGTCTGAGCTGTGTGTAGACATCCAGTTTGGCTGCACATCTCCCAGTAACATACAAATAAGATACTCATTTGGGAGATACATGTTTTTCCATTGCCAGGTTGATTTGCTCACTGCTTTTATTCCTTCACCAAGGCAGCCTTTACTTGTCTGAGTTACTATGAAGAGTAATTTATTCTGCATCTGACTCAATCAGGTTTTTGATCTTTGTCTGACTGCAAGTATACAAGATGTGGGCAATTACAAGGGTTCGTAGAAATCTGCATTTGGGGAAAGAAATGCAGATTGTAACTGTTTCTAATGTTTTCCGCAGCTTATGTGACAAGCCCCTCAGGAAACAGTGTTTTGGATGCTAACTCTCTTGTTACCATATTAATTGCCTTTGTCATGACAGTTTTGGCATCTGAAAATGGCTGGGAACATGCTGAGCTCCTCAAGAGACCAATCAAGGACAGGGGAAATTGGTTTATTGGTTCCCAAAGCAGCCTGTGCTAAAGGTGCTGCTATTCAAGCATGGTTTTGAGTCTCCTAGCTTGAATGAGGAGCCAAAGACACTTCAGGCTAAGGAAAACAGAGCTTTCATTTAGAACGGTGAAGAGGAAACTGAGAAGTTTATTTCTCTGCCAGCATGACTTCTGCAGTTAGCTTTTGTGTGCAAATCTGTGTGTCACAGTACAGAGGGTGGGCCCAGGAATCAAGGTTGGTAGAATACAGCCAAGGCCATTGGCTTCCCAGGGGGTGATCCTAAACATCTTTGGTTTTAAATGAACTTCACTTAAGCTTGCTGAAGCACATGCTTTCAATCAAAATTTCCCCGGTGATCAAAGAATGTGCTGTCACAGGGACAGGCTGCGAACTGGAGGAAAGGGATCAAGGGATAAATACCAGGGGAAAAATAATTATGAATGTTATTTTAAGTGATGCTGGATTTCTAATGTAATGATAACTAAAAGATGTTAATTTCCAGTTAATTTTTCTTTCTTTGAGAAGGTTGGCAAGCAGCTGTTATGCTGTAGGTGGGAGACTGTAGGTGGTAAAGGGATGGGTCAGGGTGGCAGAGAGAAGAGATGGAAAGAAAAAGAACATAAGGAGGGGAAGATGACATGCACATTAAAAAGCCAAAGGAGTTGCCACAAGGAAAAGAAAGGGAGGAAAAGCCCATGATTCCATTAACTACTTCAGTTTATGCCCAGAAAACTCAGATTCAGTAAAAAATTTGTGAGGCAGCAGAATTATGTCTATAATGTTAAATAAGGGAAGAGAATCCTTTTCAGCATGAACAAAAGATACAGAGAAAGTGTGCTGCCTGACCCTATTAACTTTCCCATGTCTCAAACAGAAGATACATTTTGCTGAGACATGCAAAATAATTTCTGACACTTAGTGAAACTAGTGAAATGTTAATGTTGTAGGACCTGAATAGTAAGCTTATTACAGACCATTTCAGTGAAGAAGAGGCAAAAAATTAAAAGGAGAGAGACTAAAAAAGGAGTAAAGAGGGAAAACTTGATTACTAGTTTGTCATAGGCAGAAAGTAGGGGAAGAAACCAAAATAAGTTGTTTTTTGGGTTTTTCCTCTTTGTTTCTTCCTGTTAAATAACCACAAACAATTCTTGGTCCTTAGGCTGGTGCTTTCCATTTTTTAAAAATTTTATTTCCAATTTCCATTTTTGTCCTATTTCAATTCTACAGGTGAGTGGGAAAAGGGTACTGAGAGGGCCATGTCCCTGTCCCCTCGCATTGCATGGGTCACCCCAGCCGAGAGTGCTGTGAGAGCCTCTATCCCTCGTGGCTTGCTTATCTCCCCATGCAGCACTCACTCGTGCTATAGCTCATGCGTCTTTACATATGCACACCGGAGGTCACAGAATACATCTTTTATGCCTTGAAGCCCTTAACAGAAGCTGTAAGTTCTTCCATAATGCGGACAGGTGCTAGAATAGCATGGAACTCTGCAGAAATATGCTAGGGAGCACCGTGCCTCTGGAAAGATAATGAAATATTTTAGTAAGCAACAAAATGGTAATTTTAAGGGTAAAATTTAGCCCTAGCAAGAAAACGAAAGGAATGAAGCAAGGACTTATTCAATAAACTTCCTTTCCCTCTTCCCTTTATTTAAATGATGTATTTTTTCAGCAAAACAGAAGCTGTGAGTCAGGGAGAGGCATCAGGATCAGTAGGATTTAAATGAGAGCACCAGGACATCATAACAGATTTTGAATGGCATTACATCTATTATTCATTACTTACTCACATTCAAGTATATAGTTAAGGGAAGAGATTTGACAGGCAAGACATGTACGCAAATTGCCCATCAGATGATATAATCTACTACTGAAGGAACATTTGCAAAGGCCCAAAATATGATGGAGAACATATTATCCCTGCACGTGAAGCACATAATTGTCCAAGATCATGCTCTGAACTTTACAGCCCTTTACATCTGCAAATTTCAAGAAATCATGAGAACTCCCAGAATGCTATATGACTTTTTAGAACAAAAAATACTTCTTCAGAAAGTATCCCAGCTGTGGGGAAACTCACCTGAGGGCAATGTCCAAGGATTTGTCAGGAGAACAGTTAGGGTATAAACCTAGTTCTAACTACTTGTAGAATATAATGCTACCAAGACACCAGTGTTTCTGCAGCTTTTTTCTTCAAAGGGATCTCAAATTACATCTTTCATAGGTAGTTCAACTGACAAATTTCGTTGCATTTTCTAACACTACTAGCAGAACACATTTTCCTTCTTTTTTCCAGCCAGAAAGTAAATTAAACAAGATATTTTGCCTTGAACAGACATTCTAGGATAAATATAAAATATCTGAAGTCCTTGTTGTTTGCTACAGCACACAAGAAAATAGTTTCTTACAGCTATAAAGGAACTATTAGGAGAAACAGTTCTATGTCATCTACAGTTTGGCTCCTACTCCAGCTCGGTAAATATATAGTTTGCTTCTTCCTCTACCAAAGAGATTAAAAACAGCTTCCAAATTTTTCACCTGTATTTCTTTTTTGCCTGTCAGAGAGATCAATGCTCAGATGGGACTAAGTCTTCTTCCTCTCTAGTTTCTAGTTTCCTTGCTACACAGCCTATGGGAATTTATACATAATATATGACAACATTAATAAGCACAGAGAAAAATATATTTATTTTTCTTCCCTTTTGGGGCTGATTCAACTACCTCCCTGTGTTATTTAGGTGCACAGAACAATAGTATCAAGGACAGGACAACAATCTGTCCAGTATCCAACTAAGTTTCCATGGGCTCCCAGTTAGTGAACTTCTCTGTTATGTACATTTGTCTTATATATTTCTATAACACAAATAGTAAAGAGAAAACCAACAGTTATTCACAATCATTATAGAAAGGAAGAGCTGTGGCATCTTTTGATTTATCTTCTATTTTTTAAATTTATTTAAATTACTTCCTTGTTACCCTGAGGAAAAGAGGAGATATACTCCTTGTCAAATTTAACCAGAAGAAATTGCTCAATACTTAGTAGTACAGTACATGCTGCACCTTGTATGACAGAACTGAAGGCATGAATCCATATCCAGATTTCAGAAGAAAGTATGACCAGTCTATGAAAGGATTTATGATATGTCTAGGGAGAAAGATGGACTTAAGAAGAACTTAGCTTGCATATGTGAGACGGGGGCCAGTGTATCACTTGGTGTAGCTCAGCACAGAACTGTGAATTCAAGACACACTAACGGAACTTGCACAAGGATTTGCTGAGTAAAATGAATTCATTCCGGGAATTGGTAAGGGCAAGAGAAACATTTCTTTTGTACCACTTTTCAAATTCTTTCTGAGTCATATCTCACACCAGGGATACTAACTCTATGCTGCCTGAATTGCCTCCCTTTCTGTTATCATAATAACAATAGTTTGACCTTAATTAGTTTTACAAAGTTGGGAAATATGGAATATTCAGTGTAATTTAATTAGGCCAAACCCAAGAAATTTAAAAGCAGATTACAAACAAAACAAGGGTTTCAGGCTGAAATAAGTTTTTTATTCCTATAGGATCCACTTTTTAATCTCATTCATAATCTTCTACACACTTATTTTAACAGCTGTATAAAAACACAACAGAGAACAATATTTAGACATAATCAATCAATATTTTGCATTTTCATATACTTAAAAATGTTTTAGAAAAAAGCATGCCAGCCAAATGAAAATGAATACTATTTTGAAAATCCCTGGTCTGTATTTTTTTATAGGGTGTTATTCTTTAGTTGTCCTGCACTGGGCCAGGAGCTAGACTCAATGAACATGATGGGTCACTTCCAAATCAGCATTTTTTATGATTTTGTGATTCTATGATGCTAAGTTGTTTTCACAGGCTACGTTAGCTCAGATCTTCCTATATATTTATTTATTTATATTTGTATATATATGATCATATTTCTAAACTAATTTTACCGCTATTAAATCTTTGCATGGATTTAATTCTTTAATGCTTACTAAATTTTTGCATAGTCTTGAAAATTTACCTGAGAAAAAACAATAAGAAAACCACTTGTGGTAGTTTTGCCTGGCCCAGTTTTTGCCAGTGAACAGGGTGGGGTACAAAGATGGCTCCTGCATATCCTGAGTAAAGATTCTGGAAATTTTCCACCATGTCCAGCAGAGCCAGTCTCTGATGGCTGTAAAATGATGGACATGCTGCTGGTAAAACCTGGGCCAATTAGAGATGTTAGTTACGCCTCTGTGAAAACATATTTAAGAAGAAATCAAAACAATGTGAGCACGCACTTCTTTTTAGCCAGAGAAGGAGGAGGAGGAGGTAAAAATATGTGAGGGAGAACAACATGGAGGCACCAAGGTCAGTGGAAAGGCGGGGGAGGAGGTGCTCTAGGCGCCAGAGCTGAAAACCCTCTGCCGGCCGTGGTGAAGACCATGGGGGAGCAGGTGGTCCCCCTGCAGCCCATGGGGTCCAGGGGATGCAGAGAACCCCCCACAGCCGTGGGGAGGTGCCCACGCCAGAGGAGCAGATGATGCCTGCAGGAAGCTGTGATCCAGTGGGAGTCCCAGAGACTGAGAGTTGCAAAGGCCTTGCAGGAGAGAGAAAGGCCTTGCTCCCGGGATGGAAACAGCCTGGCCTCGGCTTGGAATTCTGCAGCCTGGAGAGAATCTCGGACAGCAGCAATCGGGCGGGGCTGCTCGTGAGATTGGACCCACGCCAAAGAAGTTCGCACAGGACTGTCTCTCGTGGGAGGGACCCCCATGGCTAAGTAGAGGATTCTTCCCCCTGATGGACTGACCCTGACCAAAGGAAACCCCCACACCCTGCCCCCACCCCGGAGCTGCTGGTTAGAAGGAAGGAGGGAGGGGGTGAGCTGAGAAATGGCCTTAATAGGGAGAGGGGTGAGTAGAGAAACAGTGATTGTAGCAGACGAATTGTGGCCTTGGACTGATTAAGAAAAGCCACATGCCTTGCCCTAGCCCAGATCTGTTGGTTGAATAGAAAGAGGGGGCAAATAGAGAAACAGTGTCTGCAGTAGAAGAATTGCGATGGACTGACCTAAGAAAAACCCCACACCCTGCCCCTGCCTGGGAGTTGTTAGTTAGTTAGAAAGGAGGGAGGGGGTGAGCTGAGAAGTGGTGCCTTAAGAGGGAAAGGAGGGGTGAGTGAAGAAATGGTGTCTTAAGAGCTTATTTTTATCTCCAATTTATCCTCTGACTCTGTTAGATTAATAAATCACTTTTCTTTGCAACTTTAAGTCTCCCGCCTGCTTTTGCCCTGAATCTCGTGCGGCCCTTATCAGTGATCTTATCTCAACTCATGAGTCCAGTGTTTTGTGTTAGTTTTTCCTCTCCTCTGCGTAGCTGCAGCAGGAGAGAGCATAGAAAGCAAACGTCGTAGGTGCCTGGCATTTAGCCAGGGTCAAACCCACGACACCACTGAAGAAATCATTTTGCACAACCCATAAATTCCACATTGTTGCCATGATTTAGAGTACCTTTAGAATATAGATTTTCTTCAGAGCTGAAACTTTTGTTTAAAAGTATCATACAAGAGGTTGAGGCTGTTTTGTTAAGGGAGCATGCTTCCAAATATTTGTTGATGCAATGTTGATTTGATGAGCCACTGACTAAAATAGCTGACAAGAGTAAGTCTTAAGATTGACTCTGAAGATGGACCTTGCCCTACTTACACAATTTGCCAGCTATCCCTACAAGAGAGAAATTTGATTTTTCACAGCAAACACAAGACATTCTCCAAATGTTCTGTGATGTTCTCCAATTCTTCTGTAATATGAATACCTAAAATTAAATATCTTTACATCACTAGAGACTTAACCCCCTTCATTTAAATATTGTCAGTCACACATGAATCAAGATTTATTCCACAGAAATTCATGTTCCGAAGTCTTCATATAGCAGCCTAGGAGATGCATCCAAGGAAAGGACCCACACTGCACCTAACGTTACCTTTCTGAAGCTGAGTGAGCAGCACCATATGTAGTCAGTGAAGGAAATAAGTAGGCACTCCCAGAGGAAATTTCGTGCTATCCTGAAATAGCTGTCCAAAACTTGTAGAATGAATCACTCTCTCTCACTCACTCTTTTTCAGCTGTAAACTATAGCCTTAATAACTACTTTAGTCTTTATGCCTAACTTCTAGGCAAGGAAAATTAGATGACAGACTGCCTTGACCATGAAGAGGAAGAATATTTTTGTAGGGGTTCCATAGAGAAATTGAGTGACAAGTAGAGCAGTCTGTAAATGAAAAATATTTTAGAAATGTTGTGTTTTTAAACACCAAGAGGAGTCAAAAGTAGAAATCCAGCATTATCTGGAGCATATAACTAAAACAGGAAGGATTTGTGGCATTTGCTAGATTTTATAAATGTTAGTGGAAGTGCCTGAAGAAATTTCTCATGCGTTGTACAATCTACCACAGAACACAGTATGAATAATACTTGGCAAAATCTGCCACAGATTTTCATTAGCACCAGCTCAGAGTATATCTGAAACACTACATTTATATTTAGAAAGTATATGTAAAAATTACACCCCACACTCCCTCCTAAGTCCTAAAATCACATACAATCCATGAATTTAAATGTCTATAAAAGGAGTAAATAAGGAACTGCTTGTGTGCTGCTTTCCAATTAGACTAGAGGAGGTCAGAAACATTAAAAGGCACTGTAGAAGCAGCCTCAGCTATACCATCCATTCTGTGTGTCTGTTGGAGAAAACAATGTGCAGTATCCAAGAGCACTTTGTCCCAAAGTGACTAATGCTGCTGCTGTGGCGTATTTTGAGGAGAGCATGTTAGGCATAAAGAATCAGGATCCTCAGCAAGAAGCACAGCGGAAATCAGAGAAGTATATTCTAACCATGGGGAAGAGACAAGGGAGATTAACAAGATACAAGAGGTGAATTCTTCACTTTTGTCTCAGGGAAAGAGATAGGCACATAACAGGTGTGTACTCTGCTAGTGGCTTACTCTGTTCATTTTAAAAAAAAAATAAATTATAGATTGGGATGCTGAAATACCCACTCTTCTGATGCCAAAAATACAGCAAGAAAATCCCAGGAAATTAGGTAAATATCTCTAAGTTCTGCAGTTCATTTTTGCTGTGTTCCACTGTTACTTTGATTTGCTGCTGTGTTTTACCTGGAGTTGCAACACAGCAGCAGCAGCAGCAGTTAACTCAAAGGAAAAGGTTTCACAGGAGAAAACTGCAGATTTGAGAAATAAGGGCTGGCACAGACCTCTGGGGGTCATCTAGTCCAACGCCCCCTTCATAGCAGGACTGTTGCTGTAATAGCCAAGTAGGTCAGTGTTTGACTGAACTGGCCAAGCCTTGCATAACCACAAGGATGGTGATAGCACAGTTTCCCTGAGCAATCATTCCTTGTGCTCCCCAACCCTCCTAGGGTGATGCTTTTCCAAACTTTCAGTCTGACCCTCCCAAGCCATGACTCATGTCTGTTGTTTTACCATCATCAAAATCCAGCCCACACCCTGCTCTTCCTTCTGTCACTCCATCATGAGCTATCCATGTAACCTCTTAGTGTTCCATCTGCAGAAGGACTCAGTAATCCTATCACATGTGCAGCTGCTGTTGGCTCAAACAGAGACATCAGACTACACCTGAATTATTTAAGAGACACAACAACAGAAAATTAATTTTCACAGTTCACAGCTGTTAACTCATGAGAAAATGATTTTATGACCTAATCTGGTTTGGAGGTTAGGTACCACGACTGCATAACAGCAGACAAACTTCTAGACTTCCTCATAGCACCTTATAGATGAGAGTGTACACAAAATTCTGCTTCTGTTTTGCCTTTAGAATATCCTGCTGGCTACCTTCATCACAAGCAGGGCTTTGCCCTGTGAGCTTTTGTTTTATTGCTCATTTGTTTCCTTCTCAGTCTCCTCATTTGTTTTCCTGTCTTTAGATCTTATCCTGCTCATTTGTCGAAACAAAATTGTCCTTTACTGTTTCTCTTTCCTCACCCCCCACCTACTCCAGTGAATTCCATTTACCATTGCTCTATCCCTTTGGTCACTTTGTACCATGGCATCTGTGCAATATTGCAGTGTTCATTAATAACTTCCCCAACTACTTTAGCAATGGAAGAAGATGGTTAAAGAGTCTTTGAGGAGCAGTTTAGAAAACCATCTGTCTGCATTTTGATAAAATAATGAACAGATTTTCCTTGACTCAGGTAATAAACAATAGTTAATAAAAATTAAATGGAAGCAAGTGTCAGCAGTCACAAGTTAGTCTGAAATGTGTTTGTCTTTATACTGTACTGAATTCTAGCATGCCTCTTATTAATGATGTTCAGTGTGTTTGCTCACCTGAAGACAGAACAGTCCATGCAGTTATCACCACTGCATCTTGAAAAAATTAACTGCTAATTGTAATACCTAAATCAGAATCATAGCCCTATCCAGCTATACAAATAAACTTTTTGGAGGTAAAAATGGCAGAGATATGGAATTATATTGCCGTCCCTTCTGTCAAATATTTTTTTCCTCTCCAAGGTTTGTTACACACTGTCCAGAAATGAAATGAGCACACAGACGATCTCCTGAGAAGTCTGCTAAAGCAGATTTTCATAGCAGATCCACTAACTCAGACGTAAAGTTATTGCCCAGTCCTGACAATTGATCCAATAAAAACCTGTGTGTCAGGAATTAGTGAGCTTGCGTGTTCTCAAATAAATCATCACTGAAGTCTTCAAGTTAGACTGCCATAGACAAAGAGGTGGCCTTTAACACTGATGAAGGTTACACTTGGAAACCTCCTGAATCTTTTTGTCACACTTGAGCTCACTCATGAAGGAGTATGACACACTGAGTGTATAACCTGGCTGGTTTTCAGCCTCATCTCAGATTTTCACTCACACTTCTTTTCCTTTTCTCCTTCCTTTCTCCCTTCCAGCACTATGAGTTTCACCCATGAGAGATGCAGGCAAACGGATGCATTGCCATTAACTACATGACTTGGGCATTTAGGGGACCAGAAGAAACAAGACACAGAGCAGTGGAAACTTGACTAGATCAGTACCTTTGAGTTTCCCTAGCCAGGGTGATAAGCTGCCACTTCTCTCAGGGGGGAGTTTTATACATCCATAACAGGCTGACATCACTATCACAGATGTCCTATGGTCTCAGAATATTGCATTCAAGAATCCAGAAAACAGAAGATAATCTTGATTAAAGGCTATAATCTGCCTATCTTATCCTAAGGTTTGTTATCTGTCATCTGGGGAAGACCATTATTACTTTGAGACTGGTGTCCTTGTCTCTGACTATTTTCTTTCTGTGAAATCCTCAGTAACAGTATACCCTGCATTCTCCTTTTCTCTCTTTCTCAAGAGTCTTTTCAACCCTTTGCAATGTTGATCTAAACCAATATACTGGCTTATGTTATCCACTTAACGTACTCTTGTTCCTGGACAGGTAGCATTCAGGCCTTACTTTTAAGTTTCCATCATGAAGTGAAACAGATGCCTTTCAGATGCCTTTTAGCTGCTGTCTGATTTACCTCCACGGAATGGACACAAAATCTCTCTTTCCTAAATGAAGTCAAGACAAACAGGAACTGACAGCTTCGTTGCTCACAATTTCTGTGCTGAACTTCTGACACGGCCAAGACTCCTCTCTGAGGAACATGCTGGCTGCTGCTTTCCATATGTATTTCTGTCTCAGCCACAGACTGATCCAATCAGTACCTGTATCTACAAATCTGCAGAGAAACCTTTTGGATTGTCAGGCCTTTCTTTAAATTCAGTCATGTTTACATTGTTTCAATGATATTATTCTGAAAAGAAATGTAAGTACTGCTTGCATTTAGAGATGTCTATACATGGAAATATTGAGAAATAATTACTCAGTAATCATTCAAAATGCATGACTAGCATATAAATGCTTTCTTATTTCAGACATGGCTAGGTATTACACAATAAATAAGAAAAAGATACTCTTTAGTGTGTTCCCAGTAAGCTGTTATAGAATGTCTGTTCCAGTATATATTAATATTTTCTGGTGGTTTCTGGATTACACACATAGAAGAGGACACATCCCACATTACTTCACATGCTAGTTGTGTTATTTTTGGTTAAAACTGTTGAAACAAGGCAAATACCTTCAATAAGTGATTCACATTTTAGAAGACAGTGTTCTTTTCACATTTGCACAAAAAGACCTGGGTCTATTGCTGACACCTACTAGAACATGAGCCAAAAAATGTGCCCGTGAAGCAAAGAAGACTGATGGCATCCTGGGCTGCATTTGGAGGAGCATTGCCAGCAGGTTGAAGTAGATGATCCTTGCTCTCTGCTCAGCCCTGGTGAGACCACACATAGGGTTCTGTGTCCAGCTCTGTGCTCCTTGGTAAAAGAGAGACACAGACATGCAGGAAAGAATCCAGTAAACGGCCACAAATATGATTACAGGACTGGAGCCACTATCCTGTGAGAAAAGGCTGAGAGAACTGGGATTTCTTTGCCTGGAGAAACGAAGGCTTGGGGGGACCTTTCTAATGTACCTAAATGCCTGAAGAGAGGGTACAAAATCTGAGACAGGTTCTTTTCAGTGGAGCTCAGTAACAGAACCAAGAGCAATGGGTACAGACTGAAATATGGGAGGAGCCATCTGAACATCAGGAAACACTTTCTTCTTTCCCCTTCCTTGGAGATATTCAAAAACTGTCTGAGCTTAGTCCCAGGCAACCTGCTCTAGGTAGCTCTGCTTGAGCAGAGCTGTTGGACCAAATGAACTCCAGAGATCTCTTTCAACCCCAACCATTGTCTCATTCTGTGATTCTGTTCCTAAAAGTTATACACGATGAATATGAGCACCAATCTGAAAATAATAAGACCTTTATAAATTTGACTCATTAGCTTTCAAAATTTTTTAATGAAAATACTAAAAATATTATATATGCAGGCATGTACATTATATTCCTCTATATGCTTCTATATCTTTATTAATATCCATAACTGTATATATGAGAAATAAGAAAAAAGCAGCAACTACTTAAAAGATATGTTAAAGTATATTACATGTGACAAATAATCTGCAAAACAAAATACTCTCCATACATTCACTGGCCAACAAACAAAAATCAAAATACACTTTCATAATGTATACACACATATCAAAATAGAACGGTGAAAATTTAAACAGGAAAATGTGGGTATACATCGGTGGCCTTAATTTAAAAATACTCATCAAAATGTTTGTTACTTCCCATAAACTAACACAGAGGAAGTAGCTGACAGCACCTAAGTGATGAAAATATAAATGCAAAGAAACAGTAACATCTGATGAAATAATTACTGTGTTGTGGGGTTTTTTATAACATTCTGATGAAGAGATAGGAGAAAATACATTATGGGGTTTTTTAAAGACAAGCAATGATTAATGATGAAAGTGATTCTATATTGCATTTAAATTGCAGGGACTGCACCTTTGGTGTACGTATACGTACATATAAGAACCCTCAACATGTTTACCATAGTGAAATTATACCACTGATATCAAACTTTAATGACAACAGTAAAGAAGTAAAACGGTAATAATTTATGTTTTGGGCAAAGGCAGAGTATCTTGTCATTAAAAAAGCATGGATAGAACGTAGTCGAAACTCAATGGGAGTGAATGGGAGACTCAACTTCATGGTGAGGTCGCAGCTACGCCATAGTAACTATCCTAAAGCCCAACACTAGTAGTTTACCGTCTTCTGTTTTACAGACAGGTAGATATAAAATGAAAACAACCATTAAAATAAACAGAGTTATCTGTGGTGTGACTATAATATATTTCAATCCAATAATAAGGGCTTTATTTAATAGAGAAATTTCTTAAGTTTTTTTCTTTTTCTTGTCCTAAAATGCTACTTCTAGAAATAAAACCATGTGTAAAAATACTTTTGTCAGCAAGACAGAAGGAGAACATATCTCAAATCTGCAATTACTGAAAATGAGCTATAGCCACTTTACAGGTTTAAAGATAACTGTCTTTCTTTCACTCTTTTTCCTTTTAATATCCCTGACACAGAGGAACTTAACCAAGATCAGCTCAGAAGGACTAAGTGTTCCCTAAGAACCTTTAGATTTATCTGATACAGCCACTTTCCAAATTCTAGAGAACAAATCTAAAACAATTTAGTCAGCACAGGATAAATGCTTTTGGTGATAAACTTTAATTAGGAAATTTCTAGCGACAATGAAATTAACTATTTTTATTGTGTGTTTGGACTAAATTGACACCTATTGACTGAAGGTTGAGTTTCACACCCCCCTCCC